>JAGFNQ010001708.1:226375-291278 GCA_024364735.1 Boesenbergia rotunda
CAGCCTTTAGCTCTAGCAAAAACAGAAAAATCAGTAGCCAAACCTTAATTTCTGCAATCTGAATTTCAGCATTTTTGTTTCTGATTTTTTAGCTTTTCTCATTCTGATCTCAGTCCGAATCCTCTACAGGATCTTGCTTTGTTCTTTCTTAATACCGTTGTTTCCCAATCAAACCAATCAGTTTTAAAGAAGTGCAATTGAAAGCTAAATCAATTTTTCACTTGGAGATAGTTTTTGGCACAAGGATTTCTCCCTTGCGTGCCACCTGCCTTAGCCCTTCTTGCATTCGAATTTAGCTAGTTTTTGTGGCATGTGATTGTGTTTGAATCAATAAGTTTACAAGTTACTCATTTCTGAATTTTATTGGCAATGGTTGGTTTCCAAAAATTCTTTAGCTAGTTTAGTGAGTTGTTTGTTTTAGTTCTACATTTTGCATGCTAGTAGTAGTATCAAACTTGTTTGTTTTCGAAAACTCCCATCCTTGTTTTTATTTCATTGCATAGCATTCCAATTTGTGTTTGAAATCAGAAATCAGTTTTAAAAAGAAAAAAAAATTGGTAAGTGCTTCATTAGGTTCCATTAGTTGAGATTTCCCTTAAGTGCCAACTTCTTGCTTAGTTCATTAGCTTAAGATTCTTACTTCTCCATTGCAATTTCACTTTTGATTGTATTCCAATCCCAATAACTTATTTTGAAACCCAAAACAAAAACGATACATAAACACAAGTTTGAATCAAAATAGACAACTATCCCCGAGAAAAATACGACCTGTGGCCCCTATATTACATTTCCATATTTTGATTGTAAAAGGGTTTCCAGCTTTCATTTATAAATATCTAAATTTGAGGCCCACTTTTGTGACAGTCCATTTGGGTCCGTCAGACATACAGCATAGCATTAGGCATGACACGTCTAACGCGTCATCTAGATGCTTCTGATGAGCATCTCTAACACTACGAGTGGCAGAGGCTGGTGGTGCATCAGGAACTGCTTGCTCCAGAACGTACAACTTATGTTCCTGCATGAGGACTATCCTCAGATTCCTGTACCAGTCTAGGAAATTAGCTCCTAGGAGCTTGTCCTTCTCAAGAACAGATCGTAGAGAGAGAGTGTTCGTGTTTGACATGGTAATCTACAACATAAAATGCAGAAAATAAATATCCACCATTGTATCATATTTTATTTATCATTTAACTAGGCCTTTAATTAAATGATGCTCCCACTAAATTATAGGGCTTTGGTAGAATCGAGTCATAGATGTGGTAAAACCACACTACTAGATCCACACCAACTAACTATAATTCTCGTAGGTCAAGATCCACATCATACTACGCCTTGAGTTAGCTTTGGCTAAATCGCCCAAGACTTAGTATGATCGGTAGGTACTAATTACCAATTACATCTCTATACAACTCTTGTTTATAGGATCAAGAATTAACATTTATGAATAATCTTGAGTTAGCTTTGGCTAAATCTCCCAAGACTATTGATAAATGCGATCTTGTCCTACCTTTCCAACTATTGGAGTATGCCTATAGTTAGGCTCGATCCAATTGAGCTAACTAGTTACTCAATCTAATTGAGCTCAATCTAACCCAAGCGTGATAGGCGGGACCAAGGTTGTCCTCCGCATCCCACCAAGATTAAATGCATTGCTCTGCTTTGGCAGATTCAACAATCGCATATGATCGTGGTAGTGATGGGTATCAAGGCTCGTTAGGCATATACGAGTTGATTTCGATTTAGATCTAATCTAATCGATGATGTGCATCATATTTAGGCATTTATTAAATCTAATTTAACCTAAATGTGTATTAGGTGCACATCAAGATGTGGTTCCCACATTACATGTGCATCACATACACTCATGTATATTCTATTCTATACTAACATGCATCACATACATATAAGGGAAAATAAAATATACAAGAAAATTAAAGTGTGATTAGTCATGGCCCTACTAAGATCTTCTCAAGCCAATGAGAAGATCCTTTGGTCAACCTAGGGTCTAGGCAGCAGCTTCTCCAAGCTCCTCCTTCCAGAACCCCATGTGTTGTCGGCTTGCTTCCCACGAGTCCGTCTTCTCTAGAATTTCCTTCATCTTCAATTTTGTACATTACAAAATTTATACTCGAGTTACATTCGAGTCTTAAACTAATTTTAACAGAAATAATAAATAAAAGGCCGACACGCAGGTCGCAATCACAATACAACACACACAACACAAATAACGGCACGCAGGCCGTAATATGAATTACACACATATTTTAATCTAATTAAAATAGGGTCTTGGGCCATGACCATCACACTACTGTACATAATTCAAAATTATGTATTTTACAGAAATTTATCTAATTTTTCTATGTATTTTATGAATTTTATGAGTCACAACTCCACGGCGGTCCCGTTAAGCGGGTTTCGGGCACAATCACGTGACAAGGCCCCTTGTGGGGTTAGGGGTGGCGCCCCTACTCACGAAATTAATTTCGTGAGTGTCGTATCGCGATCTAACAGTGCCTAACCCGCTGTCCCAAAATCTATTTGGGCGAAACTTGCCGTTTCGGAGAAGTTTTTCTCGGTGGTCGAAGTGTACAAGTGCTTCGCACTCGTTGCTTCGCCTCTACGAGAAAAATACTCACAAAATCCTAAAAATTAGAAAAATTACAAAATCATAAACTACTCTAAATTTTGTATCCCATACAAAAAAAAATAAATACGTGCTTCGCACGTGGCTCTGATACCACTGTTGGGTTTTTCGGGCCGCGAAAACCGCCTTTTCGCGTCGCGGAAACCCCGAGAACCCAAAGCCATGGATCTCGTGCGAAGAAAAATTCCGAAACAAAATTCACGTATTCATTTCATGCTCAAAAACTCGATCTACTCCTAGATCTAAAGAGGGATAAACCATTTTACCTTTGGTGCGTGCCCCGCTTAATCCCGCTCGCTCCTTTTGGATGTCGGATCTCTAGGACGTCAAGTGTCGTCCCTCTAGAAGTATCCATGCGAACAAAGTGGATGGAGGAAACCCTTTAGGTGTGCTAGCACCTTTCAAGGGTTCGGCCAAGAGGAGAAGAAGAAGAAGAGCACCAACACTTGGAGGAGGAAGAAGAGAAGACACACCATAAGAAAAATGGAACCAAAACTTGGTTTTGTTCTGTCATTGTGGCCGGCCACATAATGGCCATTAAGTGGCCGGCCATAACCCCCCTTTCAATTTGAATTCAAATTCAAATGGGGGGGGGGGTTACAACCTTTGGAGATGATGTGGAGCATCATCATTGGTCAAATACCAAGCCAAGTCATCACTTGGTCAAGTCAAGGTGAGGTGGCCTTTTTGGTCAAGTCAAACTTGACCATTAATCTTCCTTGATGAGGTGACATCCACACTTAATGCTCTTGATGATGTGGAGCATCATCAATGGTTGGCTCCATGCCAATTCATCACCATGATGTGGCATTAAGTCAAGTCTAACTTGAGGTGGATTTGGGTCAAGTCAAACTTGCCTTTTATGGACTTTCCATATTTAGTCAAGTCAAACATGACTCAATTTCTTCTCCCATATCAAGTCTAACTTGAAGTGGAACCAAGTCAAGTCAAACTTGATTTGGATTTGGGTCAAGTCAAAATTGCCTTTTATGGACTTTCCATATTTAGCCAAGTCAAACTTGACTTCATTTTTTTTTCTCCATCTATTTGTTCTTTGTGTGTGACCCTATAGGTTCTTGTAACGTTGGCAATGCTTCTAACCTCTTAGAAACATAAGCAATGAGCGGTATCTAGCAACACATCATTGCTACCCAAGTTACAAGAATGTTGAGATCCAACATCACCAATGTGACTACTAATTATGACTTTCATAATATGTGACAATGTCCTTCTATCGTCGATATCTAGATTGATCTTCTATGAAGCATAGACCGTGTCATCCTCCAATCAATCTATGTGTCTTGAACTCCAAGTAGACTCACTATAATCAAATAAGCTCAATATCTCATATTGCCTTATTTGGGCATGGCCATGCACTTAGTGATCTCACTCTATCAAGACTATGATATCTCTCCCGTCATATAGGAGGGATAGATCCCATCTACATCACTCACATCCCTCCACATAATTTGTTACATACCCAGTAATCGCCTTTATAGTCCACCCAGTTACGGGTGACGTTTGACGAAACCAAAGTACATAACTCCTTATGTAGGGAACTATGGTGACTTCAGGTCTAAGGACTAATAGTCATACTAATAGTCACATGAGAAAGTATATGACACTCATATAACGATCCATGATACTTTCTCATGGTGGGTCATTCAGTATACATTCTCCAATGCATACTCATGTGTCAACTTGATATCTCATATCCATGACTTGTGAGATCAAGTCATCGTGTTGACCTACATGCTAGTCTCTATGCATTAACATTGTCCCTAAATGTTAATACTTGACTAGGAATAATTAAGAGTAGTGTTCTCTATATCATCTCACTATCGATTCAACCAATCGATTGATATAGATATGAACCTACTACCAAGGACGTTATTACACTTAGTTATTTGGCACCAATACAAGTAAGTATAATAACCATAATCAAATGCCTTTATATATATATGAAATATGATACAATGAGTCCATACAACAACCATCACATGATTGGCTCTAGGGCTCTCACTAACATAAGGTTCAATCCTTGGTGCATGCACTTCTTTTTATTACTTTTATAATTATTTTTCCCAAGGCCCATATAAGAGCCCACTAAGGTTTATGTTAATATTTCTAATTGAAATCCATTTCCCTTCATGATAAAATTTTACCTAAGGTCCCTTTATGGCCATGGTATTAGAAGGGCCCATGTAAGGCCCATTATTACTTAGCTTCTTAATCTATATGGAAAATCATGGATAATCATGCTAAGGTTTATACTAGTGTCCCTATGTTCCTCGAGAATCTATCTAGGCATGATCAATATTTTAAAGAAAAATATTGAGAAAATTTTACGGGTCGTTACAATCCCCCATACCTCGTGAAAGTTCGTCTTCGAACTTAGAATAGCTCCGGGTACTTGCGTCTCATCTCGTCCTCCCGTTCCCAGGTAGCTTCATCGAACCTTTGACTTTGCCATAGGACCTTGACTAAGGGTACCTCCTTGTTCCTTAGCTTTTTGATTCACCGATCCAAGATCTGGATAGGTCGGCTATCAAAACTTAGGTTCTCCTGAACTTGTACTGTCTGTGGCTCGATCACTTGATCTGTGTTTAGAATACACTTCTTGAGCATCGACACATGGAACACGTTATGGATAGCCGACATCTCTTGAGGCAGCTCTAGCTCATATGCCACCTTACCGACTCTTTTCAGGATTGGGTATGGTCCCACATAATGCGGACTTAGTTTTCCTTTCTTCCCGAATCTTGTTATCCCTTTCATAGGAGCCACTTTGAGGAATACCAAATCTCTAACATCGAATTCCAGTGGTCTACGTCGGATATCTGCATAACTCTTCTGCCGGCTCTGAGCAGCTTCAATCGTTGTTGGGTCTACCATAATCCCATCTTTGGAAATAATATGACCCAAAAAGCCTACTTGGTCGAGCCAGAACTCACATTTGGAGAACATTGCGTACAGTTGCTTTTCCCGAAGAATCTGTAATACTATCTTCAGGTGCTCGGCGTGTTCTTCTTTGGTTCTCGAATATCGTCAATGAAGACGATCACGAATTTGTCGAGGAAGGACGAGAATACCCGATTCATGAGGTTCATAAACATAGCAGGGGCATTTGTCACGCCGAAGGGTATAACAACGAATTCAAAATGCCCGTACCTTGTTCGGAAAGCCGTCTTCGGAATATCATCCTGTTTCACTCTAACTTGATGATAACCAGACCTCAGATCGAATTTTGAGAAAACGGTGGCTCCCTTCAATTGGTCAAAATAGGTCATCTATCCTCGGAAGGGGATACCTGTTTTTGACCGTCACGTTGTTCAGTGCTCGATAATCTATGCACATACGCATAGATCCATCTTTCTTCTTCACAAACAGTACCGAAGCTCCCCATGGAGAATGACTAGGGCGAATAAGTCCCTTATCGAGCAACTCCTGTAGCTGTTCTTGAAGTTCCTTTAATTCAACCGGCACCATACGGTAAGTTGCCTTGGAGATCGGGTTAGTATCAGGAACCAATTCGATCTTGAATTCCACTTCTCTATCAGGAGCTAATCCTGGTAATTCATCCAAGAATACCTCTGGGTATTCACATACACCCCTGACATCTTCCAACTTCTGATCCTTCATTTGAGTTGCGTCAACCACATGTGCTTGAAATCCTGTATATCCCTTGTCTAACATCTTCTGTGCTTTGAGAGTCGATAAGAATTTCCCAGTTCTTTTCCTTGGCACTCCGATAAATTCAAACATAGAATCTACCTCGGGTCGAAAGATCACCTTTCGCTTACGACACTCGATAGAAGCACCATATTTGCTCAGGAAATCCATTCCCATTATAACATCATAATCCTGCATGTCGAGTACTATCAGATCACAGTAGAGTTCTCTTTCTGCGATTCCGACTGGCATAGCACGCAGCACGTGAGTGGATGTCATTATTTCTCCCGAAGGCAGGGTCATTAAGAACTTGCAGTCTAAAACTTGTGGAGACATATCTATCTTCTAGTGTATGGCATAGAAACGAACGAGTGCGTTGCCCCAGTATCAAATAATGCAGTAGCGTACTGACTGGAAATAAGTATCTGACCTGTGACAACCGTAGAAGCTTCCGCAGCGTCCTCCTTGGTAACAGAGAAAAACCCTGGCATTCGTCATAGTTGGTGGGGCCTCCAACATCGGGGTACCTTCCAGCTCAGCTTGCATATAGTGTAGTGTCGCTGGTGCACCCTGGTACAGAACGAGTTGTTGGGGAGGGGCCTGGTTCTTGGTAGGACAGTACGCCGCAATATGCCCTTCCACTCCACAGATGAAACACCGGTTCGTACCTTTGCGGCATTCCCCGGGGTGCCCTTTTCCGCATGTCGCGCACGGGGAAGGCTTGGACTGTTTATTTGCTGGGCCCCTTGGGGGTTGTTCGATGGCTTCCGTTTACCACTTTGGTGTCCCTTCCAGTTAGCGTTGGTACTCTGGGGTTTTTGACCTCCTGAGCGATAATTAAAGGGGAGAACATCAAGGATAATGAAAGGAAGAATCGAGAATCCCGGAGTGAACTTGATTCATACTTTCATTTGGCGCCTTACTTTGCTGATTGATATTGTTCAGATAGTGCTCAGTGAGTAGGGCACTACTAAACAGCTCCTCGGCGGTCTGCGACCTGTTAATTCCGCCGGCCACGTTCAGAGCTATTTCGAGCCACAACATCTTCAGCATAAGTTGGACCCTTTCTTTCTCAGTGCGGACCAGCTCAGGGCATAGGCGAGCCAGTCGGTTAAATTTCTTCACGGCTTCATTGACTGAGCGATTGCCCTGTCGGAATTCCGTGAACTCGTCGTAGTGTTTGTTTGTGACACGCATATTGAAGAATTCTTCGAAGAACTCTGATTCAAAATCTGACCACGTCATCTGGTTCACCTGTCTCTTGGCCTTGACCCTTTCCCACCACATTCTGGCATCCCCAGAAAGGCAGAATGATGCACACTTGATCTTCTCATGTTCAGGCCAGTCCAGCAGCTCCATCGTACTCTCTACTGTCTTGAACCACGCTTGGGCATCCCATGGTTCGCCAACACCCGAGAAATTTTCCGGTTTCAGCCTCAACCACTGGATCAAATAAGCCTCTTGTCGTGCTACAGTGGTCGGGCCCGTCGGAGGGGTTTGCGTAACCGTGGGTGCGACGGGTATAGCAGTCTGGTTCACGGGTGGGGTGGTAGAATTTTCGTGTTGATTCATCAAGGTATTGATGGTTTGCTGCTGCTCAGTAACTTGACGCTGAAGCTGGGTCACTATTTGCATCAGGTCAGGCGATGGAGTTGTCTCATTAAGTCTGTTACTCTGTCTTCTAGCCATGCTTCTCTTCATAAAAAGACAAGTATGACTAATATAAGTTTTTGTTATTCCTAACCGCATATTCAATTCTAAAGTATTTGGTTTCATAAAAATAATGTAAACTATCGTTCATATTACATATCCTAAAAGTACTTTTTATCATATGGTATCATTCATGCTTGCCTATTCAAGAATCATAAGGTATAATCCATTCTTGCATATTCTAGAATCATAAAGGAAATAAGGTATGCACAGAGGTACTTACTTGGAAGCTGTAGGAAGAAGGCTTGTTGTGTGTGTAGTGAGATGGCAAACTTCTCTGATACCAACCTGTAATGCCCGTCTTTTTCCAGACCTTACGATGTGGTGAGAGACGGCGTTACGCTAATATACATATAGGCATATGAACATCGTAATGCAGCGGAATAATTTAAAACTTTATACCTACATGCAACTAACACTTGAATCATGTATACATGCCTTAACTATCATTCCTAAACATGGTGACATGGTAACCTAGCATATTAAAATCATACATAGCATCATGATATAAAAATCACATAAGTCATCCATAAGCATCATAAGTAGCAAGTGTATCAAACCATCATAAGTATAGCATGGGACATTAGAGGACAATGCAAAATATAGAACATGTGACAAGGTATAAATATTAAAAACTTTTCTTTTTCTTCTACCATGTCACTGCCACACACACACTCTTGCCCCTCCTGCTGCTTCCCTTAACATCCTCTTGCTTGATCTGCGGTATAAGGAAGTAAAACTATAAGCACATAGGCTTAGTAAGACTCTTTCCTACTCACTAAAACATACATCCATACATAAAACATATAACATGCTTAAGTATAGAAGTTCTTGGTACAAAACATAGATATATAAAATACTTAAATTGCATGGTTTTTGACTTAAACATAAACATAACATGGCATGGTTCTTGACATAATCATAAACATAACATGGCATGGATCTTGGCATAAACATAAACATAACATGGCATGAAACATAAACATATGAAATACTTAACATGACATAGATGCATAACATGAATGGATGCATGAGTCAAATGCATATAACATAAGGATGTTTATTTGAAAATCATACTTATAAATACTTAAACATAATCATCACATCATGGGGGCCCTGGCTTGTACCACGTACATACATCATATGCGTGCATCCCTAAGTAAATACGAGGTAGCTAATCTCTACCTACTAGGGTAAGGACAGCTACGGTAGTCCCAGAACCGTGAACAGCTTCATCGGTAGCCCAGAACCGTGGACAGCTTCATCGGTAGTCCAGAACCGTGGACAGCTTCATCAGTAGTCCAGAACCGTGTGCCTTACTTAGGTCAGGTACAAGCCCATTCATAAAGTAAAATAGTTTCACATGCTTCTTTCATTCATAGAACATACATGGCATAATTAAAGACATAAACAGGATCCTATTACATGGGGCATGGTATAAAACATACTTAATATTTCATCATTCATACTTAATGCATAACATCATCATTATGCCTCGAAGGCATGAACCTTATCTTCATTCATCATTTTCATTCATAAAACATGACATATATACATAATTATGCCTCCAGGCATAAACATCATCTTGGTTGATAAAGCTTACATGGTCATGGTACACAAGGTAAACATGGATTTCTTACATGATACAAATCATCTAGCATACATAATCATAGTATCCATCATAGAGCATGCATGGGTAAGATTCATATGAACATGATACATACTACTTAGGTTCATGGCATTCATCATAGAACATGCATAGACCTTCATAACCATATATCTATTATAGGCATTTAACATCCTACATGCATTATTCTATATAACATGAAGCCTACATCAATTACATATGTTCATGGTATATGGTCTAAAACATTCATGAATAGACATAGCACATAACCTAAACATACAAAGTCATGATACATAACACATAAAGCTAGGGTTTAAGGTAACATAAAAAAAATCTTACAACATGATTAAACATATACATACATCATAGTAAACTATAAACAAGTATCCTTGAGACCTTAACCCAACCCAAACCCTAGATTATGGACTTGGCCAAATGTTCAATAGGAGGAGGCTCCATTATTCAATCAACATGAAAGGTTCCATAAGTAAAAGAAAGCTCATACATTACATACAATGCCATAGGGAGCCATTAGACCCCATGATTAGGGATAACCCTAGGTTTTTAGCCCCACTAATTGACCTTGGCTGAAACCCTATAGGGTCCCAAGTACATAGAAAAATTCATACAATTCCCAATTTACATCTAACACCTTACATACAACCCCATAGGAACCATTAGAACCTTTGCTTGAAGTTAGCCCTAACCCCTTGCCCCATAACCTAACTTGGCCGAAACTTACAAGGGTCATATGGCATGTAAAAGTTCACATAAATCACCATTAACATTCATTGCATCATGAGAAAACATAAGAAATATTATTAGAGGGTTAGACCTAATCCCAACCCTAGGAATAGGGAGGTGGCCGAAAACCCTAGAGGGTCTTAGGGTGCTACAAAATTTCCCAAAATCATAATTTCTACTTTACTTATCATAAGAAAATATTAGGAAACATAGGTGGGGTTTTTAACATCATCTTAGACCCAAAAACATGCCTTGGCCGAAAGTTTAAGAGACCCTAATCCATAGTTTTCTCAATACAAATCCCAAACAATCATCTTAAATCATGATAAACGCATAAACTATTATACCACAGGTGAGGAAGACTTACCTTGGTTTATCTTGGTTATAACCTTGAATAGAGAAGCAAAAGAAAACCTCCTTAACCTTAGACCACCCCTAGCCCTTGTAGCCTTGTTGGAAGCCCTTAGATCTTGAAGAAGAAGCCTTCTTGTGAAGTTTTTCCAAAGGAGAAACCCCTTTGTGGGTTTCGGCTAGAAGGAGAAAGGAGAGGAAAAGAGAGAGCTTTGATGGAAGAAGAAACAAAGACTTAAGTGCTAAGTTGTCTCTTCCCTTCCCCTCTCTTTTATACTACATGAAGGGGCAAGTGAAGGGGCATGGTGCCTCTTCTCTTGATGACTCGTCACTTCCTTTAGCCTCAACTAAAATCCTCTTCCTTTTCCACTAGCACTCCCTTGCTAGGTGAATTGGTTAGGATATGCATGGTGATACACTAGGTCCAAGGTTCAAACCTTGGTGCATGCACTTCTTTTTATTACTTTTATAATTATTTTTGCCAAGGCCCATATAAGAGCCCACTAAGGTTTATATTAATATTTCTAATTGAAATCCATTTTCCTTCATGATAAAATTTTACCTATGGTCCCTTAATGGCCATGGTATTAGAAGGGCTCATGTAAGGCCCATTATTACTTAGCTTCTTAATCTATATGGAAAATCATGGATAATCATGCTAAAGTTCATACTAGTGTCCCTATGTTTCTCGAGAATCTATCTAGGCATGATCAATATTTTAAAGAAAAATATTGAGAAAATTTTACGGGTCGTTACATCTTGGACCATTAAGCCCATCTCATTGGCTTCTTCTTCTTCCTCCACTCGTGTAGGGTTTTCATGAAACACTATCATCTTGCTCCATAGTTTATGTGCATTTTTGTACTCACCTACATGGCTAATCACATTATTAGGCAAAACATTAAGTAGAATTGATATTACCTTATCATTTACCTTTGACTGCGTTTATTGCTCCTTATTCCAATATCGTGGTCGGAGCTTTTTCCCGTGTTTATCATTTGGAACTTCAAATGGCTCTTCTAGCGCGATCATGAAATTCCAATCCATGCCGAACCATGTCTTTGTCCGCATTCTCCAATAATCGAAACTCTCGCGGTTATAGGGAGGTGGAACATTGATGTCATCCCCTAATGTTTCTTCAATCACCATTTCTTCTACCTTTTGGCTTTGTCGACTGTTAGTCCGTAGACGAGCGAACCTCGCTCTGATACCACTTGTTGGGACCTTGACGTACAACTAGAGGGGGTGAATAGCCATTCACCCACTTCAATCGCTATTTCTTCCTACACGTGTTAGCAAGCGCAAGTGGAAACTTAACTACAAACTAAAATAATGCTAACACCAAACCTTTACGTGGTTCCGAGATGATACTCCTACTCTACGGCTGTCCGTAAGGTGGACGATCTCGATCCGTCGATGGATGATTCCCTGGAATACCTCCGGCTAGCTCTTGTCGATCCTTGTGGGTGGAGAAACCTCGCCACAAACGTTTGAAAACTTCTGAGCACTTATAGGCTACTAACAAGCTTTACTCAAGCCTATTTCACCAATGTCTCTCAGCCAAAAATCAGCTCTCTTAAATAGTGCTTGATGTTAAAAGGACCGTTACCAATCAACTGGTGCTAACACCAGTTGACTGGTCCTCTTGAAGTCGAATGTCACATCCCGACGTTTTGAATTCTAGTCGACACCAATCGACTGATGCAAGGATCAGTCAACTGATCTTTCTGTGCTCTACATCAGTCGACTGATCCAAGCATCAGTCGACTACCAACTTCCTAAACCTAGGGTTTCCCTTCTCGAATATAATTCTCTCAGCACTCGAACCCTTACGACATAGCTGACTCTTTATCCAGCAGCCTCGACCTGTTGCCTTCAAGCCTTCTTCGACTTTGGCTCTTGTCCCTCGGATGCATACGAATCCGCGGCTCATCCTCATGTCATCCTTCGTGTATGTCTCGAAGTGCACTTCCCTCGGCTCATCGTTCCTGCTTCCAGCAGCCTCGACCTGTTGCCTTCAAGCCTTCTTCGACTTCGGCTCTCGTCCCTCGAATGTATACAAGTCCACAGCTTGTCTCCTCATGCCATCCTTCGCGTATGCCTCGAAGTTCGCTTCCTTCAGCACATCATCCCTGCTTTGTCCATAGTCCCTCAGATGCACACTAGCCCACGACTTGTCTCCTCATAATATCCTTCACCGGACTCGAAGACATCTAACTAAGTCTATGTGTATCCTGCAAACCTACACACTCAAATATACATATTAGATCAACATGAAACCCTAACTTAATCATATTGACACACACATCAAACCCATGATCTACCCGATCACACTTGGGTTGATTGCACAATCACCAGGTGCCTGAATAGCCTTTCAAGCACCTAGGAGGCAGGTCTTATCCCTACACTGAGTATGCCAGTCAGGATCAGGTTTTGACTGCGACTAGGGCGCCTGAAAGGACATTCAGGCACCTGAATAGGTGCTATATAATGGGGTTGAGTGCAGCAGTTCAGATCATCATTTCATACATCTGCTTACTCATTCTGTGTAAAAGAAAAGTGCTGAGACGAAGCTCTATGACCAAGGAGGCTCTAGGAGGAAGTGCGTGACGCTTCTAAGTTCCAGATTGGTCGGTATCGTCATTTTCTGTTTGGTTTACTTTTACTTATAGTTGTAATTCTTTATATTGTTTTGCTTGTACTCAACTGTAAGATGTTGGGACTGGGTACATGTTGATATGGATGCGGGTTCGTAATTTTAAAATTAATTACGTGCAGCGGAAGGTTTAGCATAAATAATTTCTCAAATTATTTAACCACACATCTAAGCATGCAACTTTATCTTGTGTAGACATGATCATATATTTAAAATTTTGCAGAAACGTAAACTAATTTACTTATTACCTCGCGTAACTCGAAGGAAGGGACGAGATCCAATCGTAAGCGTCCCTCGGAAGCTCCGCCTCTATTCGCGTCCACGCCGAGTATCTTCGGGATGACTTCACAAAGCCACGAGTTTCGTGTTCTCGAGAACTACTAGATTCTCCGAGAACGCGACAAGAAAAACCAAGAGAGAAGTAATCACATCAGAAAAACTCACTACCAAGGTTGGTCGGAATCACAATTCTGGAGAAAAGGAGGAAGATGACTTGCGCTCAATCCCAAGGTGATGATGGCTGGAGAGGAAGATCGTCCCAACGGAAGAACTCTACTCGTAGTGCGTGTGACTAAATAGGCTTTCGATTTATGTTGGCCGTCTATAATTAATCAATTATAGAACGATTATGAGTGGCACCTAGTAGTACATCATAATCCCCAATTAATCGAAAGATCAACGGTTGACCTAAGAAACAATTCTGAAACCTTCAGCAGCTATAATGAATCCGATGAACATGTCATGTATTTAAGAGATTCATACTCTGTACATGGCATGCTCTGGCCAGAGGCTTCGAGTAACAATTCGACGATAGGCCTCGGGTATACATCTCCTCGCATGCAGTGGTGAATCCTTTGTAGGCTGTTCAAACATCTTCGGGCACTTCGGCTTATACCCAATCATCCTGGGTCCACACTTCCTTGGAGATGCTTGCTTAAGATGTCAAAGTATAAGTCTCCATGACCAAGATGACTTGAACACCGCAAGTCAAAGGAACATCGCACTTAAGCTGCAGTAAGAACTTCACTGACATATCTATATGTAGACTACCATATGAAGTTTTATAGCCACTCACTCCAATGAACTAGTTCCCTTAACTAGCATTCATGTTTATCTCCAGATATCCTAATGTCACCAGCCAGTGAGAATCAGCTGATTAGAGAATAACCCATGCTAGTCTCAACAGAATTGATAGTGTCTGTATTTATCAATTCATCAACTAGGGACAATTTCAATACTTCACAATTGCACATGTAGAGATAATCACTAGTTGTGAATTCATCACAAATTCTCTCATGCTGTGAATTGTATTGTGGACATTCAGTAAATGAGTTTAAGATCTCAATCAAATACATAAACATGTATACTCAAATAGTGAATATTCATTTATTAAAATATATGATTACAATCATAAGGCGATTGCCTTAGGATATTTTTCTCATATCACTAACAAACTCCCACTTGGCCTAATGCCAATCGCTATGGTACCCAATACCACAGGCTCTAACATGACCCTCAAACATACTTTGAGGCAAGGCCTTAGTTAAAGAATCCGCTAAATTTCTTTCAGTGGGAATTTTCTCAATTTGTATATCATTCCTACTTATAATCTCTCTGATTAGATGATAGCGGCGAAGCACATGTTTGGATCGCTGATGAGACCTTGGTTCCTTTGCTTGTGCAATAGCTCCATTGTTGTCGCAGTAAACTGGTATTGCTTCATCAATGGTTGGAACCACATCAAGTTCTGAGACAAACTTCTTGATCCAGATTTCTTCCTTTGCTGCTTCCGAAGCTGCAATGTATTCCGCTTCCGTGGTAGAATCCGCTACGGTGTCTTGCTTGGAACTCCTCCAACTTATTGCGCCTCCATTCAAAATAAATACGTATCCGGACTGAGATTTGGAGTCATCCTTATCTGTCTAGAAACTGGCATCTGTATACCCACGTATTACCATATCACCTTCTCCATATATTAGGAACACTTCCTTAGTTCTTCTTAAGTACTTGAGGATTATCTTGACAGCCGCCCAATGATCCATTCCTGGATCAAATTGGTATCTGCTTGTGATGCTCAAAGCATACGATACATCAGGCCTAGTACATAACATAGCATACATGATAGATCCTATCGCGGATGCATAAGGAATCTTATTCATGCAAATCCTCTCATCTTCTGTGCGCGGACACATAGACTTCGAAAGGTTGATCCCATGCCTGATGGGAAGGTAACCTTTCTTGGATTCCGACATGCTAAACCTTTCTAGCACTCAGTCTATATATGTAGACTGCGAAAGACCAAGCAACCGTTTTGATATATCTCTATAGATTCTAATCCCAAGGATATAGGTTTCTTCTCCCAGGTCTTTCATGGAGAAAGTTTTGGACAACCAAATTTTAACTGACTGTAAGACTGATATATCATTTTCTATAAGTAATATATCATCGTCATATAACACTAGGAATACGACTGCACTCCCACTAACCTTCTTGTACACACAAGGTTCGTCAGGATTTTATGAGAAATCAAACTCTTTGATTTTCTCATCAAAACGGATGTTCCAGCTCCTGGATGCTTGCTTTAGTCCATATATGGATCGTCGAAGCTTGCATACTTTGGTTTTATTAACCGATGTGAAACCTTCAGGTTGTATCATGTATACATCCTCAAGCAGGTTTCCATTAAGGAAAGCTGTTTTCACATCCATTTGTCATATCTCATAATCATAATGAGCTGCTATGGCCAGGAGCATCCGAATGGATTTAAGCATAGCTACTAGAGAATAGGTTTCGTCATAATCAATTCCTTATTTCTAACGATATCCTTTTGCCACTAATCTAGCCTTAAAGGTAACAACATTACCTTCCATGTCGGTTTTCTTCTTGAAAACCCACTTGCACCCTATGGGCTTAATCCCTTCAGGTGGGTTAACCAAGTCCCATACTTGATTTTTGTACATGGAATCCATTTCCGACTTCATGGCTTCAAGCCATTTATCCCTTTCTGAATTTTTCAGAACATCTTCATAACTGATAGGTTCGTCATCGTTAATGAGTAACACGTCGTTCGATCCACTTATGAGAAATCCGTATCTCTCTGGAATATTGTGTGTCCTATCAGACCTACGAAGAAGTGGTCATTATGAGTTATTGGTTGTGGGTCTAGACTAGGTGTCTCTATAATGTCTATTGGAGTTTCTTGAACTTCTTCAAGTTCAATGCTACTCCCACTATTTTCTTGTAAAAGAAATTCTTTTTCTAGAAATACAGCATGCCTTGAAACAAACACCTTTTGTTCCAAGGGATGATAGAATTGGTAACCTTTCGTTTCCTTAGGGTATCCAATAATAGACATTTATCAGACTTAGCATCCAATTTGTCTGATACAGTCCGCTTTACATAAGCAGGACAACCCCATATCTTTAGGTGAGATAAATGAGGTTTCTTACTATTCCACGTCTCATATGGAGCAGTAGAGACTACCTTGGTTGGGACTCTGTTTAGTAAGTAAACAACTGTCTTAAGCGCATAGCCCCAAAAGGATTTTGGAAGAGTTGCATGATTCATCATAGATCTAACCATGTTCATCAAGGTTCGGTTATGCCTCTCAGATACACCATTATGCTGTGGTGTATATGGCGGAGTCCATTGAGACAATATCCCATTGTCCCTAAGATAATCTTGAAACTCTTGACTTAAGTATTCACCAC
Organism: Boesenbergia rotunda; assembly: GCA_024364735.1. NCBI lineage: Eukaryota > Viridiplantae > Streptophyta > Magnoliopsida > Zingiberales > Zingiberaceae > Boesenbergia > Boesenbergia rotunda. The sequence continues at coordinate 243,493 of JAGFNQ010001708.1, forward strand.
CCCGATCGGATCGAAGTATCTTAATACTTTTGCCAAGCTGTTTCTCTACTTCACTTCTGAACTCTTTGAATTTCTCAAAAGCTTCAGATTTGTGTTTCATTAAGAACACATACCCGAATCGTGAGTGATCATTGATAAAGGTAATGAAGTAGCTATAGCCTCCTTGTGCAAGAGTTGACATTGGTCCACATACATCAGTATGTCTTAGACCAAGCAATTCTCCCACTGGTTTACCTTTTTCGGAAAATGGTAATTTGGTCATCTTGCCTTTTAAGCATGATTCGCATGTATCAAATGAACCGGGTTCAAATAATTCCAGAATTCTACATCGGTGTAATTTGGTTATGCGTTTCTTACTTACATGGCCATGACGACAATGTCACCTATAGGAGTCTATTTGATTATCTATTCGAGCACGTTTGTTGCTAACTTCGATATTGAAAACGTCACCGGATAAATCTAACGTGTAGATATCATTGCATAAAGTTTCGGTCCCATAAAGAACACCATTTAAAGTTATGTAACAGCGATTGTTACTAAAAGTTAAATGGTAACCCTTTTCATTCAAGCATGAAATAGATACAATGTTCTTTATTAACGAAGGAACAAAATAACAATTATCCAATTCTAAGACAAGTCCAGTAGGGAGCTTTAGCAAATATGTTCCGATGGCAATAGCAGCAATCTTTGCTCCATTTCCAACTGCCAAATTCGCTTCTCCCTTGACGAGTCTTCTTCTATTCCTTAGCCCCTGTATGTCATTACATATGTGTGAGCTACACCCAGTATCAAGTACCAAGGTGTACGAGGAAATAGAGTGACATTCAATAATGAAGATGCCTGAAGAGGATGGGGCATCGGATGCCTTCTTCTTCAAGGACTCAAGATAAACCTTGCAGTTTCTTCGCCAGTGGGCCTCCTTGCCACAGTGATGGCAAGTGCCATTTGGTGCCTTTTCAGTCTTTTTGGCCTTAGTTAACTTATTGGTGTCCAAAATGGAACGCAAATTCAAAGAAGACATGATCAGGTGATTATCTTAGAAATACAAGTTGAGATTATGTGATGAGTATGATAAAGAATGCATCCATATACATTAATTAAATACTATTTATTTTTCGAATTGAATAACCTTTTTTATCAATTGTGGAGATCATAGGAACATCTCCAAATAGGTTGATATCCAACCATAGATAAAACAACCATGGCTAGAGTCCATCAAGTTATTCTTAGCTATGAAGGTAGGTAATTATACCGATTACATATTATACATATGTAACTATCACATTATGCTATCAACTAATTGAATGTTTGCATAAATCATTGGGTTGTTAACTCATTAACAAGTATACAACAATATACATAGCACCCAACTGCACTTCTCTTTACATCGACCTTGGTTGTGGCACAACAAATCGATGCTCCAAGCTTAAGGCTGACCCATTAATCAAGAAATAGTTTTAATATGGTTGGAGCTCATTCAACCGTTTAGTTGGGCTTGGATGTGTCCAACAACCAAAACTAAGGATTGACCTCTGACTCCAACTATATGAATCATAAACTAATTCCATGGTTTGAACATGTTGAGGTTCAAGCTGGGCATGGATGTGTCTATCAACCCAAACGAGAAACAAAACTCCGGTTCTAACCATATTAATGGAAGGTGTTGACCTTAATATTTTGTAAGGGGTTTTGGGTCTCATCCTTTTCTTTTATGCACATTCATGACATATAATTATGTCATGTTCTAACGATTTCCTTAATAAAGTATGTATGTGACTTAATTTATCAAGTCTCATTAATTGAATTAGGAACCGGATTTCCTAATTCTAATTTCATACTTTATTCAAGAAATTGTTTTGGGAAACAATTTCCTAAATTATCATAATCAATTTCGGAATTAATATGTTTAAGACTTTGATTTCTCTAAATCAAATTTTATTAAATTAAGAGACAGATTCCCTTAATTCAACCACATATTATTTTCATGAAAATCTTATTTAAGGAAATATACTCTATAGGAAACAATTTTCCTAATTAATTTTGGAGAAAATAATATGTAAGAGCATCACCTCATAAATCAAATAAGGAAATTATCGTTTGAGAATCACCTCAAAAATTTCCAAGATTTGATCACAAATTTTATTTATGGAAAATTAATATCAATAATTTAATTTGGACGGCTCCCCAAGGCTCAATCCAAATTAAACATTTGACAGCTTAAATTCAATTTAAGAAATTTAATTATAACAACTAACTTTAAATTGGACGGCTCCCTGAGGCTCAATCCAAAATAAAGAATTTTGTAAATAATTTAATTTCCAATTATGAATTTAAATGCCAATTAATATTCCCATAATTTATCTAGACTTTCTTGAAAGAAAGTGCCCAAAATTGCGAGCTTTCCATAAATGGAAAGTTTCCAAAAATAAAAGGTTTTCAGAATAATTGTAAGTTTCTGGTATAAAGAAAACTTACGTATTTCCAAAATTGGAAAATATCCAAAATTGGAAATTTCCAAAATTGGAAAGTTTCCAAAAATGGAATGTTTTCACAATTATCATAAAATTTCTGAAACAGAGGTATTTCAAAAGTTTGCAAAATTTCATGAGTATTTCCAAACCTTGAAATTCCTAAATCGGAAATTTACCATAATTGGAAAGTTTCCATAATTGGAAAATTTTCCAAAATTGAGATCATGACAAAGTTTTCCGCAAAATAATTATATGATTATGTTGAACACTAACCGACTCTGATACCACTGTTGGGACCGGGTGCATGTTGACATGGATGCGGGTTCGTAATTTTAAAATTAATTACGTGCAGCGGAAGGTTTAGCATAAATAATTTCTCAAATTATTTAACCACACATTTAAACATGCAACTTTATCTTGTGTAGACATGATCATATATTTAAAATTTCACAGAAACGTAAACTAATTTACTTATTTCCTTGCGTAACTCGAATGAAGGGACGAGATCCAACCGTAAGCGTCCCTCGGAAGCTCCGCCTCTATTCGCGTCCACGCCGAGTATCTTCGGGATGACTTCGCAAAGCCACAAGTTTCGTGTTCTTGAGAACTACTAGATTCTCCGAGAACGCGACAAGAAAAACCAAGAGAGAAGTAATCACATCGGAAAAACTCACTACCAAGGTTGGCCGGAATCACAATTTCGGCGAAAAGGAGGAAGATGACTTGCGCCCAATCCCAAGGTGATGATGCCTGGAGAGGAAGATCGTCCCAACGGAAGAACTTCGTCGCCTCAGTGCTTCTCCTTGTGCTCACGGCAAGAAGAAGGGAGAAGAGCCTTGTGGCCGGCCAAGAGGAAGAAGGGAGGAGAGGGAGAGAGCCCAGGCAAGAATACTTCGATTATTTTCCAAGCCTTGCCTTGGGTCCTTTATATAGTGGCCTCTCAACCATCAAGCCTCTCAAAAAGAGACTTATTCCATCATGCCAAGTTTTATCATATTTTAATTCATGATAAAATCGACCAAGTCTCCTTTTTTCTTATGGAATAAATTTTCTTATCATGGTAATCAATCCATGATTGATTTTATAAAATAAAATAAACCAATCCATGGTTCATTTTAATTTCCATGAAAAATAAACCAAACCTTGGTTTATTATATAAAATTTTATATCATCCATAATTTTACAAACCACACTTGGTTTATTTTATAAATTGAACCAAAAACTTGGTTCTCTCCCTTTGTTGTGGCCGACCAAGCAAAGAGGATGGAGACCCTCTTTGGCCGGCCCATCCAAGCCACGCCCCAATGAATTAAACTTATTTATTTCATCTATTAAGTTTTCAGAAGACTTAGCCATTTTACGCTTCCGATGCGTCTCTGAAAAATTCAGATTCGACGTATCGTTTGGCTTAACCAAACCTAATCTCTCTTGATTGGAAAATCCAATTTTCAACTCGTTTTAAATCCCTCGGATTACTCGTAGTGCGTGTGACTAAATAGACTTTCGATTTATGTTGGTCGTCTATAATTAATCAATTATAGAACAATTATGAGTGGCACCTAGTAGTACATCATAATCCCTAATTAATCGAAAGATCAACGGTTGACCTCTGAAATAATTCTGAAACCCTTCAGCAGCTATAATGAATCGTGCCCCATTCCCTTCACCATCTTATACCCACTTGGTTCAGGACATGGTCTATGTATGTCAGTCTCCACTAGGCTGACTACGTCACACCTCGCCCAAGTAACGTTTTCTCATCCTACGGATTCTAATTACTCTCATGTATTTAAGAGATTCATACTCTGAACATGTCATGCTCTGGCCAGAGGCTTCGAGTAACAATCCGACGATATGCCTTGGGTATACATCTCCTCGCAAGGAGTGGTGAATCCTTTGTAGGTTGTTCAAACATCTTTGGGCACTTCGGCTTATACCCAATCATCCTGGGTCCACACCTCCTTGGAGATGCTTGCTTAAGATGTCAAAGTATAAGTCTCCATGACCAAGATAACTTGAACACCGCAAGTCAAAGGAACATCGCACTTAAGCTGCAGTAAGAACTTCACTGACATATCTATATGTAGACTACAATATGAAGTTTTACAGCCAGTCACTCCAATGAACTAGTTCCCTTAACTAGCATTCATGTTTATCTCCGGACATCCCAATGTCACCAGCCAGTGAGAATCAGCTGATTAGAGAATAACCCATGCTAGTCTCAACAGAATTGATAGTGTCCGTATTTATCAATTCATCGACTAGGGACAATTTCAATACTTCACAATTGCACATGTAGAGATAATCACTAGTTGTGAATTCATCACAAATTTTCTCATGCTGTGAATTGTATTGCGGACATTCAGTAAATAAGTTTAAGATGTCAATCAAATACATAAACATGTATACTCAAATAGTGAATATTCATTTATAAAAATAAATGATTACAATCATAAGACGATTGCCTTAGGACATTTTTCTCATATCACTAACATAAGACAGGTTTCTCCACCTCCGAAAATTTTGAAAAGGAGACCACTAGTGGATGGGTGCTACCTGTAATTAGGCCTTGGACCTACTTACCATTGGGGGTTGGGAACCAAGTAAATCCTGCGAGTTATTGTTGTGTTCATTTCTGTTTTTATTATTCCACTGCTACTAGCCACTCTGAACTAAGTGAACAATCAATGAAGATCTGACGAAGTTTTTATGAGTTCATATTCACCCCCCTCTATCGATGCCACCGATCCTACAAGTTCCATAGAGGCGCCCGGAAGCACCTGGCCCAGATTTTGTTCTCTAGCATTTGCTCTTCCATCTTACCTCTAGCTCTAGGTACAAGACAAATGCAACGACCCCACTTCTCTACCACTAAAGCGGATGCCACTTTTACTTAACCTTAACTTTACCTTATTCTTAGCCTTAGGTTACAACTACTTGACTTCCCTTAACTTGCTCTGAATTTTTTTCTTTTTAAAAAAAACTTTCTTTTTATTTGCTTTGCAAGGATTTGACCCCTAGACCTCTTAGTTGTAAAATTGAAGCACTAACAATCTGCCCTACAACACTTTCTTTTCAATGATACCAGTTGACTGCTAGATAGCCAGTCGACTGGTGTCAGCCACAAAAACTTTCTGTGCTCGGCACCAGTCGACTGGCCTCTTGGCAGTCGACTGGTGCATCAAACAGAAGGTTCTGTTCGATAGGGCAGTCGACTGGTTCTGAACCAGTCGACTGGCACGCCTGAAAACTGCAGTTTCAGACCTGAGGAAGCCTTTCAAGGGTCCATAACTCATACACTTCCAAAGCATATAGATAAATAACTCCAAATCTATACTCTATACTAGATTTATAAACATCTTAACAACCCAAAACAAATCCATTAACTCGCAATTAGGATTTCTACGAAATTTAACAAACTATCAAAACATATGAAATCTATACTAGAGTTTGTACTTAACTTTGTCTCTATGCAAAGTTTAACCAAGATCATTTCGTTCTACCACTCTAAAACACTAACCACAAGTTTCTATGAGACTTAACCCAAGAATCTCTCCCACGGCCGCCACCACTGAACATCAATGCAAGTCCCGTTCGCCTCCTTAGCTTATGCTTTTTCTTTACCTTTATCTGCAATAGAAGGAAATGCAACTAATAAGCGATTTGCTTAGTAAGTAAATCCTAACTCACAAATCCATGCGATCAATGATAAACATGCTCTTTTCAAAGTATGCTCGCTTCAAAATACATGCACTTGGAAATACTTGCACATGGGAACTTTCATATAATTTTCATGCTTAATCATGCTTGAAAACATTTACTTACATCAAAACACTTGCAAACATAACATGCTCATGATTTCTTTTTAGACTTGATACTTATACATTTCCATACTTTAAAACACTAACATCCTTGCTCTTGCTTTTTAGCATGCTTGTAACATAACAACATGAACATACATAACAAAACATGTACTTAACTGGAAACACTTACATATACTCATATACTTCAAAATAATAATCAACTTTCTAGGCCTTGACACTGTACCTGGTATCAATGTACCATTGCGCGCATCCCTAATAGGTTTCGGGGTAGCGAGCCACCGCACCCTATTAGAGCTTCTTTCTAACTTTCTGTGGGCCTCTCCTTTGCCCGGTACATGTCACTTTACAAAAGTAAAATACTTTCTTACTCATAATATTTATACTTATCAAGCTATCTCATCTTTTTCCATAAATTTGGCACTACAAAACTTTACTTTTCTTACTTGGAACTTTCATCGAGCACCTTGCGTGCCCTTAACCCAAAACTCATTTTTGGGACTTTTCAAGAACTTGGTCTTATCATGCTTAGATTCACATACACAAAACCTACTCCAATTCAAGTTCTATGATAAAACATGTATTCTTCAGAAACTTAAATCACACAATAAAACAATAATCTTAAAGCATGCACTTAGATCACAAAAATCACGGTTCTACAACGAGAAACTACATACGAAACTACTTCTATTGCAGGTGAGTGATCTACTTACCCTTTGTTTGAAGAAAACTCACTAAGTATATGGTAAAATCCTAGCGTAGCACTCCTTTTCTCTTCCCTTGCGAAAATCCTCACTCCTTGGCCCTAGGGAAGAAAGCCCTAGGTTCTCTACTCAAGAGGAAGAAGAAGGAGGAAGTAAACCCTTGTTTTCTCCCTGTTTTTGCAGCCTCCTCTTGCCCTTATTTCCGCCGACTCCCTGACCTAAAGGGGATTTAACGCAACTTAAGCGGAAGTTGAAACACCTCTTCATGAAAAAGACTTACTCGCCTATAATATTAATTCACTTCATCCTTTTTTGTGCTTGATACCCCCGACCTTTTGGCCAGTTGAGCTCGCTTAAGGACCATGCTTGCCACATGGTCGCGAGGTCAAACCTCCCTCCTGTTAGTAATATGAGAGAAGTGTCCTAAGGCAATCGCCTTATGATCGTAAATATTTATTTTAATAAATGAAAATTCACTATTTGAGTATACATGTTTGTGTATTTGATTGGGATCTTAAACTCATTTACTGAATGTCCGCAATACAATTCACAGCATGAGAGAATTTGTGATGAATTCACAACTAGTGATTATCTCTACATGTGCAATTGTGAAGTATTGAAAATATCCCTAGTCGATGAATTGATAAACACGTACACTATCAATTCTGTTGAGACTAGCATGGGTTATTCTCTAATCAGCTGATTCTCACTAGCTGGTGACATTGGGATGTCCGGAGATAAACATAAATGCTAGTTAAGGGAACTAGTTCATTAGAGTGACTGACTGTAAAACTTCACATGGTAGTCTATATATAGACATGTCAGTGAAGTTCTTACTGTAGCTTAAGTGCGATGTTCCTTTGACTTGCGGTGTTCAAGTCATCTTGGTCATGGAGACTTATACTTTAACATCTTAAGCAAGCATCTCCAAGGAGGTGTGGACCCATGATGGTTAGGTATAAGCCGAAGAGCCCGAAGATGTTTGAACAGCCTACAAAAAATTCACCACTCCTTGCGAGGAGATGTATACCCAGGCCTATCGTCGGATTGTTACTCAAAGCCTCTGGCCAGAGCATGTCATGTTTAGAGTATGAGTCTCTTAAATACATGAGAGTAATTAGAAATCCAAAGGACGAGAGAACGTTACTTGGGCTAGGTGTGACGTAGTCAGCCTAGTGGGGACAAACACTCACAGACCATGTCCTGAACCAAGTGGGTATAAGATGGTGAAGGGAATGAGGCACGATTCATTAGAGCTGCTGAAGGGTTTTAGAATTATATCTGAGGTCAACCGTTGATCTTTCGATTAATAGGGGAACATGATGTACTACTAGGTGCCACTCATGATCGTTCTATAATTGGTTAATTATAGACGGCCAACATAAATCGAAAGCCTATTTAGTCACACGCACTACGAGTAATCCGAGAGATTTAAAACGAGTTGAAAATTGGATTTTCCGATCAAGAGAAATAAGTCGAATCTGAATTAATCAGAGGCGCAACGGAAGCTTAAAATGGCTAAGTCTTTTGAAGGCTTATTGGGCGAATTAAATGAGTTTAATTCACGAGGGTTTGGCTTGGTGTGGCCGGCTAAAGAGGGTGCCCACCCTCTTTGGTTTGGCCGGCCACTACAAGGAGAGAAAACCAATTTATTTGGTTTAAATTATAAAATAAATCAAGCGCGATTTGTTTTATAAAATTATGGATAAATAAATCTATATAATGAAATTTACATAAAGAGATTTATATAAAGAAATTTATATAAAGACATTTGTAGAAATTTATTCTTTTTTATGGAAATTAAAATGAACCATGGATCGGTTTATTTTAATTTTATAAAATCAATTATGAATTGATTTTTCCATGATAAGAAAAATTTATAAATTTCTTGTAAATTTTATTCCATAATTAAAAAGAGAGATGTATTTGTTTTATTATAAAGTTAGTTATAATAAAACTAGGCATAACGGAATAATTCACAAGAAAATTTATAAGATAAATTTCTTATGAAAATTTATTTCGTTAATTCCGTTAAAGGGGAGACTTGGCAAGGGAGAGACTACTATATAAAGGAACCAAGGGCAAGCCTTGAATTCCAATCAATTAATCAAGAGATTAAGAAGCTCTCTCTCTCCCTTATTCTCTCTCTCTCTCTAGGGCTGGTGATAACCGTTTTTGTCGTGTTACGGTTTCAAATACAATTAAGATATCGAATTCCTCTAAACTAATGTAGCATAGAGTAACTCGAGTCGTCTCCCAACGAATGTAGTTAGTGCAAGATAATTCTCATAATCGTATTTCATTGCTTTTGGGTTTTGGGATATGAAACTGGGTTTTGGATTTAAGAGCTAGGACTACGAAATGAATAACAGAGCAAGTATGAAATCTAATCTAATTAAGGAAAGACAGTGCAGGTAATGAAATCTAATTTAACCTAACTACAATTGCAGCAAAGAAAAGGATAACTAGAAATTAAGCATTAACGAAACTAAACATAGAGCAAAACTACAGCATTGAAGAAATCTAATCTAACCTAACTTAATTGCATTTAAATGAAAACATGTAACCTAAAGCAATAGGAAAAGCAACACATAACTAGAGTTAATCAACTAAGAAACATCACAATTGAAAATTTTGTTCTAAGAAACATTTAAACAAACACATGAGAGGCATACTAAAAAAAAATGGCTTCAAGAACATTCCATTTGCAATAGGGAAAATTTATCCAATACAAACATTTAACAATTAAACCCATAACATTCAACAATCAAGACAAATCATCAAGCAACAATTAAACTGCAAGTTTAGCTAATGAAAGGAGCTGCAGTATCTGTGATGAACTGCCGGAAATGGGTTGCTGAATGAGTTGCTGTAACTGAACTCTGCTGAAGAAAATACTTGCTAGAAGAACACTGCACGAAGTAATCTGAGTTTGAATTGGGGAATTCTGAAGTGAACTCTGCTGAAGAAGAACTGTCCAGAAGTGATTGAATTGCTGTAAGTCTGCAAGAAGTAATCTACTGGAATGGAACTGATGAAGATAAATTGATGCTCGAATCTGATGAAGGCTGGATGAAGGAATTGCTGCCGGAAATGGAACAAGGAAGAAGCTGCTGCCGGAGAATTGCTGTGATCAGAAACTAAACTGCTGGAATTGATCAGATGAAGCTGACAAAGAAGAAGTTGCAAAGAAATAACTGCTGAAATTAAAATAATTGTTGTAAAGGAAAGCAATCGAAGAATTTCGGTAAGGGAATGGATCGCCGGCGGTGGAGTCGACTAAGGTTTGGAACCCCCAGAGCCCTAGCTTCGTCCGGTAGCGTGTGGTGAAGGGAGATGGTTGGCTTCTCTCCGAACCCCGAAAGAGAACCCTTCCTCTCTTCTCTCCGAACCCCAAAAGAGAAGAGGTGGATGTGGATACCGTGGCGATGATGAACTCCGGCCGTGAAGGTGGATGAACGAGTCGGGAACCCCTCAAACTCGGTTGATCGGAGCTCTGGCCGACTAGGTTTGGAACCGCTAACCCTAGTTGCGGCGACGATGAAGATGGAGGAGGAGAAGGATCGCCGCGAGCCCTGCGTGTGGAGTCGATACCCTAGCTTCTCCGCGTCTGCCCCTTTTTGATCTGCGCGTGAGTTCGGTCAGCCAAACCAATTCGTGTTTGATTCAGCCAAGGGTTCAGTCAACAGTGCTTGAGTTCAATCAAGCCAAGCAGTTCGGTTCAGTCAGCAGCCAAGCTTCAGCTCTGGTCCTGCTCTGGTTCAGTCTAGTCCGAGTTCAGTCCAGTCAGTGGTTCAGTCCTAGGTTCGGTTCAGTCAAGCCAAGCCAGTTGAGTCCAATCAATGGTTCAGTCCAGTCAGCTTAGAAGGAGATTAACAACGAACGGCTGAGATCGATTTGGCTTCATCCAATGGTTAGATCTCTTCCGATCTGAACCAAACTCCACAGATCTCAATCAATGGTCTTGATATACCTATCCCCAGCTCGGATTGACCAGATCAGTGGCGGATGGTCCAGATCTTCCCTTTTTCTTGAATGGATGGTCTAGAACATCTTGAGCTCGATCCAACAGTTAGATCACTTCTGATTTGGCTGAAATTTTTAGATCTTGATCTCTGGTCATGATTGATTCTATCTTAGGTTCGGATCGACCAGAAGTTGACCGATGGCACAGATCTAGCCGTTCTCTAGAATGGACGGCTCCTATTAATCTGATGCTTGATCCTTTTGATCTGGATCCAATCCTGACTCAAGTCTGACCCAATTTGATCTAGGTCCATGATCAATTGAAGCCTACAAAATGATATTTAAATTTAGTACCAAAAATATCCCAAATACACAAAGATTAGAATTAAATGTCAAAATGAAGGGAATACATGAAACCTAATAAAATTATAAACTTAAGCATATAAAATATGGATCAACATGGATTTTAGAGCAGAAAATAATCAACAAAATGATGGTTATCAACTCCCCCACACTTATTCTTGCACGTCTCGGGCAAGTAAACAAAACTACAAGAAAACAACATATCTCCCAAACATTACATCCCCTATCAATACTTTAAGAAATAATAAAAGAAAGTTACTTAAGATCATCAAGTCTCAAGCATCCATGTATTTATGGTTTCAAATCTCACATAAATCAAAAGTATGGTAATTTCATCAACTTGAATAAACTAAGCATGACAAAAACCTCACAAGATGGATATATGCCACTGATGCTCACAAAAATAACAGATATGGAAGTGGATTTTCTCTCAAAACATTCCATGACATTGCACTACCATATGCTTGCTTATCTTCTACTTCTCCACTACTATACATAAGTACAAAATCAAGAGGGCTTTTCAATGAACAATAATGAAACCAAGTACTAACAAGAGAACAAGAATGGTAGATAACAAAGAAGATCATAGAGAGCATGGAAAGAGATCAAGAAAGATGAGAGCATTGGGGGTAATTAACATGATGTATACAATCAAACATAGTCCAAAGTAAATAACTCAATCAAACCTCCAACACTCAAATTCTCCTTTCACATTCTCAATGCACTACATATCAACAATTTATAACATCTCTCAAAGTGCATGTAGGGATTAACAACATAACTCTTGAATTTCTCTAAACAATAACATCAAAAGAGTACACATCAAGAAAATATTCCTTTTTGTTCATCACTAATACAATCTCAAATGCTTGAGGAATTTTTTTTTTTCACATAGAGAGATTTTTTCTTCACTCTTTTTTTTCATCTTTATTATTTTTTCTATCTCTCTTTCTTCTTTTTTTTTCACATAGAGAGATTTTCTTTCTTTTTTTTTCAAAAAGAGATTTTTTTTTCACACAAGCATTCGTCCATATACACTTGTCTCCCCCCCCCCACACTTAAACTTTGAGCGTCTCGCGAAAACTACTAAATATGTATCAAAGCATGATAACATCTCAAACTTACAATAGTAGAGACTATAATAGACAAATAAAATGTACTCATCATGGCATCACCCCATGCTTTCATCGAATGCTCAAGGGAAGATAAGCTAACAGGATATGACAATGAGAATATAGTGACAATGAGAAAGACGATGGAACAGGAAGTAATAGGTGAAACGCTCTCTAGTAACAATAGCAAGTAGAGGGAAACTAAGAGTTCAACAAAAAGGTTGCCTCTATCATATTTATGTAAGCTTATATTAATGTATTTCAAAGAATCAAGCAAGTTCTAGAGTGTCAAGAATCACAATGTTATCACACATAAGAGGATTAAGGAAAGGCATGACATATCCTACTAGGTGAACATAAACTGTCATGCTTAATCTAACAGATAGAGTCCATCACCATACAAATGACTAAATGCAATTAATGTCCCCAAGCATACCAAGGAAACCAAACTCGATAATCAGACTTAACTATCTTTTATGATTCTCAAAGCATAATAAAGGAACATGTAAGGAGATACAACTCAAAATCAAACAAGATTTATTCAAGACCAAACAAAATGCAGAATGAGAAGCAAAACATGAATACAAGTATAAAGTAAACAAACATGCAAGTATAACATAAAGAAAAACAAGAAGGAAAGTAAGGAACAAACTCCCCTTTATTCTGGCGGCTGGAGTCTATCAGAAGTAGCCTCCATCGTGGTAGTGAGGAGTCTGGGTAGCTGAGAGAGTTAGGACTCCCACACTTGAACTTTACAGAAAATACTCCGGTGGCCGAAGGCGATTTAGGTTCAAGATCCATTGAGGAATGGATGCTTCGAATTAAAGTAAGACCTTCCTTCCTCTTGATGCTTTTAGAAGTCCTTCCTGTGGTTGGAGTCTGTTCAGATGGAGCACCACTCTGAGTCTTCTAACCTGCAAAACAATGTAATACCTCTCTCAAGGTGCAGGGTACAAAGGAATAAATATCGTCAATCTCTACATAAAAGAATCAAAAATGCAGCACATCACGAAAATCAATTATTGGCACTCAATGAGTTTTCATAATTATATCTAAATAGATGTAGCAGATGCATCACACCTAAAATCACCATGGGTACCTCCATGAGTTTTTCACATCAACTTCGCATAAGATATAGCAAGAATTCATCATAATAACCACATAATTTCAGGTCTTCTAATTTTTTCACAATTCATATAACAAAGATGTATCAAAAGATTCATCATACAAACAACATCAATTTGGGGCACTTCTAAATTTTTTCACAATTATATCAAAAGATGTATCAAGGGATTATCATAACAACAACATCAATTCTAGGTGCTCTAAAATCTTTTACAATCAATAAAATCAGTCTGAACACCTTATGCAATCTTCAGAGAATAGAAGGATACTTACTTGATCTTGCTGAAAATACCTGGAGGTTCTACAAGAAATACCTCCATCTCAGGCTCAAATTCTGGGTGACATTCAACTGGAATAGGTGATCTTGGGTACTTGCTCCCATCATGCAAGCCCCTACCTTTCTGGAAATGGTGGTGGTCCCTGGGGCTTAGTGCAATCCCTACCTATGGAATATCTCTATGCATGCTTCTCCAGTAATTTCTGCAGCAACAATATTAGAAAGATTAGGACCATCAATAACACTAACATCAGAAATAAAGATAGAAGGGTCTGTAGTGCTTCAGAATCTTTTTCTTGAGCTGAAAAATTTGGAATTGAATTTTGAACAGGAATCTCTGGAGGGATACATGCTCTAGGTTTCCTGATTTTAATGGCTTCTTCTTTTTTTCTATCAACTCCAACTTAGTTCACGTCATACCCCTTAAATCTGTGTAGGCCTGAGGAGATGGTTGGCTTGATCTTGAATTGCATTTGATTCATTTGACTAGCATTTGTCCACGCCTCTTTCGATGTCCTGAAGCCTTTGTTGCTTTTGATGATATTGTACAACTTGTTGAAACATCTCTCCATTCTTTGTTGTTGGCCTCATTTCATTAAGATTCTCAAGCTCTTGATTGGTGTGGAAATCCTGTTGGCCTTAATGTAGCATAAGGCTGTGAGACCAAGAATTGGCTGTGAATTCTGAATTGGAACTGTTGGGGCTGCTCAATGGTTGAATGGGTTGATTAAACTGCTGAAAATTGGATTGATAGCAAGGATATGTTGCTGGAAATTATTGTTCTGAAAATTCTGAAGTTGGGGCTGACATTGTTGATTGAATTGCTGAAATAGTTAAGGCTGAAAATTCTGAGTGCCTTTCTGAAAATTCTGACCTTGAAATTGGAAATCTTGCTGACATTGTTGAAATTGTGGCTAAAAAAACTGATTTGTTTGCTGAAATTGGTTGAAATGCTGACATTGTGGCTGCCCTTGCTGAATTTGATAGTTTGGTTGCTGAAAATTTTGGAATTGTGGCTGCCCAATCTGAGTTTGCTGTTGGAATTGTTGTGGTTGCTGGAAGTTTAAATCGGGCTGCCGAAAATATTGGTTTTGCTGCTAAAACTGTTGACATGGCTGCTGGTAAGTAGATGCATGACTGTTGGATCTTTGTTGGATCACATGATTCAACCAAAACATTAACTCTGACAGTACACTTGTGATCTCTTTACAGTCCTCTGGTGACAACATTTTAATCTTGCAGCCTGCCACCAAACAAACAAGAAAAATGGCAGCAACCGTATATAAAAGATAAAGCAATCAGAATAAAAATCAAAAGATAGAATTATCAAGCACCACTACATTCCCGGCAACGGCGCCAAATTTGATAACCGTTTTTGTCGTGTTACGGTTTCAAATACAATTAAGATATCGATTCCTCTAAACTAATGTAGCATAGANAAGAAAAGACTAAGAACTTTCATGACAAGCACATTGTGAACAAAGAATTTCGAATTGGTGACAAAGTGCTATTATACAAGTCAAGATTGAAATTGATAAGAGGTAAGTTGAGATCAAGGTGGGAAGGTCCATTCATTATAACTAATATTTTTCCCTATGGAGTTTTTGAAATTAGGGACGAAGCTAATGGATTGGTGTGGAAAGTTAATGGCCACCGGCTCAAGAGGTATCTTGAAGAACTAAAGGAGCTAGAGGTGGAGGATGTGTACGTTGAGGACGCTATCTACCCAACTTGAAAGGGGAGTTCACTAAATTTTGCACTCATTTTTCTTTGTATATACCATTTCCTAACTTTTTGCAAAAATAACTTCAAGTTTGCGTGAACAAGAAGTTTTCTCAAGTAGATACTTTTAAGTTCAAATAAAATTCTTCATTGTAAATATCATGTCTTATGTTTTTAGCATTTTTGCATGAGTAGAAATAAAAGTATCCCTTTAGATTTTCTCCACAGCATTTTAGAGTCTTTTGAAAATAAATTAAATTTGGTTGTCAAAACTTAGAGTTTGAACTCATGGATGAAATCTTGGATATTTGAGTACTGCTTGGTTTTAGATTCTTGATTGAGGATTTGAGATGGATTATTTTTACCTAGTGAGATTAGCCTTATTTTGTGACACAAATGTTATTGTACTCTAGAACTTGCTTAGGTTCTTTTAAAACCATATTTCGTTGATTGGATCACATTTATGAAGACTAATCATCTTGTTTCCCTTTTTCCATGATCATATTTGATACATACTCTTCTTGAATTGTCTTTCCTTATTCCTAATCTTAACCCCAATTGTTCTATGGATTTGTTTGCTTGGGATGTTTTCTTGATGTTATTTTGCCCGAGACGGACAAAGTTTTAAGTGTGGGGGAGTGATTAGTGATTTGGAAGCAATTTCATTTCGAAAAAAAAAGAATTGCAATGGAAGGATGGAAACAATCACAATTTGGGTGAGTTGGAATGCTAAAAAATGAGCAAGAGAGGTGGGAGCCATTGGAGACTTAAATTCTTTACTACATTTTGATGATCAAAGTGGCATGCAAGAAGAGAAAAGAAGAACCAAAAATCTGCAATGAGGAGAAAAATGGCACCAAATGAAGAAAACTTGTGCCAAGAAAAAAAATCTGCCAACTTGGATAGGGAATTGGCTTGGATGAAGAATTTAGAAGTTGGAGTTATGGAAGTTAAGTTCAATTGCATCTTGCTAAGTCTGAATTGAGAAAAAAAAATATAAAAATAAAAATAATGATGAATGGGCTGAAAATTCTGAGAAGAAGTGGAAAAACCTGAAGCTAAACGAAGAAAGAAAAGAAATCTGCACTCAAAACAGGAAATTCAGCTAGAGAAAAATCAGTAGGAATTAGGAATGTGAGGCAGTTTTGTGCCAACTTGCGAATTGCTGATCAGTTGATGGAGATCAGGGAAGTTATTCAGCCTGATGACAGAAAAAATCTGTGCTAAGTGAAGGAGAAAGTAGCACGCAAGTGGAAAATTGGTGTAGGAAGTTTGGGAAGTCAATCAAAGTCAGAAACAATCTGCACAAACTGAATTTGCAGCTGATTGCAGTTGAAATCCGTATCAGATTGTATCAAACAAAAATTGCAGATAGGGAACATCATGTTAAAGACTGAATTGAATCTGAGTTCAAGTGCAAAATCTGTGCAGAAATTCAAGTGCAGGAATTTGTTTACCATATCAAAGTGTTTCCATACAAGCTGTAAAGCAGATCCTTTAAAGTCCTTTGCTGTAGAAATCAGAACACTTTGTTATAGACTGAATTGAAGCTGGTGGAGAGCAGAAAAAAATGGAGATCATGAGCTGGAATTGAAGCAGAAAGAAAAAAAAAGACAGTGAAGGCTGTGGTTGAAATCAAATCTGCTGATCAGGAATTCGAATGGAACAACTGAGATTCTCCACTGATAATTGATGCTAACTGATAGTTATGAAGGAATTAAAGTTTTGCAAGATCTGAAAGGCTCCATTAGAAGACTTGAAATCAGAATATAAAAAAAAAAAAATTTTGCAGTGAATTGGCTGAAATTCGATTCATGAGCAGAATTGAATTTGAGTGGAACACTTGAAGTTTCCACTGTCATTTGAAGCAAGTACCACTTGATGTTAAGTGCTTGAAGAAATCAGAGACTTGAAACTAATTGAAGGGAAGCTGAATTGAATGTGTGCAGAATTTTCAGTGTGCAATCGAAATGTGCCAAAACAGAAAATTGTGCAGATTTGAACTGAGCTGGACTGAATTGAATTGAATTGGGATGCAAGGTATGCTGTCAAGCATTCAGATCCAACCACTCGACAGCATCAAAAATTCTGACGAGCAGCAAGGTGAGAATGCAAACTGAAATGCAACTAAAAAATCAGTAGACACTAGAGATGAAGTCTGTGCCAACTTGAAACCGTGATTGAGTTTCCGGGGTTTGGAGTTAGGGAATCAAGTGTATGAATGTAGCAAAAAGTGTTGAATACATTGATGCTGATCAAAACAGGGAAGAAATATGGCTGCTATATTTTCAGACCAGGAAAAAGGAAAAGGAGCAGTGTAAGGGCAGACAAATCAGAAATTTTCAAGTGGAACACTAAATTCTCCACTATTATGTAATGTAAGGGCTATGAAGGAGTAAAGAATTGCAAGGATGGAGAACCTAACTATTCTAGAATCTGAAATGGAAGCATGGGAGTTAGAATCTTAAGCAGAAAAAATGCAGAAATCTGAGACAAACCTGTGCAGAGAAAGAGAAAGAAAAAAAAAAAGAGAAGAAAAACAGTTTGAAAATAAGAAAAGAAAAGAAGAAGCAAGTTGGCAAAATCTAGAGCTTTATTCAGTAATGATTTTCCCATCCGGATCAAAGCTTCATTCCATTACATATTTGACCTTACTAGAGAGAAAGAAAAAGAGGAAAAATCAGAAAAGAAGAATGGAGAAAGCAAGGTTGGCACGAATAGACAAAAATTGGCACAAGAGGTCAAGGCAAGCTTTTCATCCAAAGCAAAGGAATCTATTCAAGTTGACTTCACAACACCTTTGAGATCATTAGGGGACTGCATAGAGAGCAAAGAGCATCAAAAATATCCCCAAGCACTCAAGTCTTCCACTTTATCTATTTTTCCATTTCTCTTGGCTTTTGTCCCATTTTTCACCATACTCTATGCTTTTCATTTGTTTGATAGATGTTGATCCTATTCATGATTAATGGTGGAGAGTAGATAATAAGCAAGCCTATGGTAGTGCAAGAAGCATGTGTGTTTGAGTGAGCTCCACTTCCATCAACTGAGAATTTAAGGAGAGAGCCACCAATATTTTCCTTGAAAGGCTAGTGATTTAGATTCATCTCAATGACTCATGATAGATGAAAAGGCCAAGTTGTTGATTTAAGGACAAGATAGTAATCCATAGAGCTTAGATTTATGAGAATTGGCAACCCTAGGTAATTTCTTTTCATCTGCTTCTAATTATGCTTAAGAAAATCTAGGGGATACTTATTTAGTGTTTCGCGAGACGCTCAAGATTAAGTGTGGGGGAGTTGATAGATTCCATTTTATTGATCATTTGAGTTGCTTAAATCCATGTTTGATCTATGTTTTTAGTGTCAAAATTGTGAAATTGCCCTAGGTTTTAGAACTTACCTTTATTTTGGACTTAATTGCAAATATGCAAATTTTGGATTATATTGGCCATTAAATTCTTGATCTATTTTTGTAGGCATCAAGGTTCAAGGATCTAGGGCATATTGGGTCAAACTCGAGTCGGAATTGACCCGGATCAGATTATCAAGATTATGATTAAATCTGGGCCGTTCGATTCGAAAGCGGCTAGATCGGAGTCATCCGGGATGATCTAAAGCAATCCAAGCTAGGGCTAGGGTTGATCAAGCACCCTGATCAAGATCTGAAGGTTTCATCACAATCAGAGCTCAATCAACCGTTGGATCAAGCTTGGAGGGCTCTAGATCGTCCATTCAAAGACTAAGTTGATCTGACCATCCGTTGCATATCTGGAGGATCCGAGCTACCACGAGGTAGATCCTGACCTCAGATCACCATCATCAAAGTTTGGCTCAAATCAGATGAAGATCAGCCGTTGGATTGAAGCAAACAAATCTGAGCCGTCCACTGGTTATTATTTAAGGAAATTTTCTCCGCAGCCAAGCCTTGTCGCGTCTTCGCCGTCTTCTCCAGTTCATCGAGTTCTTCACTTCTCTTTGCGTTTTCTTCCATCAGTGGGCGCGACCACTCGATCTTCTTGCAGAATTCATGTGCTAGATCATTGGGGAAGCAATCAGTCTTGTTTCCGGATCAAATCTGCCCAAGAACAGAGTTGTGAGAGGTTTCTACAGCTTTGTCCGTTTAACACTCTTCGGATCGGCTGTGCTCTATCACCTTCTATCTAAGCTATCTAGAGGGGTTCCCTGAGTAGTTTGGATCGTCATCCATCCACCCACGCACGCAGACACAGCTGCAATGAAGAAATCACATGGAAATTTCAGAAATGGGCAGTTTGAGCTGTATTCAATCGCTGATGAGTTTTTCCCCATGATTTGCTGAGCTTGCGGGTCCGAGGCTCTCCTTTGCTTGACAACCAAAGAGTATCTGAGCTCTGGAAGGAATCGAGGAGTAGATTTATTGGTTTAATCTCTGTTTTAGCTATAGTTTTTGTGTTCTGTCCATTACTGCATTGTTCTGTTCTGAAAATCTGTTGTAGTTACTGAGTTTTTCGAATTTTAAGCTCTTAGCTGTAAGTTAGTTTCAATTCTGCAAGTAGAGTAATCGAGACACTTGTTTAAGTGACAATTAGATTCAAATTTCTGTTAGTTTTTGTCAATTTCCTGTGTGCCAAGTGGGATTGCTGCGTGCCAAGTAGTTGGCTGCGTATCAACATTTTCAATTTCCTTACATTAGTTTCTACTAAGAAATTGCTAGATAAGTTTCCTTGCACCTAGATTAGTTGCTTTAACTTGTTTTGCATTAGCTAGTGTAGCCTTTGATCCATTGCAAATGAAAACTCTTTAGTTAGCCTTTAATTTCTGCATCCTTGGTTTCAAGCAATTCTGAATTCTGCATATTAGTGATTTCAGTCATCTTTTCACTAGTTTAGTCAAGTAATTGCTAGTTTAACTTCCTTGTTTCTAGATTAGATACTTGTATTCAAGTTATGATAGCTAGCTCAGCCTTTAGCTCTAGCAAAAACAGAAAAATCAGTAGCCAAACCTTAATTTCAGCAATCTGAATTTCAGCATTTTGTTTCTGATTTTTTAGCTTTTCTCGTTCTGATCTCAGTCCGAATCCTCTACAGGATCTTGCTTTGTTCTTTCTTAATACCGTTGTTTCCCAATCAAACCAATCAGTTTTAAGAAGTGCAATTGAAAGCTAAATCAATTTTTCACTTGGAGATAGTTTTTGGCACAAGGATTTCTCCCTTGCGTGCCACCTGCCTTAGCCCTTCTTGCATTCGAATTTAGCTAGTTTTTGTGGCATGTGATTGTGTTTGAATCAATAAGTTTACAAGTTACTCATTTCTGAATTTTATTGGCAATGGTTGGTTTCCAAAAATTCTTTAGCTAGTTTAGTGAGTTGTTTGTTTTAGTTCTACATTTTGCATGCTAGTAGTAGTATCAAACTTGTTTGTTTTCGAAAACTCCCATCCTTGTTTTTATTTCATTGTATAGCATTCCAATTTGTGTTTGAAATCAGAAATCAGTTTTAAAAAGAAAAAAAATTGGTAAGTGCTTCATTAGGTTTCCATTAGTTGAGATTTCCCTTAAGTGCCAACTTCTTGCTTAGTTCATTAGCTTAAGATTCTTACTTCTCCATTGCAATTTCACTTTTGATTGTATTCCAATCCCAATAACTTATTTCGAAACCCAAAACAAAAACGATACATAAACACAAGTTTGAATCAAAATAGACAACTATCCCCGAGAAAAATACGACCTGTGGCCCCTATATTACATTTCCATATTTTTGATTGTAAAAGGGTTTCCAGCATTTCATTGATATTTAAATTTGATGAGCCCATACATTTCGTGACAAATTAATTAGTATATTTTGGGCTCGTCAACATCCCAGGGAGCGTGGGTCGCCACGCGTCCGACTGGGAGCCGAGCCGAGGGGTTCGTGAGAGCATGCCCACTTAGAACTCGCGAGAGCGAGAGTCTGGCTTCTCAGTCTGCGACATCCCGCGGAGCGTGGGCCGCCACGCGTCCGACTGGGAACCGAGCCGAGGGGTTCGTGGGAGCATGCCCACTAAGAACTCGCGAGAGCGAGAGTCTGGCTTCTCGGTCGGGAACATCCCAGGGAGCGTGGGCCGCCACGCGTCAGATTGGGAGCCGAGCCGAGGGATTCGTGGGAGCATCCCCACTTATAACTCACGGAAGCGACAGTCTGGCTTCTCGGTCGGGGACATCTCGGGGAGCATGGGTCGTCACGTGTCCGCCTGGGAGCGGAGCCGAGGGGTTCGTGGGAGCATTCCCACTTATAACTCACGGAATCGAGAGTTTGGCTTCTCGGTCAGGGACATCCCGGGGAGCGTGGGCCGCCACGTGTATGCCTGGGAGCCGAGCCGAGGGGTTCGTGGGAGCATGCCCACTTATATCTCGCGGAAGCGAGAGTCTAGAGAGCTTTACTATTTGTCCGAGAAGGTGGGTCTTCCACTATTCGGGTGGGGTTACATAGTACAAATATTTTTAATACCTTGCTGGGCGTGGGCCTTCTCGGGCCAGCCCACCTGAGATCATATGCACTCCTCCCCGGATGGTGTTTTGTCGATTGTCCTGCTGCTCGCCCCCTCCGTCTGACTCGATTTGCTCCCCGACCGGGAACAGGCCACGGGCGCTCAGGGGATCTCGTTCGCATTCTTCGGTGGTGGGGTTCCATCTTTCTCGCCCTGGACCGGGCCCCGGCGCGGCTTGCCTTCCTTGTAGCTGCGCGGTCATGGCAGGAGCTCGTCCCCGACCGAACTGACGACATTCCGTCATGTCGTACGTGTGGCTATGGTGGAATGCACAGTAGGGTCTCCATCGGGTTGGCGTACACCCCTGAGCCACTTGTTGCACCTGTCTGCGCTCCGACCCTGCTTGGTCGAGTCCTCGGGGCTACGAATGGGCCCCCCTGCGGTCGGCAAGATTGCGCGGGGCTCGGGAGAGACACGTCGGTTGGCTCCTTTTTCCGAGCTGCCTGTGCCACTTCCACATTGATGTACTTGATAGCCTTTCCCAGCAGGCTGTCGAAGTCTTTTGGTGGTTTTCTGATAAGCGAACGAAAAAAATCTCCCTCCTGCAATCCTTGGGAGAATGCGTTGATCAACACCTCGGGTGCGGCGGTCGGCTCATCCAGTGCCACCCCGTTGAACCTCTTGATGTAGGCCCGGAGCGACTCCTTTGGGCCATGCTTTAGAGCAAACAAGTTGACACTTGTCTTGTGATATCTTCGACTACTCACGAAGTGCTGGAGGAATGTCCTCCTAAGCTTGCCAAAGCAAGCTATCGACCCATTAGGGAGCTGCCCGAACCATCGCTGAGCAGACCCGGAGAGTGTTGTCAAGAACGCTCTGCACTTCATGCCTTTAGCATACTGGTGGAGCAAGGCTGCACTTTCAAATTTCATAAGGTGCTCCTCGGGGTCGGTGGTTCCCACATACTCGGGCATGGTGAAGAACTGGAGATGCTTGGGAACTGGATCTTCTAAGATCCATGAAGCAAAGGGGTTGTGCATTTGGGAGGCGGGCGCCCGTCAGCTAGGGCCTTCCCTTTATCGAGGCACGGCCGGCACATCTGACTGGATACGGATACCCTGACCGGCGCATGCTCCGCCGCGTCAACCCGACCTTGGTGATCAGGTGCGAGGAAGGGGGCCGAGCCTCTTTCTGATCGAGTGGCCCTTCCTTGGCCGACTGAGGGATTTGGCGACACAGGCTCTTGGGGTCGAGTCGCCGGGCCCTCCTCCCGCGACAACCTCAGTGGCATTCCCCGAGCCTGAGCGGCCGTAAGGAGCTCATGCTCTTCGGGCATTACGGTCATCATAACCCGGTTGGGCACTTCCATCATACACTTCCGATCAGGCTAAGTGCCCCTTCTTCTAGTGCCAAATTTGATCCTGTCGCGAAGCAAGGCGGAAGTCCCAAGGGCGAGATGGTACACAGAGTGCCACGAGCTCCGCTGACCTGGCTCCGAGCTGGCTTTGACCTGGATGCGACCTGCAATAAGATGGTCGTTAGCAAACCCACCGGGGATTTTCCCCGGTCAGGGCCTCTGATAGTCAAGTCAGATCTCGCAGGCAATATAGTAGAGCAAAAGGAAAGGCAGCAGAGTAGAAGAGAGTGTTATATCGCATACCTGCGGAAGGGAGAGTGGAGGGGCTTATATAGCCGTGGGAGCTGACAACCCCTGTCTGTGTCAACAGTACAGGGGCATGGTGTTGGGCGCTCTGATAGTACGATAGTACTGAGTCGGCGGGTCGTCCGCGACGTGTGTTATGAATGAGTAGGGTATATATTACCTCGACATCATAGTGATACCCCAGATGTACTGATGTAGGGCGGCGTAGGGATGGTTGGGTCCAGAGACCGAGTACCGACCAGCAGGTCCGAGTGTCGTGGACTGGGTCGAGTAACGTCCAGGGAGCGTGGACTGCTACGCGTCCGACTGGGAGATGTGAGGCGCGGGGTATGCCCTGAGTCGGGGGTTTGTTGAACTGTACCTGTGCTGCCATGTTTCTGATCCATAGGTTGTCAGATCTATAGGGTGTGGGCGATCATCTCCCCCGACCTAGCCTAGGGTCGGGAATGGGGCCAGGTGGCCGAGTTGGGAGGTGCTCAGAGCCGACCTGACTGACCCTTCTCGGGGTCGGTCGGCTAGTGCTTCGGTAGGGTTCCTGGCTCGGGATCTCACAAGAGGGGCCTTTGCTGGCCCTTCTGCTTGGGTCTTCGTGGCGCCAGGCTGGCTGGCTGAGCTGGTCGAGCTACCTGTAAGCAAGGCTGGGATCACCTGGTTTGGGCACGACATCTTACCAAATAACCATAACTAAAGCATAAACTAATTAAATTTTAATTTATTTTCAAAACATAGTTTCTCTAAATTTTAATTCATTTTCAAAACTTATTCTTTCAAAATTTTAATTCTCAAAACTTACTTACTTTTTCACAATTTTAATTCATTTTCAAAACTTATTTTTTAAAAAAAAATTATTTTTCAAACTCTTAGTCTTTTAAAATTTTAATTCATTTTCAAAACTTAGGGGGTGTTTGGTTTAAATTTATTAATTGAAATGGTAATAGGATTCATTGAGGGGTCAATGGAAATGAGAATCATGATTCCATTGGTAGTGTTTGGTTCAAATCATGGAATGAAAATTATTGTTATTGATGATGTTTGGTTCAGTTTAACTTTAGTAATGAGAATCCATAAAAATTTCAAAGTTATCTAAAATAATAGAATTATTACAAAATAGAGAAAGTGAAATAAAATAAGTTGAGAGATAAATTAGAAAAATATAGAGAGAAATTATGAGAAGTAAGGTAAAAAAAAATTAGAAGAAAAAAATAGGAGAAAATACAATAATAGAGAACATAAAGATAAAAAGTAGAGAGAGAAAAATAAGATAAGATAGATGTGATAAAAAAATAGAGAGAGAAATCATTAAAAAATATAGAGAGAAAAATGATATAGAAAATGTAGAGAGAGAAAGTGATAGAAGATATAGAGAAAAGTAAAAAATAAATATAGGTAAATTAGGATAAGAGAGGTAGAGAGAGAAAGTAATATTAAATATATATAGAGAGAAAATGAGATGAGAGAGGTAGAGAGAGTGATATAGAAAATGTAGAAAGAAAAAGTAATATAGAAAAAGTAAAGATAGATAAATTATAATAAGAGGGGTAGAGAGAGAAAGTGATATTTAAAATATATAGAGAAAGAGAGATGAGAGGGGTAGAGAGAGAAAATGGTATAGAAAATGTAGAGAGAGAAAGTGATATATGAAATATACAGAAAAATAAAAAATAAAGATAAATAAATTATGATAAGAGAGGTAGAGAGAAAGTAATTAACAAAATATACAGAGAGAGAATGAGATGAGAAAGCTAGAGAGAGAAAGTGACATAGAAAATATAGAGAGAGAAAGTGATATAGAAAATATAGAGAAAAAGTGATATAGAAAATATAAAAAAAGTGAAAAATTAAGATAGATAAATTATAATAAGAGAGGTAGAGAGAGAAAGTAATATTGAAAATATATAAAGAGAAAATGAGATCAGAAAGGTAGAGAGAGAAAATAATAGAAAAAAGTAGAGAGCGAAAAGAATAAATACGTAGAGAGAAATTTTGAAATGTAGAGAGAGAAAGTAAAATGAGATAGTATAAAAAGAAATAGTAAAATATAAAATATAAAATAAAAAAAGAGTGTTTTGGATATATGAAAAGGAAGGAATGATTGAGGAATTTGATTGATGAGGGGGGAGTAGGGAATCAAAATGAGGGAATGATTCCCTTATTTTCATTTCCATTGACACTTACCAAACAGTATCAATGGGAATGATTACCAGTCATTCTCATTCCCTAGTCCCTATTATCCTAAACCAAACGTCCCCTTAGTGTTTCAAAAATTCATTTTTAAAACTTAGCTTTTCAAAAATTAGTGTTCAAAACATAGCTTTTCAAAACTATTGATGATGCTTGGTATACAGGAATCAGAAGTAAAATATGAATATGATATCCCTGATTTTATAACCTAGCCCTACTAGGTTATCACTAAACCCATAAACCCCTCAATCAAAACTCATTACCATTCCCATTACCGAATGTATACCAAGCGCCCCTTTAGTGTTTCATTCATTTTCAAAAAACTGTGTTTTTCAAAAACTTATTTTTCAAAAATTCATTTTCATACCCCTAGTGTTTCAAAAATTCATTTTCAAAACTTAATTTTTGAAGTACTCATATTCAAAAAATTAGTTTTCCAAAAATTTATTTTCAAAATCCTAATTTTTTAAGAACTCATTTTCAAAACCTAGTTTTTCAAAATTTATTGTTCAAAAGCTTAATTTTTTCAAAAATTTTGCAAAAACTTAATTTTTGAAAGCTTCATTTTTTAAAAATCTAAGACATTTTCTTAATTAAATGTTACCTTAATTAAAACTTTAACTTAATTAAAATTTTTACATTATCACATCTAAACTTAACTCAAATTAATTAAACCATAACTTAACTTAATTAAACATATACATTAATTAAACCAAAAAAAATGAGAAACTAAGGCGCCTCAACACAGTCGAAAGCGCCTCACAAAAGAGGCGGCAGATATCTCACCTAATTGATCGAAGACACCTCAATAACAAATTAAGGCGTCTCAATCTATAACTGAGTGCCTCAGTTCGAAAAATCTTGATACCGAAAAGAAGCCTCATTTCGTCGAAACCATTTTTTCCCACTAACCGAAGGTGCCTTCGCTTCCCCAAATCCACCAAATCTCAACCGAAATTCACAAAATGCCTCCTAGGAAAAAGCGAGCCTTAAATCTGCCAACAACTAGCATGAGAGTTGCACCCTCCGCCGATGATAGATTGACCATTGAGAATCTTAGACTTAGATATCTAGAGCACACATTTGTACACTTAAAGAATTAGTGCCTAAGTCATGAATATTTCAATAGTTACTGCTTATATCTTGTTGAGATTTTTGACTAGTATCGTCTGAACTGATTGCTCAATTATAGTCAATCATTTAACCTAACCCTCTGTACCTAGTTCTATAACAACCTGGTTAGAGTTAATAATTTGTCCTACTCCACTAGAGTGGCTAGGAGAGACTTTAGTTTCTCTCCTACAGTCTTGATTGATCACTTAGGACTCAGACTCTTTACCTATCTTTTCCTCTACAACCCCAGTAGGGAACTGCCATTTGGTGAGCCTTACTCTCACATAACATTAGATACTATCCATTTGTATTTCTTTGGGGTAGAACGGACTCCCACTATCACTAACTTTAGGTCACTTTCCCTTCGAGTACATTACTGTAAGTACCCCGAGTTGGTTTTGATGTTATCAACCAAGTCAAGTTAGGTTTTGATTGTTTTGATCCTTGTGTCTAAATGTGTAGAAGCTTAGGAGTACAAAAAGTCGAGTGGAAGATGTAGCAGACGAGAAGGATGTCAGGGGAAAGGGAGTTGACGGGCTTGGTGCATCCAAGGGATACAGAGGTTGTGGAAGAACACGCCGGTGGACGATAAGGGTGTGCCAGATGTCTGAGGGACAAGAAGTGAGGGAGGAAACCTATTCGAGGAGAAGGCCAGAGTTGGGTTCGGGTGAGCCCAACTTTGGAAGGTCGATGATCACCTAAGCGGAAGAAGATAGAAAAAGTCAACATCGAAGTTAACTTTGAGAAGTTGTTCTTGAGGAGCTAAGGTGGTCTCAAAGGGACTGAGGGTGCCCTGGATTGGAACCAAGGCGCCTCCCATAAAAGGCGTGAATGCGCCCTAGGTTGGACCCAAGGCGCCCTGAGTTAGACCCAAGTCGCCCTAGGTTTGAACCAGGGCACCTCCAGCTAGGATAAAGTAGTCATTTGCATGGATAAAGTTCTATCCACATGGAAGCACCTTGGATGACTTTGAAGGTGCCCTATGTGCCACGTTAGTAAATGGTATCTTCCATCATTGGGCTATAAATAGCCCCTAGAGCTAGGATTAAAGAACAACAACTACTCTTCATCTTGCTACTCTTTCTATGTGCTTTTAAAGTGTAAGAGACTTCTCCGCCTTCAACGAAATAGCAATTTTTAGTAGAGTTTGTCAATGCCTTGGATTAATAACCTCCCCGTTTGCAACCAAGTAAAACTTTGGAGCCTCTTTTCTTTTTAGTTGTTGATGTTGGTTATTATTGTTTGAACTAATCTATTTTTGAACTAATCTATCAATCTTTGCCGAGTTTAAAAGCAAAGGATTATGCCTTAATTTGCATATTTATTCACCTACCCCCTTTAGCTGACCTGCATGGGACCTACAATTGGTATCAGAGAGAGGTTTGCTTTTGAAAAACTAATCGCCAGATAAAGCAACAAGACGATGGTCAAAACTAGCATACACCAACCTAAGTTCGAGGGAGGCTTCGCGACATGGAAGTGAAAAATGGAAGTATTCTTTAGAACTGATTTTGAAATCTTACTAATATTAAAATATGATTTTGAAGTACCCAATGGCGAGAATGACTGGATAAAAGAAGTACATATTTGAAGTAAGAAGTAATATTCAAACTCTGTAGCCAATGCCAAAGTAGAATTTTATCTGCTAAGCATATTCCTGGCTCAAGAATTCAATCAGATAGGCACCTACGAGTCAGAAAAAGAACTATGGGAGAATTTCCTAGAACTACATGAGAAAACCTCGAAAGCACTATAAAAAAATATCCATATAGGAGCGATTTACTAGGAGCAATTTTAAGACTGCTCTTGAAAATTGTACAACAGAGTTGGTTTGAATTAAACCGTTTCTATTGTCATACTTTTTTAGAACGGTTTTGCAACTCCTCTTATTGAATAGTTTTAACATTGATTTAAATAAATCATTGTTGTAAACTGCTCTTAATAATTCAACTAACAAAAGCAACCTTGAAACTGCTAATATTTGGGACTTTTAGTAGCAGTTCTATGTCAAATACTACTACTAACCTTTTCTTTTGCTCTAACATCTAAGAACAATTACAAAATTATTCCTACTAAATATTTTTAACATAGTTTCATGTAAAATGTTTCTACCACTTCGATTACTCTAATATTTTTGAATTGGTTTTCAAACTCCACCACCAAAGACACGAAGCATTTCTATGTTTTTCATCGTATATATGATCATTTCACACGAATTTTTTATCATATATATGGTCATTCCATCGATGCTAAAAAAGAATTAATTAATAGTTAAATATTTTTTATCAAATAAAATTATTTGATAGCTTATCGAAGTTAAAATTGATCAATAATTTTAATTTTATTTTATACCAAATAAATTTTATTTTAATAATTTTAATTTATACCATTTACTAAATTTAATTTTATTTTATACCCATCGAATTTAACTATATTTAATTAATTTAAAATATATATTATATAAATAAATTATTATTTAAATAAATTATAAAATTTTAATTTTATTTATTTCCATTTTCATACTTTTCTCATTTTTAATTTTGTTAAAAAATATTTTGAATATTATTTATACCAATTTTCATTCTTTTCTTATAATAATTTTTCTTAAATTTTTTTTGCTTAATCATTTTCCCCTAAACCTATAACTTTTGTTCTAAGCTTCACACGCAACATTTACACCTTCATTCTAGGCTTCAGCAAATAATTATAAATTAATTAATAAATAAATATCTCTCTTACTCTTCTCCCAATTATTAAGAATAATAATATAGTCAAAGAAACTATTGATTAGTTTTTAAATAATTAACTAACATATAAACACATTAATAGTTATAATCTAGTTAGTTAGGATATTAGATTGTAATTTAGAAGACCTAGGTTCAAGTTAAACAATTTTTTTTTAATTTTATATACATCTATAAAAAAACCTAATTCCATCGGTCAGTTAATTTGGATCAGAACTGGGTCAAAGGGTACTTGACATGGTTACAAGCCCAGGATCGAGTCTGGTTAACACCCGACCCTAGGGTGGATCTACCAATATTTAGATGTTTTGAAATTGCTCTTATATTCATAGCGTATAGTAGTGGTTTAAAATTGTTCATACACCTAAATGATTTCAGAATAATAGGAGCAGTTTTCTAACTTTTATCAACGGTTATGAAAACTGCTTCTATAGGATATAAGAGCAGTAACAAGAGAAGTAGTTTTCAAACCGGTGGTAAAATTGTAGGAGTAATTGAAAATCGCCCTTATATTAGTATTTTTTTGTAGTGAAGCAAAGCTTGCATGGCAGATTCTATTCTGAACATAGTTAACCAACCTCTAAATGGAAAAAGGAGGTATTGGTGCAATCATGCCCCAAACATTATTTACTTTTAATTTTGGTTGAATGAGTTTATATTAGGCAATGTTGGTGATTTAACATGAAACTTGAGTTTAAGTCCAGGTATGAAGAATTGGTAGAAGAAGACATAGAATGCCAAGGCCGAGGGAAACATTTCAAGGCAAACGCAAGGATGAGGAGTCGCGGGCTCGGAAGCATCCTAAGGATGCGAGGCTGATGGAAGGTATTTGAAGGCTTGTGTCTACGCAAAGGAAAAGTGGAACTTGAGATTCATCAGGAATCAGTCAACTGATACCGTGGGTTGAGTCGACTGATAGTGGAATCAGTCGATTGCTTCACGAACAGAAAGATCAATCGACTGGGTTAAGTCCTGATCGACTGATAAGTGACTGTTGAAGGTTGACGGCAAAAATCAGACACATTCTACAATAGTCATTGAAGCTCATCAGTCGACTGATGATATTGCCAGTCGACTGATATCGAGGGTTATACAAAAGTAGATTTCAAAACTTGAAGAAGACACAACTTGAATCTCTCGATTTTTCTTGCTTGTTCTGAGATCTCCAAGCATACATACTCTCAATCTCTTCCTCAAAATCATTCTAATCATGTAAGAGGAAGAGATCATCTTGTAAGTGTTTCTACATCTTCAAGCTTGAGTTGAAAAGGAGAAAAGCATAGTGGAGCATGGTTATGTGGGTGTGGATCCTTGGATTAGTCACCTCAAGGAGGCGGAGACCAAGTAAATCAAGGGAGTTAGCATTGCCTTCATTGTTTTTCTTTTTGTTAACTTTTTCTTGTGCTTTGACTAACATTTTGTAGACAAAAACTAAGAGAAGCTATTCACCTCCCCCCCTGTAGCTAAATGCAAAGGTCCTAACAAGTGGTATCAGAGTGAGGTTCGTTTCGAGAGAACTCACCGCCAACCGAAATATCAAGATGGCGTTTCAAGAGGGATATAGCACCACATGACCACCATTCTTCAATGGCAACGATTTTGCTTATTGGAAAGGTAGAATGAAGTATTATTTAATGAATGATATTGAAAATTGGTTTAGTATTGTAGATGGGTTTGAGAATCCGAAGGATGAGTTCAGAGCACCTCTTCAAACCAAGGAGTGGACAAAAGAGATGTTCAAGAAAGCTCAAGCGAATGCAAAGGCCACAACAACCCTACAATATGGACTTTCCAAGGAGCAATTAAACAAGGTTAGACCATTTAATTTCGCTAAAGAGCTTTGGAAAAGCTCATTGAGTTGAATGAAGAATCAAGCGAATCAAGGAGAGCCAAGAGAGATCTCTTGGTGGGCTAACTTCAAACCTTCACCATGAAGACCAATGAGACAGTGAGTCAAATGCATGGAAGATTCAAAGAGATAGTAAATGGTCTTCATGTAATAGGTGAGAAAATTGAAAATCGGGATCTAGTAAGGTATGCTCTTCAATCATTTCCTTGAACTACCTTATGGGCATCAATGGTTGATGCGTATAAGGTTTCTAGAGATCTTTCAAGAATTAAGCTTGATGAATTATTTTGTGAGTTTGAACTACATAAACAAGCTAACGTGTCTTCAAAAGAGAGAATTATAGCTCTTGTTGTAGAGATGAAGGAGAAGAAAAAGAAAAAGAAGGAAAAGAAGGAAGAATCTTTATCATCCGAGTACGATCAAGAGTCTTTGGATAGCGATGATGAGATGTCGGCTAGTGAAGTGGCTCATTAAGTCAAGAAAATGATGCGAAGAACAAGAAAATTTACAAGGAGAGATGTGAAGAAGATGTTTCAACCTTCAAAAGGTAAAAGTGGTCAAAGTTCAAATTTTAACACTAATGTCATTTATTATGAATGCAATAAGAAAGGACACATCAAACCAAATTGCTCAGAATTTAAAAATAAAGAAGAAAAAGAAAAGAAAAAGAAGAAGGAGGCAATGGTGGCTCAAGCTTTATGGGACACACCAAGCATTGACTCATCGGATGAAGATGAGCTATGTCATGTCATGAGACACATGACATTTATGGCTTTCAAAGATGACAAAGAAGCTTCAAGTGAGGAGGAAGCTTTGAGTGAGAGGAAGCTTCAAGTGAGGTGGAAGGTTCAAGTGATGAATCTTCATTAGTGATGATGAGGTAAAAGAATCTCCCAAAATTAAATTCCTTTATAAAACTATAGCTTATCTCAAGAATGCTTGCGCTAAGTCACAATCTAGGGTCAAGATATTAAAAGGAGAACTTAAGTCCATTAGGAATAATACATGTATGCATAGTGAATCAAGCATGCCTAAGGAAGAAAATAACAATTTGAAAAATCAAGTTATTGACTTCAGAACATGTTTAGAGAAATTTACAAATGGATCAAAGTATCTTGATATGATTCTTAGTAGTCAAAGAGTCATCTACAACAAGGTCAGATTAGGATATAAACCTAAGACTAAAGAGGGTGCCTATATTTCTCTTATAGGAAGAAATGGTACACCTAAAAAGCAAATCATTAAAAGCAATGTAAAACAAGCTTGGGTCCTAAGAAGTGTTTGAATAATATTGTTGGATCAAATGCATGGATACCAAAAGATTATGTTTTTCATATTGTTTAGGTAGAAGAAGAGAAGGATTCAAACATGTGGATTGTGGATAGTTGTTGCTCAAGGCACATGATCGGTGATGTGAGCAAGTTCTCCATAATTAAATATATAAAGAAAGGAACGGTATCTTTTGAAAATAGTGGAAAGCTCAAGATTATAGGTAGAGGTACAATTGAGGTATTACCTACAATCATCATCCATAAAGTGCTTCTAATTAAGGACATGAAATTTAATTTGTTTAGTGTTAGCCAATTATGTGATGCCAGATATAAAGTTGAGTTTCATGCAAATAAATGTTTGGTTAAACACAATAGCTTGAAAAATATTATGTTGGAAGGGTATAGAAAAATAAATCTTTATTATATCAATCTTTCCTATGCTTCTAACCTTTCTACTAAGTGTCTTTTATTAAAAGAAGAAGAAGGATGACTATGACATAGAAGACTTGGATATATCAACATGAAGAACATAGCAAAGGTAGCTAAAATGAAGTTGGTAAAAGGACTACCAAAGATCAAGTACGTCAAGAATAAAATGTGTGATGCATGCTAAGAGGGCAAGCAATCTAAGTCATCACAACAAGGTAAAACTCTAACTAGTACTTATTTACCATTAGAATTGTTGCATTTAGATCTCTTTGATTGTCATAGTACCCCTCCATTAGTAGGAAATAAGTATTGCTTAGTGATTGTTGATGATATTTCTAGATATACTTGGGTCTACTTATGAAACATAAGGATGAAACTCTAGAAATATTCATAGGATTTAGCAAAAGAGTTGAAAACAAGAAAAATCTCAAAATCAACCGAATTAGGAGTGATCATGGTGGAGAGTTTGAAAATTCAAACTTCTCTAGTTTTTATCTAGAAAATGGGTACAAACATGAATTTTCTTGTCCAAGAACACCTCAACAAAATGGGGTTGTAGAAAGAAAAAATCGAGCCTTGCAAGAAGCAGCTAGAACTATGCTTAATGTGTATTCCTTACCTAGTTATTTTTAGGCGGAAGCGGTAAATACCTCTTGTTACATCCAAAATCGTGTTTTAATTCATCGATTTTTAGGAAAGACAACTTTTGAATTATGGAATGGGAAAATTCCTCAAATTCACTATTTTAAAGTGTTTGGTTGCAAGGTCTATATCTTAAATACTAAAAATGATTTAAGAAAATTTGAGTCTAAGGCGGATGAAGGCATTTTAGTTGGGTACTCATCTACTAGTAGAGGATATAGAGTATACAACAAAAGGACTCAAATGATTGAAGAGTCATCTAATGTTGAATTTAATGAGTCTACTAGCACTTAACGTAGGAAATCCTCCATTGACAAGGATATAGATGAAAAAAATCAAAACATTACCCAAGCAATTCAAAACTTACACTTAGGGGGTATTGATCAAGAGGGAGGAAGAAGTGCATCGGACGATGAAAGAAGCAATAATCATC
Organism: Boesenbergia rotunda; assembly: GCA_024364735.1. Classification (NCBI taxonomy): domain Eukaryota; kingdom Viridiplantae; phylum Streptophyta; class Magnoliopsida; order Zingiberales; family Zingiberaceae; genus Boesenbergia; species Boesenbergia rotunda. The sequence continues at coordinate 277,824 of JAGFNQ010001708.1, forward strand.
ACGAAATTGATGAGCCCACCATCTCTAAGCCTTTAAGGCATCATCAAGAACATCTTATTGACCAAGTAGTTGGAGGTGTTGCACAAGGAGTAAGGACTAGATCCTATTTTAGAGAACATACTAGTCAAATTGTTCTAAAATTGTTCTAATATCACAACTTAAACCAAAATCGATTGATGAAGCCTTAAATGATACGGATTGTGTTCTTGCAATGCAAGAAGAGTTGAACCAATTTGAGAGAAGTGAAGTATAGGAATTGGTCTCAAGACCCAATGATAGTACAATTGTCACAACAAAACTTATGATGAAACAAGGCTAGGTTAGTAGCTAGGTTAGTTTCTAGCCATTTAAGAATAACTTTTAAGGTTTTTTTACCATCTCCACTGTATTTTCATCGTCCGATAATGACTCCTCCTCAATTTGATTTCTCCTCACGTTCAGAGCGACGTTGTCCGTTTTCTTGTTCTTCCCTACACACTGAGATTCATGAAGCTCCAAAATCGAAAATAGTTGTTCTAGTGTACTTACCTCAAGATCTTTTGAAATAAAATATGCGTCGATTACTGAGGTCCAATTTGGGGTTCTCGGGAAAGCATTTAGTGCGTACCATTGAGCGTCGCGACTTGACACCTTTTCTCCGAGATTCTCAAGGCTTGTGATTAGCTCTTTTACCTTGATGTGCAGTTGAGCAACTGACTATCCGTCTTCCATTCCGAGGTTGGTATGCTGGCTTCGTAGGATATCTCATCGTGCCAGTTTCACCTCCAAGGCGCCTTCGTGCAATTCCATGAACTTTTCCCAATGTTCCTTTAGCGAGTCGTACTTCCCGATTCGATTGACATCTTATTCAGGGAGGATAATCAGCAAATGGAATTCTACCTTTCCATTTGCTATTACGTCAGCTTGCTCCTTTTTGTTCTAGGAGTCAGGTTCCTTGTTTTCCCTTCATTATCTTTCGGAGCTGAAAATCCACTTTTCATTATTAGTAATAATTAGTAATCAATAGTAAAAAATACCTTCATTTTTCTTTTCCATGCTGCAAGCTCCCCCTCAAACTTCAACGGGTAGATCACTAGTCCAACCATTCTTTAGAATTTGTTGCAGTTGACAGTTAGTCCTTCTGTGGCATCCTAGATCTGATACTACTTGTCGGGTCAAGATGGACGGGCAAGAGAGGGGTGAATTGCCGCTGTAAAATAAAACTAAATCTTTTGTGTGGTCTCACAAAGAATTCAGATTAGTTACAATAATTAGTTAAAACAAACATAAACAAATTAAACTAGTAAAAGGCTCAAACACAGAAATTTACTTGGTTGCAACCTAGGTAGTTGCTAATCCAAGTCGACTGAAGCTCACTCTCAAAATCTCTTTCTGGCAGAGAAGCCTTTTACAGACTTTGAATCACAAGATAGAAGAAAACTAAGAAATGAATTGTATGCAGTTAATGGATTAATTGAAACTGAGCTCTCGGGACCTATTTATAGCCCCGGTCAAACTTATCCATTTGCTAACGTGGTAGTACTGGGGCGCCAAGTTTCCAGGGCGCCTGACACATGGCCTGAGAGTTATCCGCAGTGCAACGGTCGTAAACGGTAGATTGGCTAATAACTATGCATTCTCGGGCGCCTATATGCACAGGGCACCTGAGTGCTCAAGCGGCCGAGATCCCGGCTCCCGTATTCATACGAGCACCCGAGAAGCCTTTGGTCAGCCGCTCACTGACTAAATTTCAGCGAGTCTTCTTTGGGTGATTTCTGGCCAACCGGAGTTAGGCTCACCCGAACCTGACTCCAGCCTTTCGCCCCTCGAGCATCCTTCCTTCTGGATTCTCATCTCTCGGACATCGTGCATGTCCTTCTCGCTCCACCGGTGTACTTTTCCGCAACTTCCACGTCCCTCGCATGCACCAACCCCGTTGGCTCACTTCTCCATGTAATCTTTCTCGTCCACTATGTCTTATGCTCGACTTCGTCCGCTCTTAAGTTCCTGAACACTTAGAGGGATCAAATAAAACTAAATCTAACTTAACTTGATTGATCACATCAAAACTAACTAGGGCACCAACAAATTCTAGCTCGGAGAGGTGAAGCCCAGCTAGTCGGACTAGACGTGGCTCTAAGAGCTGATGAGCCTGTCGACGATCCATTTGACGAGCCTACTGATGAGGAGATCCCAGACATTACTTTTGACTTCTTTGGATCTGCCTTCACACAGTCCATAGAGGCTCGACTCACTAGACTAGAGGAGTCATAATCCTAGATCAGACAGTCGGTTTCCAATCTATGCGAGGAGATATGGGAGTCAGTTGCCAATCTTTTAACATGGATGACCGTTGGATTTCATCACATAGAGGACCTATTTCTTTTGTTGGGATTGCAAGGTTGCAAACATAGTTTCACATTGAAAACATGTGGAATGATCATAGGCTTATAAGGGAAAGATATCTCCATTAGTATGAGACCTTTTGGGTAAAGCACAAGAGCAAAATTATGAGAACTTAGGCCCAAAGTATACAATATCATACCATTGTGGAGATATCTAAATTCTTTTGGTCCTCACAATTGATATTAGAGTGAGATCACTCTTCACCAGACTAACCACTAGAAAAAGTAAGAGCTAGAGCTATGATCTAGATCTAACCATGTGTGTTAAGCCTTAAACAAAGGAAGTGTGGGCTCCTATGTCTTATCAAGTAGACCATACACTAGGCAGAGAAGTCCTAGTTGTGGCAAGGCAATGCAGTCCTAGTAGGTCGGGTGGACCGAGGGGCAGAAAGTCCTAGCGGGTCAAGGATCGTACATCAAATGAAAAGACTTTTCGCTTGAGAGGGGCTTGTGGCCCTTTGTTTGGGAGGGGGGATTGTTGGGGTTGCAAGGTTGCAAACATAGTCTCACATTAAAAATATATGGGAAATATCAAAGGCTTATGAGAGAAAGATATCTCCATTGGTCTGAGGCCTTTTGGGTAGAGCCTAAGAGCAAAATCATGAGGGCTTAAGCCCAAAGTGGACAATATCATATCATTATGGAGATATATAAATTTCTTTTGATCCTAACATCTTTCTCTGACTCATCCATCTCCACCTACTCCTATTGATGAGTCCTAGACTTTACTTTACTTGGCTTGACTTGCGATTGGTTGTGTTGTTAACTTGACTTGGTTGTGTTTGATTTATCTTTTGGTATATTTTACTATTGTCTTGACTTGTGATTGGTTGTATTGATGACTTGACATCTCTATATCTTACATTGAGCATATGGGTTCTAGACTAGGACTAGGTTAATTTTATTGTTTATCTCTCTCATTTAACTTAGTTTTTCAAAAATCATGTTTTCAAAACTTGCTTTAACCTAGTTTTTCAAAAATCTTGTTTTCAAATCTTGCTTAGTTTTTCAAAACTCGTATCTTATTTTGCTTCTATTTTTCAAAAATTTGGTCTTATGGACGTAGCCTAGATTTTCTCCCTAGAAAAGCATAAACCTATAGTTTTAGGCAGCCGCATCTCACAAAGCATATTAGGCTTACATTGTTTGTGTTTACAAAAATTCAAAATGGTGTAAGATTCATAGGGTAGTGCCTGGACCTCAAATGCTTATCACAGTGCATCTAATTAAGCCTGGGTGTTAAATACAAATTTACAGTTATCTAGTTAAGTAGTCCTTCTTTGAAAACCAAGCTGGATATCATTACTTAACTTGACTAACCAAGTGAACACTACTATCTTTTAGGTAGTTAGTTAGTAATTAAAGATTAATCATTTTAAGGATATTTTTAGATAATTTAGCAACTAAAGAGACGGATCAATTTTTTGAAAGAATTCAAATGCATTATAAAAAAAATGTTACTTATAGTTGCAAAATCTTTTTTAAAAATCCTTAAACACGTTTTCAATTTTTTTTTTTTTTTCGAAAATATCAAAAATTCTTAGAAAATATCTTTATTTGTTTTTGAAAAATGCTCATTTTCTTACAAAATGGACTTGAAATAGTTTTTTTAAATATATTTTCAAAAACTTACTTTAATCTTTTAGTTTGAACCTATCCCTAAGACACAATAGAATGTTTACTTTGTGGTTAATAAGAAATCCTAAGTACGTGTCAAGTTAAGAGAAAATCCTAGTTAAAAGAGGAAGATCTTTCTTTGTAATATCTTTGAATTTTTTTGGAAAAATATATTTAAGAGATTTGCTTTTCAAACTTACTATTTTTAATGTCTTGACCATTGCTGAAAATCTTAGGCATCACAAAGTCATTTTTAAAATATCATTTGACTATAATTAAAAATATTTATTTTTGAAAAACTTTTAAAATGTTTCCTTAAAACTCATGTTTGAAAATGTCTTAGCAATTTTTTTTTGTTTTAGATAGTTATTTCTTTCCTTCTAAAAATACTTAATTGATCTTTAAAAATGTTTTGACTTCAACAAAAAAACACTTATGTTTCAAAAGATCTTTTGATACAAAATGCTTTGAAAATTATTTTTAAAAAAACTATTTTAAGGAACATTGGAAATTTGAAAATAATTTTTTCTTTCAAACTTAATTTTCAAACTCCGTTTCCAAAAATTATTGAGAACTCCCTATATTCATTCATTATACCTATTTGAGTGTCTTAGAATGTTTCTAAAATGCATTAGAAGTTTTTTTAAGATATGTTCATTCTTAGAAATTATTGTTACAAATTTTTGTCTTAGAATAAACTTAAAACTTCTTATGGCCTTAAATTTTATTTTCATAGACACTTATTTTTAAAAATATATATATTGAACCAAGTATCTTGAAATATTATATGTATTTGAATTACTCCTAAAAAATTTGATCCGTCTCTAAAGTTGCTTAATATTTTTATTAGACAATGTTGGCAATCTTGATTGATTGTTGCTTATTTATTTTTTTATGAATGATAAAGGAAGAGGGTAAGGGTTAAAGATTAGAAAATAAAAATTTATAACCCAAAATTAACTCAAACAACATTTACTTGTATTTATTATGACTACTTATGTTGATATCTATGTTGTTGACATTATCTATTTTTTTCTAACTTTAACTAGGTTGTCCTTACGTTAAAAAGGGGAGATTGCTGGTAAAGTTTAGACTAGCAGTCAAACTCAGGTTTTGATGTATGACAAATGAGTTAAAGTTAGGTATGTTATTGTCTAACCTTGTTACTAAGTGTGCAGGATTGAAATGCTTAGAACCTGACACCAAGCTGAAGTTCAAGGTGGTTGGGTCTTGGTAGGAAATCTAGTTGGGTCCACATGGTCTAACAACTAGTTGAAACCCAAGTTCGTGAAAACCTGACATGAAGTCTAACTTGGTCTATGGGACCTGACAGTTAGTTGAAGTCATGATGGGGAATCTGACAGGAAGACCTACTACGTTAAAAAGCTAAGTAGATCTACAATGGTAAGTAAGATAAGTCATTGGAGGCGAGATCCGGTGCGGACAAGTCCATGATGGGACATTAAGTGCAGTCTAGCTTAGAACCATTTTGGAATTCTAAGTTGAGACCCTGACTAGATCCTGGTCTTGGAAAGAGAGGATCTAATTAATAACAACTTTATTTTATCCTGTTTTATGCTTATGCTAACTCTATTTTACAAAATATATTATGTTTTTGGACTAACACTATTTTATAGGGTCTAAACTGCAAAAATCAACCTCAGATGAACAATGCCCGAGGCACATCAAGTGGGACTTGAGGCTTCTCAGTTGGAATTGGAGGCACCCTGAGTGTTTGAAGCCACCTTCGTCATTGAAGGCATCTCAGTTTGGAGCCAAGGTGCCTCTGTTGGGAGCTGAGGCACCTCAGGTTAGATTGAGGGTGCCCTCCAATGGATAATCTGCATGAAATTCATATCTGTTCGAACTTTGAATTGAGGTGCCTCAGTTGAAAAATGAGGCACCCTCAGTGGCCTTTAAAAGGCTGGCTTGAGGAGGCTAATGTACAACAACTTCTACACATGATTTTTTATCGATCTACTACTATGTCTTCGCTCTGCAGCCTTGCTACGACTCATCTATGATATTGACCACTACCGGAAGACCAACTCCAGCACGCGAACACAATTGAGACTTCTGTTGGATCGAGAGAACCGATAGAGGGGGGTGAATATCGGAAAGCGTTCGGATTTATAAAGAGAATGCGTAGCGGAAGATTAAAAACAAAAACACTAAGAACATAGATATTTTTAATTGGTTCGGAGCCTAGGTCAACTCCTACTTCAAGGCCCACGGTCGTTGACCGTTTACTGCGAGCAATACTATAATCGCGTAAAAAACAGTTACAGAAATGGAATTACAATTTAAGTACAGTACTGAAATTGAGCTTTTCTTTTTACCGACGTCCGATGTAGATTACTTTTTCCGGAGCAGTAGGACATCATCGGCGCTTGTATCTTGAGTCGGGAGGTTGCCGGAGCAGAGCGCGGGAGCAGAAGAGCGTAGAAGCGTTGAAAGAATTCGTTATCCTGAAGCCTTGGTTCGAGGGTCCTTTTATAGCACCTGGGGGCGCCCGGGACGTCGGGGGCGCCCCCCCCCCCCCACGTGTCAGTCGATCCAGATCCTTCTCAGTCAGCTCTGATCTCTTAAAACTCGGGATCAAGCTTTGACCGGGGCGCCCGGGACGCTGGGGGCGCCCGCATTGACCGGGTCAGACTCTTATCCTCCTGGATTCGCTAGAGCTGCTTCGACTACTTGCCCTGGGGGCGCCCGCACCATCCAGGGCGCCCGGGAGTAGTGGGGGCACCCGGAAGCACGGGGGCGCCCCGAACATGAACTGTCGAAGCCTTCTTTTGCATTATGTGTTTTGTGTTCACCTTGGGGGCGCCCGGGACACTCCGGGCGCCCTGGTCAGCTGTTGCCTCACTCCTTTGAGGCTCTCTGAGCTGCAGACACTCGTTCCTTCGGTCCTGCATCCAGGGTTAGTCCAAAACACCATAAAGCAATAAGATGTTAGTTTATACATCCTTAGCTGTCTTGGTTCTGATTTTGGGCCTCCAAAATGGAACCCTAGGTCGAACCAACACCTACTGTTCCCTCGACGGGGAACGCGTCCTCACCTACTCCTCTCGGGAGAATGTACCTGATGCCAACCGGCTCCTCCGATTGGACTTTTGCCTAGCGGTCCTTCGCCAGGTCTTGGATACCAAGCTGTCCTTCGCCCGGTGCCTAGCATTCCTTCGCCAGGTCTTCAGTCCCAAGCTGTCCTTCGCCTGGCGCCTAGCAGTCCTTCGGTAGGGCTTCAGTACCCTGGCATTCCTTCGCCAGTGCCTAGCAGTCCTTCGCTAGAAATTTTTACCCTGGCATTCCTTGGCCAGTGCCTAGCAGTCCTTCGCTAGGACTTTGTATCCTGGCATTTCTTCGCCAGGTGCCTAGCAGTCCTTCGCTAGGGCTTTGTATCCTGGCAGTCCTTCGCCAGGTGGCTAGCAGTCCTTCGCTAGGACTTTGTATCCTGGCATTCCTTCGCCAGGTGCCTAGCAGTCCTTCGCTAGGGCTTTGTATCCTGGCATTCCTTCGCCAGGTGCCTAGCAGCCCTTCGCTAGAACTTCTTTCTGCACACTCAAGTAACTTTATTAGATCACCAATGACACTTAACTTTGAACCCTTTGTCAATATCAAAACAAGGTTTGACATGGTGCTTCATGCACCAACAACTTCCTCATCTGTGTTGGGTAACAAAAACTGTTAATTATAGTTAATTCATATTCTTGTGCAAGGACAGTGTCTGGTGTTACACTAGTCCTATCTATTATTTTTGACTACTCTATTGAGAGTTTACCGATGAGAGATTATTGGATTTTATGCCAAAAAAGTCCAATAAACTTGGGTCTTAGAGTAGGAGTCATCAAAGGGTCCAAACTAAGTGAAAATACTTATCTTTTTACTTATGTTTCTCGTTTATAAATTTTGCTATACAATCGATTTCGAAAATACGAAAAAGACTCATATTCTATAAAATACACATGATTCACCCCCCCCCCCAGCCCTTCACATGAACAATCCTACAATTTTGTTACAGAAGATTCCCCGATCAGACAACACAAAGGTAGGCGACTTAGCTAAAATGACTAGTTTCTTAGCTACTTGGCACTAGAGGATCCCATCTGTTAAGAGGCTCTGGTATCTCAGATTGATATGAGAGCCGCTCGGGAGAATGATGCAGATTAGAGAACTCCCTTGGTCACCTTTCTTCGAAAAGGTGGTATGCTGAGTGACCTGAGTCAAGATTATTTTTTGAAAAAGAGAGTCATCTAGTTCACCTTGAACGGGGATCATCTATTAGTGCAAAAAGCATCAGACAAGAATAGTCAACCTCTTGAGTTTTGATGTTTGACAATATACCAAGGTTTGGTGACCAAGAGTTAAGTCAAACAAGACTTGATGTTTGGTAGGGTAAACCTAGGTCTGGTTAGTTTCACCAAGGGTAAAGCCAAATAGGACTTGATGTTTGGTAGAGTGATTAGCAAAGAATCCAAGGCTAGTCAGTTTGACTAAGGGTAAAACCAAACAGGACTTGATGTTTGGTAGAATGACTAAACCTAGATTTGGTTAGTTAGACTAAGGATTAAGCAAAATAGGACTTGATGTTAGGCCTAGAGAAATCTATCCAGGATCAGATGACTAGCAAAGAAGTCCTTGTTAAGGCACCAAAGTCCTGGTTCTGGGAATTTGGCACGAAGACCTGGCCGAGGGTTGGGCACTGAAGTCCTAATTCGAGGAATTGGGCACGAAGATCAGGCTGAGGGTTGGGCATCGAAGTTCTGGTTTGAGGAATTGGGCACAAAGTCCTGGTCGAAGATCGGGCACGAAATCTTGGTAAGTGAAGCTGGGTCCTAATGAGTGAAGCTAGATGAACGAAGTCTTGGTGAGTAAAGCTTGGCACGAAGACCTGACCGCGGGTCGGGCATGAAATCCTAGTAAATGAAGCTGGGTAAAAGTCTTGGTGTCACGCCCCAGAGGCACATGCATCCTCGAAAATCGGGCAGCATCTCCCCTATACGGCGGACAATATGGGACAATAATACATATATCTCAACATAAAAGATGGCTTAGCCATCATAACAGAAAATAAAACATCACCACGCAGTTTATATTAACTCAAAAGATAACGGGTGGCTCAGCCACCATAAATAGAAAAGAACTACAATCCAAAGAGAACACAAAAGTCTCTGATAACAACAAAACCCAATAACGAATAAAATGCAACTCCAAGTACTGAAACAAATAACTAAACCAAATACGGAAGACTAACTCAACTCGACACTGGGGACTGGCAACTGGATCCTCTCCTGGCTCCAAGAAATACGTCTATCTGCTATCTGAAACAACAAAAAGAAAAGCAGGGGTGGTGAGTCCGGACGGACTCTACGGGTATATGAGTAAACAAATAAGCATGGCATAATAAAGGACAACTAGTAGAGAATCAAAAGACTACAGTCCATAAGAAATATAGATTCACCTAAACATGCATAACATATAGTAAAACGACATAGCATAAAATCCGGATAAGCACTAAGCATGTATAAAACAATACAACAATAGTAAAATCAAGATATACATGCATGTCAATCAAGTGCAACAACCATAGCTCATATAAGTGCATCAAACACAAGCAAATGCATAAAAGAAATACGTATGCACATGATGCAATGACATGTGTCACCCCTGATGCCAGTCAAGCCGTCAACACATCCCATCTGTGTGACCGAGTGGGTAGGGCTGTGATAACTGTACGCACTCCAACAACAAATACCACATAAGGCGTGGTTGAGTGGACAGGATGTTGGGGAGTCTACACTCCAAACCCCGATACATAGGGGGAGCTATACAGCTATAATATCCCTCGAAAAACAACGGTGAGGGTGAGCCACCAACAGCTCATCCCTCTAAAAACAACGGTGAGGGTGTCACTGTTTGGCATAACAGGACAGGTGCTGGCACTCTAATAACTACCACGACAACAAGTGGTTGAGTGAATCGAGCAACAATATGACTAACGACGGCTTAACCAAATGTAAGCCCAACAGTCGTTAGTATGCAACATGCAAATATGGTGCATGCTATAGATGCACGAACAACCGAAGAAACAACGATGCAATAAAATCCAATGAGTATACGATGCATCAATACAACCAACCAGAAATCGCAAACCAACGATTATGCACCTACACTAATAGGTAGGATATTTCTAATGTCAAATAAACCTAATTGTGATTAATGGACTTCTAAGTGCTCGCGTACAAACGGTACTTTACAGAATAGAAAACCAATAGAGGACTGTACGGATACAAATTTGCGAATACTCGAAGATCAACGAAAATAAGTCTCAACGGCGATGTTTAAATAACAAACGACAAAGAACAAGGTCAAGCAACCTATAAGACATAAACTAGCCATGCTTTAAGGTAAAAGAACTACTCGAGTACAAAGGAGAAGTACCCTCCTTAATTTCAGAAGTCCGTAAGCGAGAAGATCTTCCACGATCAACCAAAACGAGTCCAACTTAAGGTCCTATGTCAAGGACTACATTTAGCTATTTACAAAACGAACACTTTAGCCAAATTAAAATACTGAACGTAATTAAGATAAATTTTAATTAGAACAACTATTTAAATAAATCCAAAATAACTATGAATCCCCTCTAAATCAAATTTAACAAAATTTGATTATAAGATTAAACACTCCATAATTTAATCCCAGGTCAGAACTAAAACTTCAACACCCAACGAAAACCTTATATACCAACCCAAACACCTCATCCTTTCCCAAACCACTGCTTACGGTAACATAGGATCAACGCATCAAGCTCCATAGCTAACCCAACTCAAAATCAACAAAACCTATGCAAGATTATCCTAATCTTGACCACCAATTGTCCCACACCTACCTCACGGTAGCAAAGAAATTCTTCACCGATCAAACAAAACAGAACATTGAATTAAACCAAGTATTACTCCAAATTAAGAAACATCCCTCAAGCCACAGAAACTATTTTACTATTTCTGTGAGCCTACTGCCACCAAGCACGATTCAAACTATACAAGCACTATAAGAATCTCTACACAATCTCCCACTACAATATCCGTTATTATCAACCCTTACCTGCTTTCGACCGACGCAAGCAACAGGGAACGACGACTTGAGGTGCGGCTCCGGCGATAACTCTTCACTATCCACAGACGCGATGGATAACACCTCTCCGGCTGCAACTAACAGTGGCCAACGGCTCAGGCAGTGGAAGCATAGCGGCAGTTCCTTTTCGTGCGACGAGAGCAACTCGGCAAGGGCTCCACGCGAGGCAACAACGCGACTAAGTGGGTGCCGGATCACGCGAAGGAGAAGAGGAAGGAGAAGGAAAAGAAGAAGAAGCAGTCGGAGGGTGGCAGCGTCCCTCGCTGCCGCGTCGGGCGTCGGCGTCGGCTAGGGTTCGTCGGTTTTTCGGCGTCGGGCAGAGGGGGAAACAGCGAGTGGAACTGATTTGGGAGGAGGTTTTTAGGGCTTTATATTTGTTTTGGCATTTTACAAATAAGCCCTGAAATTTTCGTTATTTACAATTAGGCCCTTAAATTTTCAAATTTTACTTATTAAACCCTAAATTTTTTGGTATTCAACATTCTCCCCCACTAACAAAAATTTAGTCCCCAAATTTCACTAGTAAACCGCAACAGGTACTAATCAACCGCAACATGTACTAACAACTCATAAGCAACAGATATACTGAACGAAACTAACTATACGCACCTCAGTAAACAAATTAGGATAGCGAGCTCTGATTGTATCCTCGATCTCCCATGTAGCTTCTTCATCAGAGTGGTGCTGCCAACCAGCTTTGGCCAGCAGAATAGTCTTATTCCTCAACTGATGTTCCTTGCGGTCCAGAATCCGCATAGGTACCTCATCGTAAGTTGCATCTGGCTAGAGAGTGATTGACACCCCTGATAAAACATGAGTCAGATCTTGCGCTCTACCATCTGAGCTAAACTAGGAACTTTGCTCCCCTCCGTTCCAGAATCTAAAACGGTCCAATGTAGCGTGGAACTAGCTTACCTCGCAACCCAAACCTCTTCACCCCTTTCGTGGGTGACACTCGTAAAACTACATGATCGCTCACGGAGAACACTAAGGGTTTGCGTCTCTCATGGTCAACCTCAACCCTGATTGCAAGTCAAATGCGTTATCTACCATATTAGGAAATGTCCAACATCTCTCTAACGGTAGCTACTCAATTACAAGCAGTGACCTACACATAGATAACCCATAGCTCTTTAATATCTTGAAAAAAATCGATCCATCGACCTGCGGTGTATTCTCTCTGGTGACAGTGTAAACCCAGTCCATCTCTGGAACTGATGGTGGCATTGTCTGAATAGGTAGTGGTTGAATCATCTGAATTGTTGTTGGCTGCATAGTCTGAGGTGCTGGAGCTCCCACCGTCTGCTGAGTCGGATAACTTGTAGCTTCGACCATCTACTGAGTCTAGTAAACTGAAGACTAATATGCTAGGCACAGCTGATCTACACATACTAATAACTAAAATAAATCCTAATCATACCACCTACTTGAGTAAATTTTATGTAACAACACGTTACTTCCTAACCTAATCATCATAATTAGGTTAAACTCCTAATTCTAAATATGATTAACCAAACTCAATTCTTCCAAGAATTAAGTTCCCATCAACCTAGGTTCACCACAACAAACATAGTGAAACCTCACCAAGATAGCAAACTACTCTCTTATCACATATCTGCCACAATGAAAACTTATGGCAAGAATGTCAATCTGAACAGTTCAGTATCAATTCTTTCTAACAATTTGTAAACCATGATGAGGCAAAATCTGAAAAAGATGAAACTTTAAACAACTCCAACTAGTGTGGTAGCATAGTCGTAAACATCAAACCTGGACGATGATGACGGTCATATTTATCGAAAAACAACGCTACTGACCTAATATTTCCTGGCATCCCTCTAGACCATTTGTCCTAACACAAATGAAAATGGTTGCATATAGTCCCAAACTTAAACCTTTTATATTAGTCTACCGAAACATATTTACTGCAGTGTAATAATGTGAGACAAAATTTTTAACTGCGCAAGAAATTGCAGTGAACTGAATGATACTATCTACAAACTGGATTGAACTTAAAATTGATAATCCCTTTGAACAGTAATCTCTCTTCAAGTATAAAAACCCAACTAAATTCAGCAAACTGCTAAATTCTTATTTTCTTTACTAGGAAAAAGAAAGAAGCATAGAATGACTTTCATAAACTAGTGTGAACAAACTTAAGGCAAAGTAACCAAAGTGTTAGAGTATTGTCCTAGCCTTTTCTTGCAAACTGCATGCATCTCACTAAGCCTTCCTACAGATATTTCAATTCCTTTAAGTGATACATCAGCTGTATTGCTGCTAACTAGCATCTGTGAATCAAGTGTTTCTGGTGGAACATTTC
>JAGFNQ010001708.1:292837-546668 GCA_024364735.1 Boesenbergia rotunda
TCAAGTTTCAATCTCTATGCCTAGTCAAGTCGTCATTTAACTGTGCTCATTATATTCCCGACAATAGGCACTTATCTGCCTCACGTTCAATTCTTCCCTCTCAAACTACTCAAGATCTCAAAGACGGGATAAGAATCAAGAGAAACTTAGCATTTATTTTCCCAGTAACCTAACTCGGTCTCAAAGGGATAAGTTACTAGTTTTCACTCATGAGACTATTTTTAATATCCCTTCTTCTCATATTTTTTTTTTGTGCTTTAAAAGTATAACACTAACACATGCATATATATAAATGCAAATATGGGGATATTGATTTTTTCAAGTGAGTTGACATGACTTGAGTCTCATAGAGTAACCAAGATATAGTTTAAGAGATCGCCATGGAGACATAAGTACTAACAAGTTCTATGAATCATGACTATTTATTGAGTTATCTACTATCCAAATTAGGCAAAGTGAAAAGAGATTCTAAAACTAGGTCATTACTCTAATATTTCAATAAAACTTTGCTCACTTCATGTCACTAAAGATAGAGAAAAACCATCCACCAAACATACTAGCACTAAATTTTAACTACATGAATCAAGAATAAACGTACTAGCATTTTTACTAGAGAACAAGATAATATTAATGTGATGAATAATGCAACAATTTTATTATGAAAGGGAAAACACAACAAAAACTAGCTAGCTTACAGAGCAATGCATATATGGATCCCCCTCCCCTAGACTTAAACTTTTCATTGTCTTAATGAAAATAAAATGCTAAAATAGAGGAGATTCAAAAGTGAAGGGTGTTCCCAAGTGGTACTTGTCAAATATCTAAATCCTTCTAAATCACCCTTCTACCTTGTATCTGCACTCCTCCTTGGCTTTAGATCCTATAAAAGATAAATAGACATGAAAATTTAAGTAGAGAGATTAGGTTATAGAATTAGATAAAAACTAAAAGCTAAAATGAACACAAGGAAAGAACTTGGGTTGCCTCCTAAGAAGCGCTTGTTTTAGATCACTAGGTCGACCACCTTGGTGGAATCATCGAAATCTTGATTTAGCCGGAGTGAGATACTTCCAGATTTCTTTTCAATTCCCCAAAGTTGAGAGAATGCTTTAAAAGACGATGAAGTAAAGCTCTCTCCTTTATTGTCTCCTTATATGCTCGCTTTGGAGGTCGGAGACAGTTCAGTCCTAACACCCATGCTAGGATCATGAATGCCACAAATGATGTCAGAGTCTTTCTCAATGCAAATTTAGACTTCAGCGGAGGTGGAAATGTCAAGTCTTGGAGCTTCCAACTAACCACCACTTTCCATTTAGAAGATTGCACATTAATAATATCATATGTACTCGATATAATAGCCACCCCTCCAAAAGTTCTAAATGTATACTCAAACATAAGGCTATTATTATTAATATCTGCTGCCTTTATAATCTCATCAATCAAGAATACATCATCAGCATTAATGCCAAGGGCCACATTAGGAACATCATTGAAAATGCATGGTGGTGCATCAATAGTTCTATCTATATCTAGAGTGTCAATATATGTGTCCTCATCACACAAAACAATAGAGGAGTCCTATAGAGCTACTGAATCATAAACAATATCACCTTAATCATTGCAATCCATCACCTATGATATAAGATTTGATTGTATCTCCAAATTATGACTTGATGTATCTATTTGTTATAGGAACCGGCGAAACAAGATCTCTTGCTATACCATAAGATCTTCTAATTCTTATATTATGGTGGCTATCTGACTAGTAGTAGGAGTTCCTTCATCTTGAAAATCTTCTCAGGAAGTTATCTCAATGTGTTGAAATTCATATGATTTATCAAGTGTCAAATCATCCTAAAATTTTGATGAACTCTAGCATATTTGAAAAGTTTGCTCAACATCTTGCATGCTTCTATAATCAAAATTTTCATAATCCATCCAATCTTGAGGTGGGTCAGGGGTATGCTACTGTAATTAGAAATATGCAAACTGCTTGGGGACTTATTGAGATTGAAAGTTCTAAGTTTGCTAGTTTCCCCAATAGTATCTATGAGTGTTAGAAGTTGGATGATCCATATCTGATGTTCAAGTTGAAATAAACTCTAAAATTCTATGGGAGCGTTAGTAGCTTGGTGAAATAAGTGACATGTAGCAGCTGGATGAGTCATACTATCATAAATTCCATAGAGGCACTTATATTGATCAACCTCTAAATCATAGTCCTCATTAAAGCCCCTCAAATAGCATAGAATAGGGATCCATGATCACAGAAATAGAAAAAAATTCCTGGTCTAATCCGAAATATCAATAACAAATTCAACAGACACAAGGATTAATCATAATATAGCTCATGGATATAGAGAATATAATATAACCAAGACACCCAACAAATTTTGTGTTAGACAATGCAAAACTAAAAATAAGAAAAAGAGAAATTCAGAAATAAAATGAAAATAAATGGGAAAACATGCTATAAACAAAAAATAAAGAAAATGTCTAGATTAGCTAAATTGCTTATCAACTAATGTTAATCCAAACAATCTCTGGCAATGGCACAAAAAACTTGATTTTTGCCCGTAAGTGCACGGGAACGTCGTCAAGTAATAAAAATATGGATCCATAGAAATTGTTGATTAAGCACTAGTCGAGTTTACAAATATAAGCTATCTAGACGATCACAAGGTTGTTTGTGAAAACTTGCTAACGAAAGGAGGAGAGAAGAAGAGAGGGAGGGAGAGAGAGAGAGAGAGTTGATCTTAGAGGAAGGGTTGGATGAGTAGAATCTGAGATTTCGTTTCACTACAATGTTAGTTGATGTCTTATGAATTGCTCATATTCTAATCTCTATGTTTACACGTTCGTAGAGATCTTAACTAGGTACCAGTGTGAACTCTACAAAAGTGCATCGGAGTGCTTCCCCTTTGGCATCCAATGTCATTAAGTAGAGAAGGTAACCAAGAGAGTCGGGTTAATGGTAGTCCTTTGTCACTAAGGGCTCCATGGTCATACTACTCTAGATTACACTAAGCTCTTCCTAATACGGGATAAAGAAAAACTTATTAAGTGTTGTTAACTAATCTCTTTAAAGGATTAATCTCTATTTCAAGGTAATATTCGAGTTGTTCAGTTAAAGGTAGCCCTTTATCACTAAGGGCTCCCCGGTCATATAATCTCGGGCATTCCCTCTATGTAGTGACCAAACCTTCACAACTACATGTATTCATCACTCACACATTTCATTAAAGATATACAAGGCATCATACATATAGAACAAGACAATAAATATTTTATTGAACAAGGAAATAGGAAAATCCATAGTTTATGCATCAACATCACATAATAGCGACTCCCTATATCTTAGATATGGAGAATCTACTCCATTGCAAGGACGATACAATAAGAAAATAAGAAATAAAGCCTCTATAACTCAAAACATGAAGAGAAAAGATGAGAATGTTTATCTATATGTCATCGGTCTTCTTGAGAATCTCCTTGCTCCAGAGGTAGATAGATCATCGATAGAGGTGAAGACGATGGCTCTAGGGTCTCCCCTAGAGGGGACAACCCTTTCCCAAGACAAATGGGCCAACCCCAAGCCCCTAATCTATGCCCTGGGGGAGGAAGACCCCTTTTATAGGGGGTGCATAGCCCTGCCCTACAAGGTGTCACGGCCATGTGAAACCACAAGGTTGTGTCGTGCGGTGTCTGATGGTAGCCACACATGCCTTGCCAATTAGCACGACATGGCCGTGGTGCTATTTATAAAACGGTCACATGGGTTGTGCGACCTATGGTAAGGAAGGCACGGTCATGACAGGGGGCATGGCCATGCTGTATAGGGTGACAAAGACCCCCCCCCCCCCCCCCACACACACACACACAACCATGTGAGACCACATGACCCAACCGTGTGGATGGCTTCTTCTGGCTCCAGCTCGCGTTACACTCCGTTTCCACTCTAAATCATGTCTTTCAATCAAAATAAATAAGGACCAAATCTCCGAACAAAAGGGAAGTGAAAGTAACGAAGTCATACAAAATAGGGTGTAATAAATTAGTGTATACTCATGAAATATAAGTAGATGTATGTTAAATAATGCATAAAATCATATATAATCTACGTACATTAGTAAGTTGACCAATGGGAGCTACTACTTAGAGGAGTTAAATGGATAAAAGATGGAACAACCCTGGAGTGCTAACCACTTGTAGCCCTACCAAACTCAATAAGTATGAACTGATCTTTTTTAAAATTATTACTCTTTGTTGCACCTCTTTTCTAGCAATAAAAGTAAAGTTTTATCGAAAACAAGCAAAGTCCTTAGTGGGCTTATTCTCCTAGAGTGGGAGCTATAAAAGTGCTAAAGCCCTTAGTAGGCTCAACATCCCCGAGCAGGAGCTACTAAAGCGCCGAAGTCTTTAGTAGGCTCAACCTTCCTGAGCGGAAGCAATAAAAGCATTGAAGTCCTTAGTGGCATCAACCTCCATAAGTGGGAGCTATAAAGGCGTCGAAGACCTTAGTGGACTCAACCTCCTCAAGTGGGGGATACTAAAGCGCTAAAGTCCTTAGTGGAACCTCCCCGTGTGGGAGCTACTAAAGCGTCGAAATCCTTAGTTGGCTTAACCTCCCCGAGTGGGAGCTACTAAAGCGTCGAAGTCCTTAGTGGGCTCAACCTCCTCAAATGGGAGCTATTAATGTGTTGAAGTCTTTAGTGGGGTCAACCTCCCCAAGCGAAAGCTATAAAAGTGTCGAAGCCCTTAATGGGCTCAACCTACTCGAGCGTAAGCTACTAAAGTGCCGAAGTACTTAGAGGGCTCAACCTCCCCGAGTGGGAGGTATAAAAGAGGCAAAGTCCTTAGTGGGCTTAACCTCCCCGGGTGGGAGCTAACAAAACACTGAAGTCCTTAATAGACTCAACCTCCCCTAGCAGGAGCTATAAAAGTCCTTAATGGGCTTATCCTCCCTGAACGGGAGCTACCAAAACACCGAAGCCTTTAGAGAGCTCAGCCTCCCCGCACGGGATCTAGAAGAGGTTCGACAGAACACCAACTTGGTGAATACGACTGCACTGAGCAAAAGCTACTTAGACTCTAGGAAAACTCATATTTCATCAAAACCACAAAGGAAAACAGATTTATAAGAGTAGGAAGGCAGTTCACTTACAATAATGACTGGGAAAATTTATTAAAACAAGTTTTTTATTGTAAAAATGAAAAATAGCAACTTTAGCGGTCTGTCTTCTCTGAGTCGAGTAGCTCCTCCCAAACTTTGTGAAGATCAAGAAACTTTAAAGGAGTTTTGGGTGGCAAATGCCCTACTCGGATGACTTGTTGGAGAGCTCCTTCAAATCCTCCTCCAGATCTAGGGGCCCAGCAAGTCAAAATTCTCTTTTAACTGAAGGAAGTCCTTTTTAAATTTGGATCGATGCTCGTCTTCCTAAGCCTTATAGTTAGCGAGCTTGACCTTGATCAATTTTAGTTGGACTTGGGTCCTCGTTTTGGATGGCTTTCGTGGTTTTCTCTGTTAATGTTTCAGCACCCTCTTTCAGGGCAGCTACCTAGTTGCTCAGAGAACTTATTCACTCTTCTTGTTGACTAAGGTGTAACTCTTGGAAACTCAGCCGAGTAGTCAAACACTCTTGCTCAGATTCTAATGCATGTAGACTCATCTGGAGAAGCTCTTCCTTCTTAGCTACACCTTCCAGCTCAGCCTCTAGGGAAGAGATAGTAGCCTGAGATAACTTGATCTCGCTCCTCAAGTGTTTAGATACACTAGAGAGTAGAAAAATTTTCTTCATGAGCCTGAGTGGCCTCAGCTTTAGCCTCTTCCAGAGCCCAAGCAGGAGTCGATTGTTGAGCTTCCAATTCCTCAATCTTCTTTTGAAGTGGCCTAATCTGCTTCACTAAATGAGGCACCCAATTGTGGATTGTCATATGCTCCGACCACAGTTGACCACCTATGTTAGGTTAGAAACTAAAGTGAAAGATTGTAATTTTCTGACACAAGATAGATTACCTTAAGCATGGTACTATTCACCCCGTGGCTAATGGCGAAGGTGTCCATGTTGTTCAGCTCCACGAAGTACTCCCCCTCCTTGATGAGAGCCATTTAGTTGGCTTGGCTCCTAGCTTTTGCCATCCGGGAAGGTTCTTTTGTCGATGGAGCAACTGCTAGTGGGGGAATTGGTGACCTTGGCTGCCTCCCGATCGGTAGGCTTGATTCAAAAGAACTTGGCTAAGTGGCCCTAGCAGGGGACCTTCGAGCTCAGCATCCTTGATAGGGAGTTTTCGAGTTGATTTGTGGTTGTAGGAGGGATACTCAAATCTATTAGTAGGTTCCATTAACGAAACGTCACTAACCACTTACGCTTCTTCTGAGGGGCCATAGGAGGTGACGGAACACCTGCCTCCTCAACTTTAGTGGCCTCCTCTACAGGAGACAGGCCAAGGGCAGGTTGCTCCTTGATCCTAAGTGGTGTTAGATGAATGGGTGCCTAGGCAGGGTTTTCATCACTCTTGCCTGCCCAGTTGGAGGACTCCTCGTCGCCATCAACTATTGGTTGCCACTTGGGTGGCAAGTCCAACTCAGTTTCCGTGCTATTGGGGCTTCTTCTGACACTTCGGGTGTTAGGAGGGCCTAGAAGGACGCCAGATCTCACTTGACTTGTTTTGATATTAAGGAATTCAATATGGTGTCGGTTGCAAAAATAGAGGAATAACATAAGTTAGTTTTCAAAGTATTGAAGGATCGTTTAAAAGTATTTACCGAGAAGTCTACCGCAAGACGACATCATTGGACTCAGACCCGCTCGATACAACAACTCCTCATCCCAAGCAAACATTATGGCATTGAAACACATGCCAGCGAGGATCTCCACCACTTGGAGGTATTCTATTCTCTTCTTATATCGACCGAGCGGAGGAGAATCTAAGAGCTCGGCCCGCCAATAGGATGCGAAAGAAAAAGGGGCAGGACGCTTGACGTAGATGAATCTATTCTTTCATCCCTTGGATTAGGCGAGCCTGTCTAGAAATTTAAGGTCCGCTCGGGCCATGAAGTAGAAATCTTTTAGCTCGCTTGGTAATATAAAAATAATGGAAGATAGTGGGAGTTAATGGTATTTTGTATAACTTGAAAAAGTTCACTACCCCGCTTAGGATCCTATAAGCGTTGGACGCTAATTGGCTGAGGGGGATTTGAAAGTATTCAGATGCCTCTATAAAGAATGGTGGCTTAGGAAATTTTAGCCCACTTTCTACCTACCCCGCAAAGAATGTATAATATCACTCAGGGAGGTAGAAGGGGGACTTGGTCATACTTAGGGATGCGGATTTTGTAATCCGGCGAAATGTTGTATGGCATTCGCAATTCCAGCCAGTGCTCTCCCGTCAATGATAATCAGGTGCACTCGTACCAGGGGGAACAGAAGGTGCACACCAGCTATGACAAACGAAGAAAAGAAAATAGGACTTAAAAACTTATGAGATGAGATCGCAAACAAGAGGATGATGATTGGAGAGCTAAACTAGGAGAAGAAAGAAAGCAAGCGCATGTGGAAATGTTGCCGCTTCTCTTGAAGCTTATTTATAGTTTTGCTCGGACGATCCTGGCCGTTGGATGTAAAGGTAGCAAAGATTCCTCGGTTGTTGATTGAAGTGTCAAAAGGTGAGGCTCTTCATAAATGTCATCGATGTCAGAGGAATTAGTCATGTCATCAAATGTGACCTAATAAGCCTCTGGCTATGGCACGTTCAATGGGTAATCCAAGGCGCATGATGGCAGACCACATTAAATGTCAGCCATGCCTCATTAAATGTGATATTGTTAAGAGATAATCCTCATTAAATGATGAGATTCGTCTCTCTCTTTCTTATGTGGCAACAGTATTCCAAGAATAATTCCAGAACTCCCCTAATTAATCGGACTCACGCCTCCTTCAATTGGACTTAATGAGGCGGCTAATGATGTGGTCGAAATGATATGGATCAACATCATTCCAAAGCCTCGCCAGGACGAGATGCGTGGCATCCCGCCCAGGCGGGATGATATGTCCCATGGTCGAAGTGATGGGGATCCACATCATCCCAAAGTCTGCCTGGACGGGATGTGGCAAATCTTACTCTCGGATATCCTAATCAGAATTAAACAACCCATAAAGATACCACTCCCCGCTTAGGGCGATAATTCCCAAGCGGAGACTCAACCTATATAGCAGTTAACTTATCTATCTCTCAGACGTGTATCTAATCAACCACTTATGGATCTCAGTGGGGCAAAGAATTGGTCCTTGCAAGAGTTCTCAGTCGGACGCTAGCTTGAATGAAGACGACTAGATAACCCTTAAATTAAAGCTGCTTGCCCCCACCAATGTGCCTCTCGTTAACAAACGGCTATGGCCCAAAGCATTAAAGACAATGGCAGGTGAAGGGGTTTAATAAATTATAATCATAAGTATGTTGAAAGTTATAATCTCTAATAAATGATAAAAGACAGTCGTAACGGCTCTAGTTCCATAATGCAAAAGATAGAGGGACATTCAAGGTGATATAAGAAGGGTCACACACACGAAAAAATAGATTTCGGACAACTAAATACTTTACTACTTTCTTCTAATACTTTTTGGATTTTGATTTGAGCATCGAAGTGGTATCACCAGGAAAATCCCTAGCGTCATTCTAACCCTCTTCCACAATTTGTATTATGCAAAATTCTAGGTTATTCTCCCTCTCCATCCACGAGCCCTCTCCAACGCCCTAGCCACTTCATTTGCTTTCTCTCCTAGTCACCAGGCTCATCCTTCCAACATCTCGCGGCAGGATTAATCATACTATCACCTCTAAATTCTCACTTGAAAATTTGTAACATTCTTCCCATCGTGGCGATCTCCTATAGCATATCTAATTAGACATGCACCTTTGCCCACAACTCCCCACTGATTGTATATACGAAGAAAATATACTTTCGTGTGGATCTTTGATCTACAAGCGCCCATGAGACAACAACAAAAGAACAAAGCTATATGTGTAAAAGCTCAAGCATATGGTGCTCTTCTTTGTTTGAAATAATCATATCCCCATGAAATGCCATACTAATCCTCCAAATATCAGAAGTCAAGTAAGAATGTAGTTTAATTCCATTGTGCTTATCTACTCAAGACGATGTCTCAACATTATACCCCCATCCGCCTCATGCTTATATAAATGAGTGGAGCTTACATCGGCCCAATGTAGGCAGCTGTCCACTGGGCCTAGAAAAAATTAGTTTTTTAATTAATTCCAATTCTTAGTTAGAATCATAGAGATGACAATTGCAACTTTAGGGTGCATTTTCTTTGTTAGTCATGTCTTGTAAGGAAGTGGATGTAGTTATGGTTGTGTCGAAAGGGTGAAGAGGGATTTCAAGTCAAGAAATTTCTTTTTCTGATGTTAGAATAGCAATGGCAGGGTGCTTAAATATCTATTCATGGATCTGTAATATGCATTTCCAAGGTAGAAAGATTCGCGGTCTTATACTTCATCCTAGGTTGAATTCAAGTTTGCATTTCCTTTGTCATTTGGTATTCTGTTAATTGTTTTGGTGAGCCTAGGAGATTTTTTTTTTCTTATTAATTCAAACCCGTCGTTGAGAGTTGATAGCAGTCGACATAGAAAATAAAATTAAAAATTCTTCCTCTGCGCAGCTAAAATCTTGAACTAAGGTTAGTTTTCGTTTTTCTCCTTTTAGTAGTGTCGTTATTTAGATTTTGAGCCAGTATATGATGTTTTAGAATTTTGTTTGGTACTATATTTACTTTAAGTTTGAAATTTGGGATAAAAAGATGATTTATTTCGTGTGCCATCGATTCATGGTTTTAGGATTTTAAGTGTTTAACTTTGATTGGTAGTTTTAGAATTAAGAAGTTATTTATTTGTTATTTCGGCAATTTACCAAAGGGCGTACCCAAAAATTGGTATTTACCAAAAGACGTACCATGGTTTCATTGTTACCAAATAACGCACTTATTTTAGTAAACTTCCTCTTATACCCCTCCTGCCAAAGTACTGCATGTCATTCTCTTTCTCTTTCTCTTTCTCATTCTTAATAACGAATTCCGAGACATTTGAAAAGATTTTTTCAGTTTTTTTATTTTAAAATAATATATTATGGAATCGGATAAAAAACGTAAGATAAAAATCGAAAAAATATTTCAATTAAAAAATTATCTCATCAAACATGATTTCAAATATATACAGAGATCATTTTAATAATTTAATAATTTTTAAAAATACAAATAAATAATTTTTTTTATATTTGATTAATATAAATTAATATATTTAATAATATTATTAAATATATTAATATATAAAAAAATAAAAAAGAGTTGAAGTTGATTTCAGACCCACACGGGGCCTGAAATATTTTATTTCAGGCCCAGCGTGGGCCTGAAATATTTTGTTTCAGGCCCAGCGTGGGCCTGAAATATTTTGTTTCAGGCCCAGCGTGGGCCTGAAATAGAAATAACTCAGGGCCTGAAATTAAATGATTTCAGGCCCTGCGTCGAATTGAAATCATGTGTTATGATAGGGTTTTTTACGTAGGTCTAAAATGTAAAAAAACATCTCTTTATATTTTTGAAATCACAATAAAAATTATTGAGAAAGACTATTTACGAGAGAAATTCTAATTTATATAAAATGATCATTATATTAAAAACAAATTTTATATATATATATATATATATATATATATATATATATATATATATATATAAAGAAGTCAAATATTATTTATTATGTTAATTTAATATTATATATTATATTAATATATTATATTTTAATAGCTTTTGATTGGAGGGCCTGAAGTCATTTGACTTCAGGCCCTCCTTAGGCCTGAAGTCAGATGACTTCATGCCCTCCTTAGGCCTGAAGTCAGATGACTTCAGGCTTTCTTAGGGCCTGAAGTCATTTGATTTCAGGCCCTGCGTAAATAATTAATTTAATAAAAATAATTAATTATTAAAAAACTTCTAATGATTATTTTTGTTATCCAAACTTCTAATGATTAAAAATTATATTGCAATAGGAGTTTTCTAGGTCTATCAGTGGGTTTCGCTCAAAACCCACTGATATTTTTTCAGAAATCCAGATATGAGAGGTCCATCAGTGGGTTTTGCTCAAAACCCACTGATGGACTAAACTACACCTATTGCTTTGGGAAAAATAATAATTTGAGGTTTAGACACCTAAAATACATTCTCCTAACTCTACCCTAACTACTGATAATGTTTTTTTAGAAATCCAGATATGGGAGGTCTATCAGTGGGTTTTACCCAAAATCCACTGATGGAAGAACTAAATTACATCTATTACTTTGAGAAAATTAATAATTTAATAATTTTTAAAAATATAAATAAATAATTTTTTTATATTTGATTAATATAAATTAATATATTTAATAATATTATTAAATATATTAATATATAAAAAATAAAAAAAGTTGAAGTTGATTTCAGGCCCACGCTGGGCCTGAAATATTTTATTTCAGGCCTAGCGTGGGCCTGAAATATTTTATTTCAGGCCCAGCGTGGGCCTGAAATAGAAATAACTCAGGGCTTGAAATTAAATGATTTCAGGCCCTGCGTCGAATTAAAATCTTGTGTTATGATAGGGTTTTTTACGTAGGTCTAAAATGTAAAGAAACATCTCTTTATATTTTTAAAATCACAATAAAAATCATTAAGAAAGACTACTTACGAGAGGAATTCTAATTAATATAAAATGACCATTATATTAAAAACGAATTATATATATATATATATAAATAAAAAGAAGTCAAATATTATTTATTATATTAATTAATATTATATATTATATTAATATATTATATTTTAATAGCTTTTGATTGGAGGGCCTGAAGTCATTTGACTTCAGGCCCTCCTTAGGCCTGAAGTCAGATGACTTCAGGCCCTCCTTGGGCCTGAAGTCATCTGACTTCAGACCCTGCGTAAATAATTAATTATAAAAAAATTTCTAATGATTATTTTTGGTGTCCAAACTTCTAATGATTAAAAATTATATTGCAATAGGAGTTTTCTAGGTCTATCAGTGGGTTTCGCTCAAAACTCACTGATATTTTTTCAGAAATCCAGATATGAGAGGTCTATCAGTGGGTTTTGCTCAAAACCCACTGATGGACTAAACTACACCTATTGCTTTGGGAAAAATAATAATTTGAGGTTTGGACACCTAAAATATATTCTCCTAACTCTACCCTAACTATTGATAATGTCTTTTCAGAAATCCAGATATGGGAGGTCCATCAGTGGGTTTTGCTCAAAACCCACTGATGGACTAAATTACACCTATTCCTTTGGGAAAAATAATAATTTGAGATTTGGACACCTAAAATACATTCTCCTAACTCTACCCTAACTATTGATAATGTTTTTTCAGAAATCCAGATATGGGAGGTCCATCAGTGGGTTTTGCTCAAAGTAATAGGTGTAGTTTAGTTCTTCCATCAGTGGGTTTTGAGCAAAACCCACTGATGGACCTCCCATATCTGGATTTCTGAAAAAACATTATCAATAGTTAGGGTAGAGTTAGGAGAATGTATTTTAGGTGTCCAAATCTCAAATTATTATTTTTCCCAAAGGAATAGGTGTAGTTTAGTCCATCAGTGGGTTTTGAGCAAAACCCACTGATGGACCTCCCATATCTGGATTTCTGAAAAAACATTATCAATAGTTAGGGTAGAGTTAGGAGAATGTATTTTAGGTGTCCAAACCTCAAATTATTATTTTTCCCAAAGCAATAGGTGTAGTTTAGTCCATCAGTGGGTTTTGAGCAAAACCCACTGATGGACCTCTCGTATCTGGATTTCTGAAAAAATATCAGTGAGTTTTGAGCGAAACCCACTGATAGACCTAGAAAACTCCTATTGCAATATAATTTTTAATCATTAGAAGTTTGGACACCAAAAATAATCATTAGAAATTTTTTTATAATTAATTATTTACGCAGGGTCTGAAGTCAGATGACTTCAGGCCCAAGGAGGGCCTGAAGTCATCTGACTTCAGGCCTAAGGAGGGCCTGAAGTCAAATGACTTCAGGCCCTCCAATCAAAAGCTATTAAAATATAATATATTAATATAATATATAATATTAATTAATATAATAAATAATATTTGACTTCTTTTTATTTATATATATATATATATATATATATATATATATATAATTCGTTTTTAATATAATGGTCATTTTATATTAATTAGAATTCCTCTCGTAAGTAGTCTTTCTTAATGATTTTTATTGTGATTTTAAAAATATAAAGAGATGTTTCTTTACATTTTAGACCTACGTAAAAAACCCTATCATAACACAGGATTTTAATTCGACGCAGGGCCTGAAATCATTTAATTTCAGGCCCTGAGTTATTTCTATTTCAGGCCCACGCTGGGCCTGAAATAAAATATTTCAGGCCCACGCTGGGCCTGAAATAAAATATTTCAGGCCCACGCTAGGCCTGAAATAAAATATTTCAGGCCCAGCGTGGGCCTGAAATCAACTTCAACTTTTTTTATTTTTTATATATTAATATAATTAATAATATTATTAAATATATTAATTTATATTAATCAAATATAAAAAAATTATTTATTTATATTTTTAAAAATTATTAAATTATTAATTTTCTCAAAGTAATAGATGTAATTTAGTTCTTCCATCAGTGGATTTTGGGCAAAACCCACTGATAGACCTCCCATATCTGGATTTCTAAAAAAACATTATCAGTAGTTAGGGTAGAGTTAGGAGAATGTATTTTAGGTGTCTAAACCTCAAATTATTATTTTTCCCAAAGCAATAGGTGTAGTTTAGTCCATCAGTGGGTTTTGAGCAAAACCCACTGATGGACCTCTCATATCTGGATTTCTGAAAAAATATCAGTGGGTTTTGAGCGAAACCCACTGATAGACCTAGAAAACTCCTATTGCAATATAATTTTTAATCATTAGAAGTTTGGATACCAAAAATAATCATTAGAAGTTTTTTAATAATTAATTATTTTTATTAAATTAATTATTTACGCAGGGCCTGAAATCAAATGACTTCAGGCCCTAGGAGGGCCTGAAGTCATCTGACTTCAGGCCTAAGGAGGGCCTGAAGTCAAATGACTTGAGGCCCTCCAATCAAAAGCTATTAAAATATAATATATTAATATAATATATAATATTAAATTAACATAATAAATAATATTTGACTTCTTTTTATATATATATATATATATATATATATAATTTGTTTTTAATATAATGGTCATTTTATATAAATTAGAATTTCTCTCGTAAAATAGTCTTTCTCAATGATTTTTATTGTGATTTCAAAAATATAAAGAGATGTTTCTTTACATTTTAGACCTACGTAAAAAACCCTATCATAACACATGATTTCAATTCGACGCAGGGCCTGAAATCATTTAATTTCAGGCCCTGAGTTATTTCTATTTCAGGCCCATGCTGGGCCTGAAACAAAATATTTCAGGCCCACGCTGGGCCTGAAACAAAATATTTCAGGCCCACGCTGGGCCTGAAATAAAATATTTCAGGCCCACGCTAGGCCTGAAATAAAATATTTCAGGCCCCGTGTGGGTCTGAAATCAACTTCAACTCTTTTTTATTTTTTTATATATTAATATATTTAATAATATTATTAAATATATTAATTTATATTAATCAAATATAAATAATTATTTATTTGTATTTTTAAAAATTATTAAATTATTAAAATGATCTCTGTATATATTTGAAATCATGTTTGATGAGATAATTTTTTAATTGAAATATTTTTTCGATTTTTATCTTACGTTTTTTATCCGATTCCATAATATATTATTTTAAAATAAAAAAACTGAAAAAATCTTTTCAAATGTCTCGGAATTCGTTATTAAGAATGAGAAAGAGAAAGAGAAAGAGAATGACATGCAGTACTTTGGCAGGAGGGGTATAAGAGGAAGTTTACTAAAATAAGTGCGTTATTTGGTAACAATGAAACCATGATACGTCTTTTGGTAAATACCAATTTTTGGGTACGCCCTTTGGTAAATTGCCGTTGTTATTTTGGATTAGATTACGACTTGATTTAGTAATTATATATTTTGCCATTTGATAGTAAGGCTAATTTACTAAACATCGTATAAAACTTTGCAAAATAACTAAATCACGTAACGTAATTTCAAAATTATCAATTGTGTATCTATTTTTTATTTTGCCCCTATCAGTTAACAAGTGAAAATTATTAGTCGGCTGATTGAATTTATGGACTAATGATTTTCACACTCGATTTGTCAGCATCTTAAACGGCAAAATTATGTAAATTAATCGACTGATTTACTTTTTTCTAGTTAAAGTTGATTTTAGATAAAATTGATTAATAGATCAAATGATCTCGTATTGATATGAAATTAGTTTCTATATGTACGGTTAGTTCTGTGGGATCGTTTAGAATCGATAGAGAGGGGTGAATATCGATAAAAAAATTTTGGATATAAAAGGAATATTATGCAGCGGAAATTTAAAACAACACTAACACACTTTCTTTTACTTGGTTCGGAATCTAGATCGGCTCCTACTCCAAGGCCCACGGTCCTTGATCATTTACGTTGGGCAATTCTATATTTCGGAAAAAGGTTACAAAATTGAAGCATGAATACAGAATTGAATTTAAGCAATTAAATTAAACAAATATCAACGACTGAAAAGGTCGAAGATCGGAGCAGCGGGTCGTCGTTGGCTCTTGAAACTTGAGCACGGAGAAGTTAGAACTGAGCGCTTGAGTACTAGCGTTGAAAGAATTGTTATTTCGAAGCAAGGGGTGAACCCCTTTATATACAGTCGTCCGGGCGCCTGTATTGATTAGGGCGCCTGACACGTGTGTCTCTCTGCATGAATCCTCATCCGCAGACTTGTCCAACATTTATCCCTTCATCCAGGGCGCCTGGGACAACTCGGGCGCCTGTATGCTCACGAGCGCCTCCCTTACTGACGTGGTGGCTCGACTTCGCAGACTGTTGGAAACAACCATCTGGGGCGCCTGTATCCATACAGGCGCCTGAGTCCTTTCAAGCGCCTGGGATGCAGAGAACTCCATCCTTTGTTCCTGCAACCAGGGTTAGTTCCAAAGCACAAATAATAAATAAATCAAGTACAGTTAACAGCCTGCGCTGTCTTGGTTTTGACTTTGGGCTTCCCAAATGAAACCCTAGGTCGAACTAATGTCTAATGTTCTCTCTTCCGAGGAACGCGTCTTCGCCTACTCTTCTCAGGAGAATTTACCTTTTGCCAATCGGCTCCTCCGGTTGAACTTTTACCTAATCTTCCGGATCAGGACTTCGTGCCCAGTCCACGACCAGGACTTATTGCCCAACCCTCGATCAGGTCTTCGGTGCCTAGCCCTCGGCCAGGACTTATTGTCACGCCCCAAGACCATTGGAGCCGCTGATCCAATAAAAAATCGGCCAGCATCTCCCCTGTCTGGCAGACAATTTACACATACATACAACACACGCAGTTTATAATTAGGCCTCAGGAATCACAACAGATATCTAATATATGGAAAATGAAAATATCGCAATACCAAAAATCTGTAACACTCACCTGAGTTGCCCCCAGGGCAGATGTGCAGCAAAACCACCAACACATAGTCCAACAGAGGACTCAAAAATACAATATCGCAAGAATAAATCTAATACAAGCCTACGGTAGCAAAACGAATACAAAATATAGATAATGCTATCAAAAGAAAACAAAACCAGCGGAAGCACCCATCTAAATGGAGTCGTGGGGACCCGGGACCGGCAACTGGGCTCCTCCGGCAAGCTATCAACCTGAAAAGAAAATCATTGCAATGGGTGAGTCCAAGTGGACTCCGCGGGTATATAGAAAGATATGCATGACTCAACATAATAGCTGAATTAGATATAAAAAAACAACAGGATATAGTCTCAACAGGAATAGCAGAATATGCATAACTGAAAGTAACAACTGACTGTACATACCAAAAATCAGTCTATACTAACTATAAAAGGACTCATACCACACGAGTAAGTGCAGGGTCATCAAACCACACATAAGCATATCCTGTACATGCATGTTAAACAAGTGCAACAAATAACTGCAGCAATCACAATCAAAATGCACAATGCATTATATGTACATGATGTAATGTCATGGTCACCCCTGACACCAATCAAGCCACCGAGACAAGCGATACTATGTCGGCTGAGTGGGTAGAGCTGTGACACTGTACGCACCCTGCTATCACTGCTCCTGAGTGATCGAGTGGACAGGATGCTGGCGAGGGACCACTCCCCTACCCCATGTATATATGAGGGAGCGTCGCTCTCATCTCCTCTGGTCTATGGGAAGAGAAGGGATCCCTGCCTGCTACCACGCTTCGAAATCACTACCCATGAGTGGTCGAGCGGAGCAGAAGAGAGCAAATGCACACACCCAACGGTATCTATTAACCCATGAGTGGCCGTGTGTGCATATCATGTACCGGAAGACGATAGGCTCAACCACAAGGGAGTCGCTGATCGCCGGCATACAACAGTGCAGGTATGGTACATGACTCTCACACATGCAACCCCTACTAGGTTATCATACATAACACAACCTATCATACATAGGTCGATCATAGGTATAATAACCTAACCATTATGCGTCTAGGTGCACATGCAAGTAATAACAGCAATCAAATCAATGTAGATATCAAATGACATGCCACAATAACCTAATCGGTCCATATCTAGACACACGTGCAAGTATGACTAGATACAATCAATGCAAGCATACAGTGGTCTGCTATTCTACATCTACATACTCATGTCATACACATGCTATACAGAATCAGATAACAAATAAACGAGACTATATTGAAGGAAAATTTAGATCATATCCAAGGTCAAGCATAAGTATCAAGCAGGATAACAAAATGGTAGCAGATAAAGGTCAATATCAGCCTACTACATAAATATCAAATAGTCATGCATAAAGATAAAGTGGAACTACTGATACAAGCAAGAAGTACCCGCCTCTAAAGTAAGAGTAGTTCGTATCAATAGAGAACCTCCCGTCCAATGGTCCAAAAGCAATCAGTGTCCTGTATCAACGGACACAATTTTAGCTATCATAACAATAATTTAGTAGCTAAACAAATCCCTAAACCGTATCAGGGTTAACCTAATTGTCGTATTCATTTAATTATCCCAAGTTAGATGATTATCATAAGTTTTCGCGGTTGGGTTCAAACTTAGGTTTAATCTAAACCTAAGCTAAGATCTAACTCAAGATCATGACCTCCACCAAACATCACCGAATCCAACCATATCCGATTGAGTTCTCAAAACAGAAACCTCATGGCAAGTAAAACAAAGCAACCGAAGTGAATATCTGGGAAAGACAATTACCCAACATCTCTTGAACTGATTCATCCACATGTTCTACTCCATACTAAACCAACATATCATATTACAAGATCCAACCACAATACTACAACCAAAATCCAAGATAACTAAATCTAAACAGAATTCAATCTCATTGTGTGCTACCATTGTAACGACCTGCCCCCTCGGCCCCTTGGGCGGCCCAACTGGCGGCCCATTTGGCGACCCCTTATGTCGTTAACTGATGACTATTGGCCGTGCCGTTACTCACAAGTACTTTCCACCCCTGGCAAGTGGATTTTTGCCTTCCCCAGGATTCGATCTCTAGACCTCCAGGCTAAGTACTAAAGTTTATGAATCCTGGTACCAAGTGAGCAATCGCAGCACCTGGTCAGCCCAAGCTCGAGGTGGTGTGGAACAGGTAGGTGCATTGTAGTGATGGCACGCGGCACGACCCCTGTCCTCCCGTTCGTTTCCAGGGCAGGAAGGTGGAGCTGGCATTGGTCTATGCTGGTCGATTGACCAATTTCTGGCTTCGGCGATCCGAGAGGAGGAGGAAGGCGAAAGGGTAAGATCGGCTGCGTTCGCGTCAAGTGAGGGTATTCGGCCGAATCATGGGTTTAGCCAATTAGGTTAAGGTAGTTAAGAGGTCCATCTTGCTTTTAGGCCCCTCCCATTTCATCAATTCCAAGCTAAGCCCCCTATTTTAGATTTTTAACCAATAACCCCTTCAAATTTAATATTGAATCACTTCAATCCACCAAACCTCGTCTGAAAGCCCTAGAAACCCTAGAAACCTTCCCAGAAATTTTCCGAAGCGACGTAAAAATTTTCGGATTTAACACTTATTGCTCAATTCCTCGAATCAGGACTTTGTGCCCAGTCCATGACCAGGACTTATTGTCCAATTTCTCGAATCAGGACTTCGTGCCTAGCTTACCTAGGTCTTTTCTTGCGCACTTAAATAAATTCATTAGATCACAATATAATCTTAACTTATGAACCCTTTGCCATTATCAAAACCTAGGTTCGATCTTGGCGCTTCCGGCACCAATAAGTTCTCCTATTATATCGATGTCTTCAAATATCAATTTGACTCAATATATAAGAGCAGTGAATTTTTGAATATGAATGTATTCGAAAAATTTAAATCGGCTGATAGACCAAACGACTTCGGATTGATATGAAATTAACTTCTATATATTAGTTTAATTCTTCTTATTATCTCAATGTCCTCAAATATTTTGACTGAATATATTGAGAGTAGTGATTTTTTAAATATGAATTTGACTTTTTGAACAATCAAATTCATGTTTAAAAAATCACTATTCTCAATATATTAAGTCAAATTGAAGTTTGAGAGCATAAATATAATCAGAAGAATTCGACGAATACAAAGATAGTTTCATGTCAATCTGAGGTCGTTTAGTCTATCAACCAATTTTGCCCAAAACGAGTGATATACCAAATGAACCAGCTGATGGACCAAATGACCATGAATTGACATAAAATTAACTCCTATGTGTTTGTATACTTCTCCTAATTATATCCATGTCCTCAAATATCAATTTGACTCTATATATTGAGAATAATGATTTTTTAACACGGATTAATTTTTTTAAAATAATCTAATTCATATTCAAAAAATTACTACTTATATTATATTAAGTCAAATTGATATTTGAGGATGTTGATATAATTAGGAGAAGTGGATGAACACATAGGAGCTAATTTCATATCAATTCGAGGTTGTTTGGTCCATCAGCTGATTTTGCTCAAACTTCAATTCGAGCTAGTTTCATATGTCTGTCTAATTCTCTTGATTATATTCATGCTCTCAAATTTTAATTTGACTCAATATATTGAGAGCAGTGATTTTTTAAACACGAATTTGATTGTTTGAAAATATAAATTCAAGTTCAAAAAATCACTACTCTCAATATATTGAGTCAAATTGATATTTGAGGGGATTGATATAACTGAAATGAATTAGACAAATACATAGAAGCAAATTTCATGTCAATCTGTAATCGTTTGGTCCATCAATCAGTTGAATTTTTCGAACATATTCGTATTCAAAAAATTATTGCTCTTAATATATTAGGTCAAATTGATATTTGAAAGAGTGGATATAATTAGGAGAACTAACCATACACATAGTAACTAATTTCATGTCAATTTGAGGTCGTTTGATTTATTAATCGATTTTATCTAAAATCAACTTTAATTTAAAAAATAAATTAGTTGACTAATTTACATATATTTTGCAGCTTGATGTATTGGTAAATCAAGTTGACTGGTAAAAATCATTAGTCGACTAATATTTTTCATGCAAAGGGTTTAAGTTAGGCTTACCCTTGTGTATTTGATATGTGTATATAAGTGTGCAGGTTTGTAGGATACACATATGGACATAGCTGAACGGCTTCGGGTGTGATGAAGGGTGGCATTGAGGCAAGTCGTGGGCTTGTGTGCTCCCGAGGGACCATGGATAGCAGGGACGATGAGCCGAGGGGCGCAGACTTTGATGCATGTGTGAAAGATGGCATGGAGGCAAGCTGGAGGCTTGTGTGTGCATCCGAGGGACGGGATCTAAAGATGAAGAGGGCGCGAAGGCAACAGTCGAAGCTGTTGGTGAGGAGTCAGCTGAGTCGTGAGGGTACGAGTGCTGAGGAAATGTACTCGGGGAAATCCTAGGGGTCGAGTGCGGAGAGAAATATACTCGGGAAGTAAAACCTAGGTGGGTAGTCGACTGGGGTTCTAGCAGTCGACCGGTAAACCCCACAGCAAGATCATTCGACTGCTGTGGGAGCAGTCGACTGGTAGTGGCTGAAGAAATTCAAACGTTGGCTTGCAACGGTCGAATTTGAATGGGAGCAGTCGACTGCCCTGGGAGTAGTTGACTGCCCTGGGAGCAGTCGACTGGTAGCATGAGTTTCAGCTTTGAGACCTATTTAAAGGGGCTCGGGTTTGGTTGAGAAATTTTGACGAAACAAGCTTGGTTAGGTATTGTTAGTAGTTTTTGGTACTCAGAAGTGTGTCCAAGTTTGTGGTGAGGTTTCTCTACCCACAAGGAGTTACACGAGCTAGCCGGAGGGCATCCGGGGAGTGATATGCTGAAGGATCGAGGGATTGTCCACCTTACGGATAACCGTGGAGTAGGAGCTTCATCTCCGAACCACGTAAAGGTTGGTGTTAGCGTTGTTTGGTTTATTGTTTAGTTTTCCGCTTGCACACGCTAACATTGTAGGTAGAAAGAAAACTCGAAAGTTGTTATTCACCCCCCTCTAGCAAGACAAACATGATCTAACAAGTGGTATCAAAGCAAGGTTCCGCTCTTGTTGGAATAACCGCCAAAGGAGCACAAGCTAGATGAAAGAACGATGGAAGACAAGTTAGGGGGATGATATCAACACTCCACCTCCATATGATCATGAAGATTTTGACTATTAAAGGGCAAGGATGAAGATGTGGTTTAGAATGGAGTGGGAATGTATAATGGTGCTAGAAGAGCCCTTTAAGATTCCAAAGGATAAGCACGGGAAGAAGCTTCAACCTAGATATTGGACTAAAGAACAACAAGCACAATCTAGGGCAAATGAAAAGGTAATTGGTATATTAATTAGTATTTTGCCTAATAATGTATTGAGTAATGTAGGTAAATACGAAAATACATATGAGCTATGGAATAAGATAGGAGAATCCCATGAAAATCCTACACAAGCTCAATTAGTGGAAGAGTCTATGGAGACAAGTCAAATGGTCCAAGAAGAAGAAAAAGAACAAGAATTGCCACCCTCATCAATCCCGGAGCAAGAAGAAGCTCCTATCTCCACCAAAGCAAGGACTAAAGACCACATCATTTGCTTTGGGTGCAATGAAAAGGGACACTACAAGAACAAGTGCCCAAAGGGTAAGAAAAAGGAGGTAAACCCTAAACCCATTTCAATTTCTTCTAAATCTAACATGGGTTGTAGGAATGAAGAAGTCCAAAAGAAAAGGGAGAAAATTAGATATTTTACATGTGGGGAGCTAGGGCACTATCATACCAAATGCCCGAGAAAAGGAGAGCTGAGGTAATTCCTAAGCTTAAGCATGTTTTAAATTCATCTATGTATGCTAGAAATAATGAAAAATATTTGCTTGTGCATAATCATGGATTTAGGAATAATGATAGGAATAGGATTAACAAGGTAGATCAAAACCCTAGAAAGGTCATGCATCATGAAAAATCTAAGACCTTTGGACCTAAGGATCAACGCAAAAATCCTAAGAAGGGGAGACATATGCCTAGAAAGGTGGGTAGGTCTAGGAATGTCCAAGGAGGACATGTGGATACTAGGTTTGAGAACCTAGAAAGGGAAAATCAAGTATTAAGGAAAAATCTTGATAGGTTGGAAAAGACCCTAGAAAGATTCACGGTTGGATCTAAGGGTTTAGATATGGTGTTGGGTGGTCTAAAACCCAACCATGATAGATCGGGTCTAGGATACCGATCTAGGGTCTCCAATGCCAAGAAAAAGAAATATGCTAGGGTAGCATATGATTATGGCAAGGAGGGGAAGTCCAAGAATGGCAAGGGGATGCCATCAAAAGGAAAGAAAAAGGACGTAACCAAGGACAAGGTGTCTAAGGTTAAGAGGGTTAAGTTTGTAGGCCAAGAGTTGTTGGTGCCCCGATAAGTTTTGATGTGATCAACCAGGTTAAGCTAGGTCCTGGTATGTTTAATCCCTCTGCTAAGTGTGTAGGAGCTTAGGTACGGAGGAAGTCGAGCGTAAGACGTAGTGGACGAGAAGGATTATGCGGGGAAGTGAGCCGACGGGCTCCGTACAATCCAAGGGATGCGGAAGCTGCGGAAGAGTACGCCGGTGGAGCGAGAAGGACGTGCGTGGTGTCCGAGGGACGAGAAGCCGGGAGGAAGGACGCTCGAGGGGCGAAAGGTCTGAGTTAGGTTCGGGTGAGCTTAACTCCAGTTGGCCGGAAATCACCCAGAAGATGAACCAAAAGACTGGTCAGTTTGACCAAGTCAAACCAGGCACCTGAAACAAAAAGAATTTTATTTGGTGCTGTGAAGATTCAAACAAGCAACCTTGCCTACGTATATCACCAGCCTTACTAACCGGGATAAGGAGGAGATATGATTAAAGTTGTTGCGAGCAGATGATAAAGTTATTTATCTGTTGTGAGCAGAAGAACCAAAAGGCTAGTTGCCCGAAAAAGAAAGATTAAATTATTGCTAAGAGGAATTGAACCCAAGACCTCGAGAGCAGAGGTTGTCAGGCTTACTAATTGGAATAAAGGTCGGAGACATTTTGTTCTTGCTGATATTATTACTTGGAGATTACAATAGCAATCTCGAGCAGAAGATAATAATTCCTTTATCTCATAAAGGATAAATACTTATTCTTTAATCAGATCCAATGGATGCAAGTTAATCCCATCCAAGATCAACCATCCAGATTACATCCATGGATCAACGGCCAAGAGAAAATTCCTCAACAATCAACAATCCAGATTTATTCTCTTAGGCTATAAATAGGCTTAGAGTTTCAACCTTTTCAATCAATCATTTTTTATTCATTCTTGTAAAATCTCTCTAAGTCTTCAGTGCTACAACTGTAAAGGCTTCTCCGCCTGAAGGAGTTCTGCTTGAGCGTTAACCGCCTTAGAAGCAACGTTCCAGTTGCAACCAAATTTTTTTTAGACAAGTGCTATCTCTATTAATTTTCATAACCGTCTATTCACCTGCCCCCTCTAGCCGGTCCACCCCATCCAACTAGAGTCACCGGAGGTACACCGGTGTGACCTAGTGGTTGTTGAGTCACCTAGGGAGGTGGCTAGGGCTAAGAGCTTAAGGGGGAGCTCTAGAAGTCTTTGGGATATATGGTGAATGGATCTCGAGAGGTCTTCTCCTAGAGGTCTAGATGGACCATGGAGTGTGCCAAAAGAATTGGAGACGTACTTGAGTCTCAATTCTTGGGTTTTGGCACGTTGGATTTGAGTTTCATGAATAAAAATATGACATTGGGGTCATAAAGCATGAAAGTTGATTTTTTTTTATGAATAAATGACATATAAATCAATGCTAGGGATGCATTGTGGATTGGTATGGACAAGACATCAAGAGAAAACCAAAACTAGGACTTTAGGTCAAAGTTCAATTGAACTTTTTAGCTATTTTGGATTTTATGTCAAACTTAGGAATGATGATAGATATATTTTTAGTGTATTTTTCCTAAGTAGGTATGAGTACCACAAATCTCTCCACAAAATTTAGGAATTTTTGGAGATTTGTGAAATTTCTAGCGCATTTCTGAAGTTGGGTTCAGAAAGCTGAAAATTGAAGTTTCAGGGTGCCAGTCGACTGGTAACTGTACCAGTCGACTGGTAAAGGCTGATTTGGGTTTTCATCCATTGAAAAATGTCCAATTGATGTAAAACAAGTGTGGAACCTTGTGGGGGGGGGGGGGGGGGGTTAGTACACTATGTTTATAATCATTTAAAGGTTAAAGAGTCCAATAAGGGGGAAATTGTTGATGTATGACAAAGGGGGAGAAGTGTTGGGTTTAATTTGGGAAATCAAACATGTCTTTGCAAGAAACCCTAGGTTTATGGGGAGCTTAGAAAAAGGGGGAGAATGGTTGTTCCATTCTTGGCGTAAGGGGAACCTTGGAGAGGTTCTTAAAAACCTTTGTATATCCAATGTAGGGGGAACCTTGGGAAGGTTTTAAAAAGCCC
This sequence comes from Boesenbergia rotunda, assembly GCA_024364735.1. Lineage (NCBI taxonomy): Eukaryota > Viridiplantae > Streptophyta > Magnoliopsida > Zingiberales > Zingiberaceae > Boesenbergia > Boesenbergia rotunda. The sequence goes on from JAGFNQ010001708.1 coordinate 318,000, forward strand.
ATTTTGGTAAAAATTCCTAACTTATGGAGGTTAGGTGTTGGGATGCCTTAGGATAGGATCCATAATTGATTGCATTGCATATGCATTGGCGGTGTAAGTCGAAGGTGGAGTCTTGGCAACGTATGTCCAAATGGTTGTTTAGCATTGTTGTTGCTATTTGTTTTCCCTAACTTAAACGGATTGTCAAACATCAAAAAGGGGGAGATTGTTGGGTCAATCTAAGGTTCGGTGTGACCATGTGTTTTGATGTTTGGGCAAAGGGTTTAAGTTAGATTTACCCTTGTGTATTTGATATGTGTATGTAAGTGTGCAAGATTGCAAGTTACACATATGAACTTAGCTGGACGGCTTCGGGTGTGGTGAAGGGTGGCATGGAGGCAAGACGTGGGCTTGTGTGCTCCCGAGGGACCATGGATAGCAGAGATGATGAGCCAAGGGGTGCGGACTTCGAGGCATGCGTGAAGGATGACATAGAGACAAGCTGGAGGCTTATGTGCACATCCGAGGGACGAGAGCCAAACATGAAGAGGGCACGAAGGCAACAGTCGAGGCTGCTAGTGAGGAGTCAGCTGAGTCGTGAGGGTACGAGTGTTGAGGGAATGTACTCGGGAAAATCCTAGGGGTCGAGTGCGGAGAGAAATGTACTCGAGAAGTAAAACCTAGGTGGGCAGTCGACTGGGGTTCTAGCAATCGACTGGTAAACCCCATAGCAAGATCAGTCGACTGCTGTGGGAGCAGTCGACTGGTAGTGGCTGAAGAAATTCGAACGTTGGCTTGCAACGGTCAAATTTGAGTGGGGGCAGTTGACTGCCCTGGGAGCAGTCGACTAGTATCGTGAGTTTCAGCTTTGAGACCTATTTAAAGGGGCTCGGGTTTGACTGTGAACTTTAGACGAAACAAGCTTGGTTAGAGTTTGTTAGTAGTCTTTGGTGCTCAGAAGTGTGCCCAAGTTTGTGGCAAGGTTTCTCCACCTACAAGGAGCTACACGAGCTAGCCGGAGGGCATCCAGGGAGTGATCCGCCGAAGGATCGAGGGATCATCCACCTTATGGACAACCGTGGAGTAGGAGCATCATCTCCGAACCACGTAAAGGTTGGTGTTAGCATTGTTTGGTTTATTGTTTAGTTTTTCGCTTGCACACGCTAACATTGTAGGTAGAAAGAAAACTTGAAAGTTGATATTCACCCCCCTCTAGCAAGACAAACACAATCTAACAAGATGGACTGATGGTTTGTGCATGGGTGTTGGCATCAAGAGGGTTGAGGGTCAAATCCTGGCAAAGCCATTATGCCCACCCTCCTCACGCTCTAGCCACAACATCCGGGCTAGTAGCCCTGTGATTTACCTCCTTCGTGTTGGCCCTAGGACGGGTTGGCGGGGCGCTGAGGGCGAGTGAATCTCCTTTTGCCACCACGATACGAGCATCCAACATATCATTTGCCGCCTCCCCCCATCTCTCTCTTCTTTTGTTTTGTTGGTCGCTTGAGGTTGGAAAAACCTCGTTAATTATTTTTTTCTTGTCGCCCGAGATTGGAAAAACCTCGTTAATCATTTTTTTCTTTTGTTTTGTTGTTATCAATCAAACATTCCATTAGGAAATCACAATATCTACAATGTATAAATTTTTTTAAAAAAGATTCGGAACTTAAAAAACAAAACATTTGAGATGTTAGAGTTAAATAGTTAGTGTGTGGGTGCTGCCACCATGGACTATGACTCCAATTTATACTTATAATGCTAACATTATTGATCAAGTTCAAAGAATATATTTGTAAAAAGGTCTATGTCAACCTTCAGAATATGAATCCTAAAATGAAAATTGATAGTAAACCAATTTAAGTGTTTCAATCTTTTATGGTTTTAGAAATTTAATAATTGATTATAATATAATATAGAAAAATATGCCATGTATTATTTGTATTGTTATCTCTTCAAAATAACTAAAGTAAAATATATCATAAAGCTCAAATGAAATTGTGAAGGTTTGACGAATCAAGATGAACACATTTAATTAATTTGCACAAACAGTCAAAGAAAATATAAAATAATTATCGTATTTGTTTCAATAATTTGATTGAGTGTATCATAATTTTGTTGAGACAAAGAAAATTTAAAGGTTTCTAAGTTTTGGTGATAATTAAGGTATTGTATAAAAGTTTTTAAAATAAGAAGATTCGAAATGAATAATTGTTAGATAATTATTTTACCATGATTTATGATTAGAAAATTTTATATTTTTATATTTTATTAATTATATTATATTTTTTAAATAAAAATCGTAGCTCCTCTCACATATAAAACATTCATATTATCTCAAAATTGTTTGGTCAAGATTTCTTTTTTTACTAAAATTTAGTATAATTATCTAAAGGCAAAAAACAAATGGACGTCACAAATTAACAAAAACATCATGTTAGCATTAAAAAAAAAAGATCAAATGAACACCCATCTACATTTCTCTTATGATTTTATCCGGAAAATAACCTTAGATTTAGTGCTATTGTAAAAGCTATCAACTAACTTTTACAACATATAGAAACTAGCAACTAGTTGCTATCGGGGTAGAAAAAAAATAATGCGGGGGATTGAATTGCACAAATAATTTTTTTCGGCTAAACAAATATATTTAATAATTAAAGTTTTACATCAACAATGATAAACATGATAAAAATACATAAATAAATAATGGTAAAAGTACATAAAAAAATACAATTATATGAGTTTGTGTCATTTGGGTCATTTGATTGGAGGGTCCCATGACTAAGTAAATTGAGAGGGGAGGGGATTTTTTTCGTTTGTTTGACTTAGGTCATTTGGCCAACTTTAGTTGGCCATTTGATTACATTTTTAAAATCTTTTATTGGAACAACGTCGTTCCAATAAAGAATTTTTTAAATTTTGTTTAATTACAATGACATCGTTTTACTAAAAAAAAAGAATTTGAATACTTGAGTTGCGGTGGCGACACAACTCAACCTTCTTCTCTGGTAGCCTTATTGTCAGAGAATGAGCTGTGCTGCTCGTGCCACCATGGACTAGGCATGGACTACAGTCGTACGTGGGGGCTACAAAAGTAGCCCCCCTACAATACTATTAAGCGGCGACTAGGTTTGGGGAGGCTGAAGCCTTTCTTAGCCTCCTCTATCCGTTCGACACAACTCCTTCTCGGACAGCTTTGCTGTTAGAGAATGAGCTGTATGGCTCATGACACTATGGGCTAGGCGCAGACAATTACTGGTGTACGTAAGAGGCTACTTTGTAGCCCCCTACAATACTACTAGGTGGCGGCTAGGTTAGGGGAGGCTGAACCCTCCCTCAGCCTTCTCTATCTGTCTGCTACTAGTTGCTTCACATTGTAGAAGTTGCATGCTAATTTCTACATGCTCGATTATGATTAAATTATGTTCATTTGAAATGTAATGAGTATTGTAAAATTATATCATTTGATTTATTTATTCAAATATTATTTTAATAAAATGATATAAAATCATCATTGTAGAAGCTTAGCTTCTACACATTGTAGAAGTTAGCAACTAGCTTTTGCACATTGTAGAAGCTAAATGCTAGCTTCTAGACAGACGATCGTGATCAGATAATATTCATTTGGAATATAATAAGTATCATGAAGTCTCAATAATTTATTTTGCTCGTTGAAATATTATTTTAACTAAATTATCACTCAAATATGCAAAATCAAAATGATATAAAATTACTTATAGAAGTTAGATGTTAGCTTCTATAATTGAATTATAAAGTTACTAATTGATAGCTTCTACACGGCCAAATAATTAGATAATATATTGTAGAAGTTAAATGTTAGCTTCTACGATTGTAGAAGCTAGTGGCTAATTTCTAGCCGATTGAATGATTAGATAATACAAAAGTATTTTGGATAGAGCATCCTAAAAGGAATATATAAGACGTTAATTTAATTTTAATAAAACATAAATTAATAAAAACATAAATGACCATCGTCAATTTAATTTTTATCCATTATTTAATATAATTTGTCAAGTATATTTGAATGCCAAATAGTGAAAATTATTTAAAAAAATAGAAAAAGAGAAATTGAGATGATCAACTCACAATTAAATTTAAATATGATATATTTTTATTTTAAAATATGAGAATATATAAACTAAACTAAAATTAATATATTAATTAAGTACAATGGAAGTAACATGGTCTTGTTTTGCAATATTTAGGACGCCAGCATGTCTAGTCACGTGACAAACAACCTCCCGACCGCCGTCTCCCCCACCACCACGTCCGTCTCCATTTTCTTTTTTTTTAAAATCATTTCTATTTTTCTATTATTTAAAAAATAATAAATGTCCAACTTTATTTATTAGTACCTCATTCCTTTTTAACCCAACCACAGCAGCGGCCGCTCTGCTTCGCTGCATGCTCTGCCGCTGCTTCCTTTGTGTTGTGTTGTTTGGCGTGCGCTCTCTCTCTCTCTCTCTGTCTATTTTGCCTCGTTTCTCCCGTCGACATCTCCTTCTCGCTTCAGATCTCTGCTTTGTTCCCTTCTGCTGAGAGATCAGGCGTCGGAGGGAGGTATATGCGAATGTGAGGGACAGAAGTGCAGCACCAGCCGAGTCCGTCACCTCCGCTTTCCTTCGCATCCCATCGGCCTCTCATTCTCTCTCCTCCTCGCTTGATCGGCATTGTGCTCCTCTGAGGTATTCCCGATCGCTTAAAGGCTGAACCTTTTTGGTTCTTTCTTCTTGTTTTTGAGTTTATCGGAGTGTTCTTCTGGGATGCTGAACTTCTTGCTCATATCTTGGTTTTCTCAGAGGAAAAAAGTCAGTTTTTTACCATCCGGTAAAAATGCCAGTTTTTTCTTCCCCTCATTTTAAGGTTAAAGAAGTTACTATGTGAAAGTTTAGGGTTTTAGGGTTGTAGGGTTTCAATGGATGAGTTCGATTCGGCTGGGGTTGATTGTGTTCATTTCAATCTTCTCTAGGTCTGGAAGTTATAACATATGGCATTTTAGAGTTTAGAATTTGCTGTTTCTCAAGCCTAAGCACATGCCAGTTTACTAGAAAGCACGATCTAGGCTTTGGAATCCTGAAACTTTGGGTTTTAACGTGGAACATTTACATTTCTTCTGATCTTTCTCATGCCATGTAGATCTCTCAATATTCTACTGCAAATAGAACATTCGAAGTGTTTTTTTCAGGGTTTTATTTAATAAAGTCCCGTATTCCTTTGGATTCTAGCTTTGTTTTATATGAGAAGGGTGAAAAGAGAATAAGGATTAAACAGGGTAGAATAGAAGATAGTAAGGATGGAATAGGGTCAATACCTTCATTCTCCTGTTTGTTTAGATAGAGGAAAATTATGTTAAATCTTTCTTTCCTTTGTTCAGAAGGATGGAAGGTTACAAATTTATTTAAGAAAGAATTACTCTCAATTTGAGTGTAACTCGAGCAAAGATCAGAGTTCAATGATCTTTTGGATGAAAGGATGTTTTCTTCCTTCTACCCTAGGATAGAAAAACTCATTTCCCACCCTTCCTGTTGCGTCCTTGTGCATGCTTTCTTAGTTACTGACTAACAATGTAATTTTAACTCTTCTCCTTTGGCCACTAGATTCAGAACATGCAGAGACCATTCCCTCTCCCTCAGGAGGATTTCTCATTGAAGGAGACTGCTCCCCGCCTCGGCGGAGCAGGACTTGGCGGTGGTGACAAGCTCACCAGCACCTATGACCTCGTTGAGCAAATGCAGTACCTCTATGTGCGTGTCGTGAAAGCCAAGGATCTGCCAGCTAAGGATGTCACTGGGAGTTGTGATCCTTATGTGGAGGTAAAGCTCGGTAATTACAAAGGTACAACTCGTCATTTTGAGAAGAAGAGTAACCCTGAATGGAACCAAGTGTTTTCCTTTTCCAAAGAGCGGATCCAAGCTTCTGTGGTCGAGGTTTTTGTCAAGGACAAGGACTTAGTGAAAGATGATTTTATTGGAATGGTTTTGTTTGATCTTAATGATGTTCCAAAAAGAGTTCCACCTGATAGTCCATTGGCACCACAGTGGTATCGCTTGGCTGATCGCAAAGGGGAGAAGGTGAAGGGAGAACTGATGCTGGCTGTTTGGATGGGTACACAAGCAGATGAGGCATTCCCAGAAGCTTGGCACTCCGATGCTGCAACAGTTCCCGGTGATGGCCTTGCCAGTATTAGGTCTAAGGTATACCTTTCCCCCAAGCTATGGTATCTGAGAGTTAATGTCATTGAGGCCCAAGATTTGCTTCTCATACCGAAACCAGGTTTCCCCGATATCTTTGTTAAAGTTAACCTTGGCGGTCAAATTCTAAGGACAAGGTTTTCGTCAAGCAGGTCCGCCAATCCTTTGTGGAATGAAGATTTGATACTTGTTGCTGCAGAACCTTTTGAGGAACATTTAATCTTAAGTGTGGAAGAACGAATTGGACCAAACAAAGATGAGGTGCTAGGGAAGGTGGTTGTTCCTCTACAGAGTGTTGAGAGGAGATTGGACTGTCGTGTTGTAAGTTCAAGGTGGTACCACCTGGAAAAGCATGTGGCTATTGATGGTGAGCAGAAGAAAGAAGTGAAATTTGCCAGTCGCATTCATCTGAGGGTAAGTTTGGATGGGGGTTACCATGTTTTGGATGAATCCACACATTATAGCAGTGATCTTAGGCCTACAGCAAAACAGTTGTGGAAACCAAGCATTGGTATTCTAGAGCTTGGCATATTAACTGCTCAGGCATTATTGCCAATGAAGACTAAGGATGGGCGTGGCACCACTGATGCTTATTGTGTTGCTAAGTATGGGCATAAATGGGTTCGGACAAGAACAATCATCGACAGTTCCAATCCCAAATGGAATGAGCAATACACTTGGGAAGTTTTCGACCCTTGTACTGTTATAACAATTGGTGTGTTTGATAACTGTCACTTACAGGGTGGAGAGAAGGCTAACGGTGCTACTGATAACAGAATTGGCAAAGTTCGAATTCGACTTTCTACTCTCGAGACTGATAAAGTGTACACACATTCATATCCTCTCTTGGTTTTGCATACATCAGGGGTTAAAAAGATGGGTGAAGTTCAGTTGGCTATTCGGTTCTCCTCTTCCTCTTTGCTTAATATGCTGCATACTTATTCCAGGCCATTACTGCCGAAGATGCATTACCTCCATCCTCTGACCATTAGCCAGCTTGATTACTTGAGGCATCAATCCACACAGATAGTCTCAATGAGGTTGAGTCGAGCAGAGCCACCGCTGAGGAAGGAGGTGGTGGAATACATGCTGGATGTAGGTTTCCATATGTGGAGCATGAGAAGGAGCAAAGCCAATTTCTATAGACTCATGTGTGTTTTCAGTGGTTTGATTTCTACAGGAAAATGGTTAGGCCAAATTTGCCTCTGGAAGAATCCTATCACAACTGTACTCCTCCATGTTCTCTATGCGATACTGGTTCTGTACCCAGAGTTGATACTTCCAACCATGTTCCTCTACTTGTTCTTGATTGGAGTATGGCACTACCGATGGCGGCCGAAGAAGCCTCCTCACATGGATACTCGGCTGTCTCATGCAGACACAGCCCATCCAGATGAGTTGGATGAGGAATTTGACAGGTTTCCTTCAACCAGACCACCTGACGTCATAAGGGCAAGGTACGATCGACTAAGGAGCGTTGCAGGAAGGGTGCAAACTGTGGTTGGAGACCTGGCTACCCAAGGAGAGAGGTTTCAGTCTCTTTTAAGCTGGAGAGATCCTAGAGCAACTGCCCTATTTTTGATCTTTTGTCTTGCAGCTGCCATAGTTCTCTACGTAACACCCTTCCAAGTCGTCGCCCTCCTAACTGGATTTTACGTGCTGAGACACCCGAGGTTCAGGTATAAGCTACCATCAGTGCCACTCAACTTCTTCAGGAGGTTGCCGGCTAGGACAGATAGCTTGCTTTGAGAAATCCATGCTTGTTTATGCTGCGGTAGCAAAAACTATCAAGATTTGAAGTCGTTTTTTAGTATATCAATGTCCTGGTAAATTGTGAACTTGTATTCGAACTTTATCTGCCCTTTGTATTGTGCATTTTCCAGTTACTATTTCGATATCTAGCTGTTGCTTGAACTGCTCATGGTCAAGTGCACTGAGTTCCTAAAATCAAGTATTATTTTAGCCATTTAGAAGATTTTCTAAAGGTACTAATGGCATTTTGTCCATGAAGTACCATAGGAATGCTGCTACCTGAGGTGATAAACCATGAAGCTTCAGCACAATAAAGAGACTTCTCCTATCAGCAAACCCAATTTTTAGCATTGCCATATCGAATTTTCTCTCAGATGGATGAAAGCAGATTGATTTTCTGAAACAAAGTGTTCTATAACAGGTGGGCATTAGTTTCTCTATACTGTTTACTAAAGCAATTGGTCTGAAACATGCACTAGAAAAGTTAAAAATCTTTCTTAGGATTGCAGTTATGAAAGACTCTAAAGCTTTAGATGCAACTCTAGTTGGTCTTGAGAAATTCGGAGTTCAAATCATTAGGACCTGAGAGCCAATCTTCCCCCATGGAGGAAGGTCTTGCTGAGGCAGCCACAGCAAGGTTTTCATGAAATAACTCGTAAGGGCACAGACTGATACAGGTTGGTCTCCTCTTCACAGTTCAAGCTTCGACTTAAAAAATGCAGTGTAATGTCGAAGCAAGTGACTAATCAGATGAACAATGCCATTTGTATTTAGGGTTTTAATTACTGATATTTTGGATCTACATTGACGGCAATCTATGTTTGTCATTGTTCAAATTTATTTATAAAATAATTAAGTTAAGATTGAATTTAAAATGAATTAGTCATATTAAAATAATTATTTAAGGTTGCCTTATTTTTTTTTACCAGTTTGAGTTTAGTCCAAGGTTGTTAAATTTGAGTTTGATTTGTTTAGATATTATCAAACTCAATTTTTTTATTATTTGAAATTTTTATATTTTTAAATTTATTTGATTAATTAGTAAGTTTGTTTGATTAGTTAGTGAGTTTGATATTATAAATTTATTTATTTATCTATTTGAGTATTTTGTTGATAAGTATGATAAATTGTATTCAAGAATATATTTTATCAATATTATTCATTCATAATTTTTATTCAAAAATATTAATAAATTAGATATATATTATATATATATATATTTATTTATTTATATTTATGTAAAGGATTATATGTTAATTTCGAATGCCTAAATCTCATATTCATTGTATAAAGATAAATCAAAAAATTAAATGTGTAACTATAGGACGCCTCACATGATTAATCTCATATCCATATGTAGAGTGATAAATTAGAAAATTAAATAGATTATTATATCAAAGATTTTTTTTTAAAATTTTACTGGGAATCGATCGCTACTCATTTATAGAAATTTATCATATTTGTGATTAACTACGCTATGCTCTTGATACATTAATTTTCGATGAAGTTAAAAAAACTATCCTCTCAATGATATATTTGATTTTTTTAATTTACCTCTCGGAACGTATGATATTTTTTTTGTTTGAGAAAATATTGAAGTACCCCTTTGATGCAAAGGTGGAATCATCACCGGCCTCCTGATCTCGGCCCCACAAATATCTAGAGGGGATAAATTATGATTTTATTGGTGGGGTAAGACATCTGGAATCGAGAGGATTTAAGCCAGCAGACCAGATTTTTATTCCGTATATGATTGATGACTTTCGAATCTGAAACTTTCAATGTAAATAGTCAGACATCTTATCAATCGAACAAGTATGGGAGGCCGAATGGAGACGATGATGAAAGTTTATCTCCCTTATTTTTTTTAATACAATACATATAGGTACAGAAATGGAGGGACGAATGAGGGATAACGACAAGGTTACCCCTCTCAATGTAAACATAACTTTCATCCTTTTAATATGAAACTCCGAATTCCGTTCCTACTTGCAAATGTTTTTTTAACGGCATTTTATCAAACAGTGTACGTAAAAAATCATAATTACCATGAGATTTGGTTTTCACTAAAAGACATATTAAAAATTATATTTTTCCTCTTATACCCCTCTTACTTATAATTCCCTTTCTCAGTTAGCTTTCCGAGACATCCGAAGTACTTTTTCAGAATTTTCAATTTAAAATAAGAGATTGTGATTTGGATGCCGCAGAGATTCGACTTTTTCTCACCCTACATATATATTTCTGTTTTGCACAACTTGACTCATCACGAACCATTTACTGTATTTTACTGTGATTGCAAAAGAGGGAGTGTATTCTAGAGGTGACTTCAAAGAGTTGACTTAAAAGAATAATTGGGGAAGATAGGTATTAAAAGAGAAATTTCAAGCAACAGTTTATTTAGTAGAAGGAAGAAAAAGATTTAGTAATGTACGTATGATTGACTACTTAAAATTTGTGTATACGGTGAAAAGAAATAGTATAAGGGTTCTTATAGGGTTTATTTTAGCTAGACCCTGTTCTGCTCTGATATGGTATCAGATCTAGTTTTGTACATGATCAACTCATTCATTCTAATTTTTAGTTTGGAGAAGGACTCTAATGGTGTCATGCATTACATAAATAGGGTTCTTAGAATTTGTTTAACCTTATGATAAATTCATGCTTGAATATGATCTCGGGCTTGATATCATACCATATCAGGCCTTAGGAGGGCCCAATATCATCTTATATTAGGCCCATCGTGGGTCTGATATCATATCATATCAGGCCCCACTGATGGACTGATTGGATCTGTATCGATCCTTGTTTATTTTTTGAATTACTGAAACACTTGATTATGAATTTGAAAGTTTGCTAAATTTAATTGTAATTTATTTTTCAGGGATGATAATATTGTTGACGAAATTCTCTCTAAGATATGGAATACGGTTGATGATAATGCTGTCATGCGGAATGAAGCATAAATAGCCAATAATAATATTCCCTTATCTTCCGAGTATAGTGCTAATAGAATTATAAGGAATTTGACATTTGATCTAAATGAAGAAGCAAGTAATCTAGAAGATGAGCGTCTGAATTCTTCTACAAGACTTGTTGAATACTTTGAGCTAACCTGGAGTGAGGAGGAAGATCATGAAATCCGAAATGTAGATGAATTACAACCCAATACAAGTGTACTAGAATTTCAAGCTGATGATATGCAAATTGAGCAATATTAATTTCCCTTAGATCAGTACAGTGACTTAGAGGAGGAGTTTCCAATAGCTGATGATCCTTATATTTTGATTTCTCGATTGCTAGCTGGGCCAATTGGAGAGGCAGAGGCAAGAGATGAACATGATTTTTTTGGGGGCAGATTTTTCTATTTAAACAAGAATTCAAGAATGTCCTTGTGAAACATGTCATGGTTATACATATGAGATATAACCCAGTTGACACCCATAAAAATAGAGTTAAAACAATGTGCTTTAATCAACCATGTACATGGAGAGTAGTTGCCCAGGGGCAAGTAGAGTTCACTGTTAGAAAATATGTAAAGCAACACCAATGTGGAACTGTTAGAGAAAGTGATGATCATCATGCATGCTCTTCATCATTTGTTACATCTTTTGTTAAAGAACAATTTCTTCATAATGAATAATAGAAATCAAGTATGATTATATCAGATATTAAAGCTAGGTTTGAAGTGGCCATATCATACAGAAAATCATACATAGCCAGGGAGAAAGCGTTGAAAAAAGTTCGTTAGAGATTATGATGAGGCATATAGAGATCTTCCATAATATCTATGTGAGTTAAGAACTAGGGATTCTGAAACTTATGTGGCACTATACATGAATGGTAACAATGAGTTCCAGCTGTATTTTTGGGGTTTTGGTTCTTGTCGAAGGGTGTTCAGGTCTTATTTACGTAAATTTATCGAAATTAATGCCACACATCTAAGAGGGAAGTATCCGGGTGTATTGTTGATTGCTACAGCGATCGATAGTAATGACAATGTTCTCTCAGTTGCCTTTGGCATAACTGAAGTTGAATGTGGGTCTGCATGAGAATGATTTTTGGAGCATACAAAGTGGTTCTTTGTTGTCGATGAACAGTCAATGACCATAATATTAGATAGACATCGTGACATTATATCAACAATTAGGAAAGTATACACAAACGTCCATCATGCTTTTTGTTGCCATCACATATCTTGTAATATAGCAACGGATACTGGAAGTAGAGTAGTTTTAGGTTTATTTTGAGTAGTAGCATGAGCAAACACAACACTCCAATATGATCTCATAATGTAGTCAATGCTTGAAAAACATCCAGATGCCCATAAGTGGCTTCAAAATATTGACCCTAAAAGGTGGGCTAATGCACACTTTACTGGGAGAAGGTACAGAATGCTAATCACTAATTGTGTGGAGAGTTTAAATGCTCTGTTCAAGAATACACGTGAACTTTCCATAAATAGATTAATTGATAATACAAGAAGGTAACTCAATGGTTATTTAACCGTAGAGAGGAAGTCTCAAAATAGTATGTTGCTTTGACACCTCATGCTACAAAAAAAATGAATTCAAGGAGAGAGAAAACTAGAGCATATAAGGTTCACCAGTATTCTTAATCAGAAATGGAAGTAGAGACATGTGGTGCTTCATACATTGTTGATTTGGAATACCATTTACATGCTATTGCCGTCATCATTCACTAGAACATGGATATACTCCCATATTGTGAGTATTATTTTTATTCACAAAATTGGAATACCATTTACATGGATCGTATTTACCCTTATCGAAGCAAGGAGTTTTAGCCTAGGGGCGTAAACAACATTATAGTTCTATGCCCCCGTAGCATTGTGCAACCCAGTAGACGAAAGAAGGTACGGATTGAGTCGAGACACAATGGGAAGGTAAAACTCAAATGCAACCGCCGCAAACAACTTGACCATAATCGAAGGACTTGTAGAATGCTGCTAGCCCCAGGTTCTTGAGTTACTGGTATATGTATGCAGGAATATTCTGCTTGAAGTATATATTTTGTAAGCAGGAGAAATGGATCTATATATTTTATATCTAGTACAATGATAGTATTGTAAAAAAAACTAGTTGTGGTTAATGTTGTCACTTCCAGAGGTATTCCAATACTATGATACATTTTAGCTTGTTTAATTCAATGTAAGCAGAATATGATCATAGATCAGTCCTGAAGTCCTCTGATTTCAGGCCATCTGCTAACCAAAACAGCTTTGATTCAGACAACTGCTAACCAAAATAGGAATATTCTTTTCTAAATTATAAATAAATATGTATAATATAAACATATAGATAAAGATTAAGAAAAAAATATGAAGATATAAATAAGTTTAGACACGACATATATAATCTAAGAATATCCTAGCTGCAACTGATGCTGTAATATTCAGTGACAAATGATACGGTATGAGAAATTCATTGAAATATTTCTAAAATGGGAAAAAATAAATATTATTTATTATCTATCTTAATTATTTTTACATTTAAAATTTATTTATATTTGAATTATATTTATTTCTTATATTTTTACTCAATGAACTGTATGTATTTATTCATATTTTATATTTCTTTCTTTATAGTCGTGTTTTCTTTATATTTTAATTTCAATTATATATTTTTGTGGTGTTCAAACTTATATTTTGTATTTCATTCTTTATATCATAATTTTCTTATCTTTATATCATATTAGCTATGTTAGTTTTTTTTCCACATTTATAATTTTATTTTAATATCTTTTATTTTTATTTCTTAGATATAACATCTATAACCACTAATTTTTATTTCTATATGTTTATATTATACATATTTATTTATAATTTGAAAAAGAATATTCCTATTTTAGTTAGCAGAGGGCCTGAAATGAATATTCCTATTTTAGTTATCAGAGGGCCTGAAATGAAAATTCCTATTTTGGTTTGTAGAGGGCCTGAAATCAGAGCTATTCAGGCCCACGCTGGGTCTGAAATCAGATGATTTTAGGCCCAATGTGGGTCTAAAATCAGAGGACTTTAGGCCCAACATAGACTCATATTTTTTCCATTTTAAAAATATTTTTTATAATATTTAATCATAATTTATTAAATTAATTATCTATAAGCTAATCTTTTATATAATTCTACAACTTCTGACAAAATCATCTCATTTTATTGGAATACTCAAGTATGGTCAAGACAGGCTTATATTTGTTTAAACTTGAAATAAGTTTAAATATATCGTATTATCGGACAATATCTGGATATTACCTAAATACACATTGTGTAGCAAAATTCGATTCCTTGCAACCCATCAACTCATAATTTCATAATTTTTTGCTATAGTACTTTTATAAGTCCATCAGTGGGATTCGGTGGAAACCCACTGATGGACCTAGGATATTTGGATTTCTCAATATTGAGTATATAACTAGTTAAAGTTGAGCTAGGAGATGATATTTGTGGTGTCTAAACTTAGTTCTAATGAATCAATGAATTTCTCATATCGTATTATTTGGCATAGAAAAATGCAGCATCAGTTGTAGCTAGGATATTCTTAGATTATATATGTGGTGTCTAAACTTATTTATATCTTCATGCTTTTTCTTAATCTTTATCTTTATATTTATATTATACATATTTATTTATAATTTGGAAAAGAATATTCCTAGTTTGGTTAGCAAAGGGCTCGAAATCCTCTGATTTCAGGCCCAATGTGAGTTTGAAATCAGAATATTTCAGGCCCAATGTGAGCCTGAAATCAGAGGACATCAGGGCCAATGTGGGTCTGAAATCAGAGGATATCTGGCCCAACGTGGACTCTTATTTTTTCCATTTTAAAATTATATTTTATTATCAATATTAATTATTTTTTAAAATTAAAATTTATTTATTATTTGAATTATATTTATTTCTTATATTTTTACTCTATAAACTATATGTATTTATTGATATTTTATATTTCTTTCTTTATAGTCGTGTTTTCATTATATCTTAATTTCAATTATAGGTTTTTGTTGTATCCAAATTTATATTTTATATTACTTTCTTTATATCTTAATTTTCTTATCTTTATATCTTATTATCTATTTTAGTTTTTTTCCACATTTATAATTTTATTTTAATATCTTTTATTTTTATTTCTTAGATATAATATCTATAACCACTAATTTTTATTTCTATATTTTATATTATTAATATTTATTTATAATTTAGAAAAGAATATTCCTATTTTGGTTAGCAATGGACCTGAAATCAGAGGATTTCAGGCCCAACGTGGGTCTGAAATCAGATTATTTCAAGCCCATCATGCGCCTGAAATTGTTGGTGCTGGAAGCACCAAAGTCGAACCTATGTTTTAATAATGACAAAGGGTTTAGAAGTTAAGATTTGGTTGTGATCTAACAAGCTTATTAAGTGTGCAGGAAAGTCCTAGGTACACTAGGCACTAAGTCCTGGTTCTATGAATTGGGCACTAAGTCCTAACCACGGGCTGGACAACTAAGTCCTGACGTAAGGTTGGGCACGAAGACCTGGTCGAGGACTGGGCACCGAAGACCTGGTGAGTAAAGCTGGGCACGAAGACCTGATTGTGGATTGGGCATAAAGAGCTGGTCGAGAACTGGGCACCGAAGACCTGGTGAGTAAAGTTGGGCACGAAGACCTGATCGCGGATTGGGCACGAAGACCTGGTGAGTGATGCTGGGCAAAAGTTAAACTAGAGGAGCCGGTTGGCAAAAAGGTAAATTCTCCCGAGAGGAGTAGGTGAGGATGCGTTCCCCGTAGGAGGGAACATTAGGCGTCGGTTCGACCTAGGGTTCCATTTGGGAGACCCAAGTCAGAACCAAGACAGCTTAGGCTGTAAATAATGCTCTAAACTTATCATTTGTATGCTTTGTATGTCTTTGGAACTAACCCTGGTTGCAGGAACGAAGGGATGAAGTTTTTGCATTCAGGCACCTCAATGGAGTAAGGCGCCTCACTGGGCTAGGCGCCTGTGATGAGACAGGCGCCCCAGTGCAAGGCTACTCCAAGCATTCGAAGCAATCCTCCTCTGAACCAAGTCATTGAGGCGCCTGTGTTAACACAGGCACCCCAGTCAGCTCAGGCGCCCCAGTTGAAGGGATAAGCGTTGGCCGAGTCTGCAGATTAGAGTTCACACAAGATAGGCCACGTGTCAGGCGCCCCCTTCAATATAGGCGCCCCACTGACTACTATAAAAGGGAGTTCACCCCCAAGGCTTCCACATCAATTGCTTTTCAACTCCTATGCTCAAGCGCTCCGCTCCGACAAGTTCCATACTCGTGATTCAAGCGTTGACGACGACCCGCTGCTCTAGAAACTTCCAACCTCTCCGGTCGTCAGTAAAAGGTAATTTTGTTAAGTGTTGTAATTACTTTTCAGTTCTATATTTGTACTCTCGACTTGTAATCTTTTACAAAATATAGAATTGCCCATCATAAACAGTCAAGGACCGTGGGCCTTGGAGTAGGAGCCGACCGCGACTCCGAACCAAGTAAAAAGAAATCATGTTAGCGATTGCTTTTTTATTTTCCGCTGTGCAATTACTCTTCGCTTTCCGAAAATGTTTCCAATCGATATTCACCCCCCCTCTATTGATTCAATCTGATCCCACAAGTGGTATCAGAGCGGGTGACTCAAACTTGGTGCAACTACCAGTTTGAGAATTTTTTTTCGGATTTTTTAAATTGAAATCTTTTTTTCTCGAATTTTTCTCGTTAATCGAGGTTGGTGCAACACCACTCGATTTTTTTTCGTGATTAATATTCTTCCAGCACTACTAATCCAAGACTCAGTCTTGGAATGAGTTTTCTTTTTCTTCTTTTTCAGTTAAAAGTTTAATGACCATGCAAGAGGGATACAACACCGCCAGACCCCCACTTTTCAGTGGAGAAGATTTCTCCTACTGGAAAAGCAGGATGGAAGTCCACCTGAAAACTCAGGTGGACATGTGGATAATTATCCAGTTTGGGCTGGAAATTCCTAAAAATGCACAAGGCATGGTGCAACATTATACTGAGTGGGATGGCACACTGAAGAAGAAAATTGAGGCCGATGCAAAGGCGACCCAAACTCTGCAATGCGGCTTAACAAAAGAGGAGCTGAACCGGGTAGGACCCTTCAACAACGCAAAGGAGCTTTGGAACAAGCTGATCGAGCTGCACGAAGGTACTTCCGACACGAGGATCAGCAAAAGAGATCTGTTGCTTAACAAACTCTACACAATCAAGATGCACGACGGCGAGACTGAAGCCCAACTCCATGCTAGAATCCAGGAGCTAATGAATGGACTGCACACGATAGGTCACAAGGTTGAAAAACGTAACCTGATAAGGTATACTTTAAATTCTTTTCCTAGAAACTCACTGTGGGCGTCTATGGTGGATGCCTACAAAGTTTCAAAGAATTTATCTGAAATTATGCTAGATGAGCTGTTTTCTGAATTAGAACTGCACGAACAGACTAACACTACCTTGATCGAGAAAGGATAGCTTTTGTTGCAGGAAAATCTCAAGGAAAAACTCCTAAAAAGAAGACTCAACCAGTACTCGAGTCTGACTCAGACTCGGAATCAGAAGATAGTGAAGGCGATCGACCCAAGTTGGTTCGGCTAGCTCGGAATTACTACAAAGAACTAAAGTACCAAATGATCAAGAAGAAATCAAGCCGAAGAAAGGAAGATTCAGCAGATCCTTCAACGATCTCGAAGAGCAAGACCAACGTTACTTGCTACGAATGCAACAAAAAGGGACACTTCAGATCAGAGTGCCCCAACCTGAAGGAAACCAAGAAGGCTCGCAGAAAGAAGGCTCTTCAAGCCACTTGGGATGAATCATCTTCCGAAGAAGAAGAAGAAGTTCCGCACACGAATCTACTCGCCCTAACCGCCTCGGAAGACGTCGACTCCGAATCAGAATTGGAACCAGACGACAGAAGACTCACAATCTCGGAGAACGGGCAAATCACTGTAAGAGGTTACTCAGAATACGAATTATCAAAATTAATTTCTTACTTGTCTCATAACATGGCGAAAGCCAAAATTCAGGTTGAGTCCCTCCGACAGGAAGTAAAACTCCTGAAAGAGGAAGTCAACTCGAGGTCCTTGACCAAGCAAATTCAGGAAGGAAACTCAACTCAAGTCCAAAAACTTGAGGAAGAGAGTTCCTCCTTGAAANGGTTGAGTCCCTCCGACAGGAAGTAAAACTCCTAACAGAGGAAGTCAACTCGAGGTCCTTGACCGACCAAATTCAGGAAGAAAACTCAACTCAAGTTTAAAAACTTGAGGAAGAGAATTCCTCCCTGAAAACTCAAGTCAAGGAGCTCAGAGTTGCCTGGGAATGGTTTACTTCAGGTTCCAAGGGTCTTGACATGATCCTTGAAAAGCAGAAGTTCGTACTCAATCGATCCGGACTTGGTTATCGAACCAAGTCATGACAACGTGCATATTATTCTGTATTGAACCAACATAGAACCCGAGTCCAAGCATGGGTCCCCAAACTCTGTTTAAACAAACAAGCTGGACCAAACTAGTATTGGATCCCCAAGGACAAGATTCACATTTTGCCTAACCCTTATCGAGGCTATAGTCCAGGGGGAGTCAATCTAAAAACCATATTTATAGTTAAATAATTTTACTGAATTGCTTGCTTGCTTGTCTATTTTCTATCTGTAATTTTTTTTTCTCCTACTTAGACTTAAGATTGGTTAGATTAAGGATGAAAGACATAACTAAAATTTGAACAACATAGTATTGGATGGAGGTGAGATGATAGTACGTTAGGGAAGCCCTTCTAGTGGAACTAGCTGAAGCTACCGATCTAAGACCCAAACTAGTTAGACCAAAATCTTTCAAAAAGTAACTTGAAGATGAATTTTCAGTAAAAGGCTTTGTCAAGGAAAGGGTTGATGCTCCAATAAGGCTATGACCAAAGAAGGCCTTGTGCCTCGCCAAGACCTGGAAGCTAATTACTGAAAATCAAATTCAATTTACTACTTGTTAAATTTAAATCTAACACAAATTTCAATTAATCTTAGATTCAACACGTTTTTCAAAGTCAATAAACTTAACCTTATAAAATTTTCAAAATTAATTCATTGTCTTCAAAATTAACCATGTTTTTCAAAATTAAAATATTTATTTTTGAAAACTTGTCTCACAAAACTCATAAGGTTAACATGTTTGATAACACTAGATTGGGTGAGACAGACTAGGCTGTGAAATTCAATTCAAGCTATTCCTAACTCTATTGGATCCAAATCAACAAATACTTTATGTGTAGGAACATAAAGATTTGGACCAGTGGATGTTGGATAGCGGATGCTCCAGATACATGACTGGAGATAAATTGAAATTCACCAAAATCAAGTTCAAGAACCTAGGCTCAGTAGCATTTGGCAACAATACTACACTCAAAGTAATTGGGTCAGGTAACATTGAACTTAAATCTGATTTTGTTATTAAGAAAGTACTCTTGGTTGAAAATTTTAAGTTCAATTTGCTTAGTATTAGTCAGCTCTGTGATACTAGTTACATAGTTACTTTCACCAACTTTGACTGCCTGATTAGAAACCTCTATGACTCAGAAATAATGCTTAAGGGTACTAGGAAAAACAACGTTTACACTATTAATCTACCCTTAATACCAAAATGCTTCTTGACTCAATTAGAAGAATCCAACCTTTGACATAGGAGATTAGGTCACACTCATGTTAAACTAATTTCTAAAATTACTCAGCTTGATTTAATTAAAGGTGTACCTAAAATCAAGAATTTTGAAATCACAAACAGTAATTCATGTAAATAAGGTAAACAAACTAAGTCTACTCATAAACCAATTCAATCAAACTTAACTCAAACCACACTTGAGCTCCTACACCTTGACCTATTTGATTCACATGGAGCCATGTCACTGAGCGGGAATCAGTACTACTTAGTAATTATCGATGATTACTCTAGATTTACCTGGGTTAGGTTCCTGAAAACTAAGGATGAAACCTTGAATCTATTTATTGACTTATGAAAAATAATTGAAAACCAAAATGACACTAAGATTAAGAGACTTAGGAGTGATCACGGGGGAGAGTTTGAAAATCAAAGGTTTGAGGAATTCTGCAAAATTAATGGGTATATTCATGAGTTTTCCTGTCCTAGAACCCCCCAACAAAATGGGATAGTGGAGAGAAAAAATAGAACCCTCAGGAAGTCGCTAGGACCATGTTGAATGAATATAACCTAGCTAACCAATTTGGGCAGAAGTAGTAAGTACGACATGCTACATTAAAAATAGGGTCGTAATTAACAAAAGACATAATAAAACCCCTTATGAACTATATTATCATAGAATGCCTGACCTACACTACCTAAGGGTCTTTGGGGTGCAAAGTCCATATCCTGAATACTAAGGACTACCTAGGTAAGTTTCAATCTAAGTCAACCCCAGGGATCTTCTTAGGATATTCAACAACTAGTAGGGCCTATAGGGTTTATAATAAACAAACTCACAAAATTGAAGAAACTACTAACTTAATTTTTGATGAGGAAATTGAACCAAAAATTGATAATCAAAACTTGAACCAATCAAATATTGATCAGGAAGACAGTGAACCAACAATTGAACCATCAGTTGAACCACTGATTGAACCTCTAAATGAACTAACCTTTAAACCAACTACTGTGGTATCAACTGAACCAATAACTGAACCGACCCAAGTAGTTAAACCAAACACTGAACCGAACCGTCCAGCTAGACCTGAGGCTGAACCTAGTTCTAGAAGAACTAAGAAACCCAGACTCAATCACCCTTCTGATCAAATTATGGGTGATCCAATCTTAGGAGTCAGAACTAGGTCTTCCTATAGAAATCTTAGTCAAATCGTGTTAATTTCAAAAATTGAACCAAAGACTATAGAGGAAGCCCTACCTGATCCTGATTGGATTATAGCTATGCAGGAGGAGTTAGCCCAATTTGAAAGAACCCAAGTCTGGGAACTAGTACCTAAGCCTAAGGGCAAATCTATCATAGATACTAGATGGGTGTTTAGAAACAAACTAAATGATCAAGGGGATATTGTTAGAAATAAAGCTCGCTTAGTAGCTAAAGGGTTTAGTCAGGTCGAAGGATTAGACTATGATGAAACCTATGCCCAAGTAGCCAGACTTGAGTCAATTAGAATGTTGTTAGCTTTGGTAGCCCATAGAGGGTTTAAGCTATATCAGATGGATGTCAAGTATGCCTTTTTAAATGGGTTTATTAAAGAAGAAGTTTATGTAGGACAACCCCAGGATTTGAGGACCTAGAAAAACCTGACTATGTTTTTAAACTTAGAAAAACACTTTATGGGTTTAAACAAGCACCTAGGGCATGGTATGAACGGTTATCAACCTATCTAATTTCTAAGGAATTTAACCAAGGTCAAATTGACTCCACACTTTTTGTTAAAACTTTAGAAAAATATATTTTTATTTCACAAATTTATGTTGATGATATAATTTTTGGATCCACCAACTCTAACTTTCTTAAAGAATTTGTAAAAATAATGGAAAGTGAATTCGAAATGAGCTTGGTAGGTGAGCTCAACTTTTTATTAGGATTACAAATTAAACAGACTAAAGATGGTAATTATGTTCACCAATCCAAGTATGCTAAAGAGTTAATAAAGAAATTCAAAATGGATAATTCCAAAAGCTTAAGTACCCCTATGACTACATATGTCAAAATTGATAATGACTCTGAAGGTAAGCCTGTAGATCTTAAGTTATACCGAAGTATGACTGGTAATCTACTTTACTTAACCGCTAGTAGACCTGATATCTTGTTTTATGTAGGAATGTGTGCTAGGTACCAAACTTGTGTTAAGAAATCCCACTTAGCAACCCTAAAAAGAGTACTTAGGTACATTAAGGGTACACTAAATGTAGGAATTTGGTATCCAAGGACTTCTACTTTTGAATTATCAGGATATTCTGACTCTGATTATGCTGGGTGCAAATTAGATAGAAAGAGTACAAGTGAAAGTTACCAATTATTAGGACATAGCCTAGTCAGCTGGTGTAGTAGAAAGCAACACTGCGTAGCCTTGTCCATAACCGAAGCAGAATATGTTGCCCTAGGAGAGTGTGTAGCACAACATTTGTGGATGATGCACACTCTTAAGGACTTTCAGCTTAACTACACCCAAACCCAAGTCTTTATTGATAACATTAGTTTAATCAACTTGACAAAGAATCCGATACAACATTCCTGAACAAAACACATAGAAGTCAAATATCATTTTGTAAGGGATCATGTAGCCAGGGGCGAAATAATACTTAAGCATGTAGACTCAAAATCCAACTTAGTTGACATCGTTACCAAACCCTTACCTGAGTCTGAGTTTAACTCACTAAGAAGACAGTTAGGGTTGTGCTTTGTAGAATATGACTGTTCTATATTGTTTTCTTAAAAATTTTCCTATTTTTTCAGAAAATTAGCAATTTGAAAAATCATTTCTTTGATCAAGTTTTTTAAAATGATTTTTCGACTTAGTTTTTTATATAAAAACTACCCCCTTCAAAACTATAGGTTTTTCGCAAATAGACTTAGCTTAGGCCCTAACCCTAGAACTGCATGCACCTATAGATCTAGAAGTCAGCATCTCACAAGCACCTTAGGATACTTTTGATTGATAACCTAGACTGAGTTGAGATACTTAGGTCTATGCCTTGATTCAAGATGTTTTATGTCAATGCATCTGCAATAATTGAGGCAATAAATGTAACAGCCCAACTTCTGGTACTAAACTTTAAGGAGGATCGCTACTAACTGGCTGACTGATTACTGATCATTGTTTTCTTTTAATGCTAAACCAACTGGGAGAATTTAAAAATTTTGCTATGTACTGAACTAACAATTCATAACTTAAGCATGCTGCGGTAAATCGTAATCATGTTGGAAGTACTAACCAGCCAAAATAAAATAAAAACTTTAATTTTATTAGCTTGGCAAGATTTGATCCCCCAACCTCAACGTTGCATGACTGAAGCACTAACCAACCACTCTACATCACATTCTATTGTAAATTGGCACCAGTCGACTGGTATTCGACCAGTCGATTGCCCGAGGCGACGAAGCCATCTGTACGATTTTGCTACTGGTCCTAGTCGACTGGTAGCTGTCGTAGTCGACAGGTAGTTCAGAAATCTAAAAATTCAGATTCCAGAATCGTGCCCAAGTCAACCCACTTCGTACCAAAAACCCACACAAACTCATATTTAAGCTTACTAACAGGTATACAATGATTCTAGGCCATATTCTATATGTTTTCATGACATCAAAGCATACTTCAATCATTTCTAAGCATGAAATTAGAAACACGAACTTTGTATCAACTTGTTACTAAAGCTAAGCATTGTTCCTATCTAGACACATCAATAGTAGCACTATAATATCAGAAATGGTTTTATAGCCTTAGATCATGCATTTTACTACTAGTTAACATGTACTTGAAATGTATCACTCTACATATTGTTGGTGCAGAAAGCACCCAAGTCGAACCTGAGTTTTGATAATGGCAACAGAGCTCAAAAGTTAAGTCTTACTTATTATCTAAAATGTTACTCTAGTGTGCAGGGTAAAAAGCCCTAGCGAAGGATGCTAGGCACTGGCGAAGGAATGCCAGGGCACTGAAGCCCTAGCGAAGGACTGCTAGGCACCAGGCGAAGGACAGCTTGGGACTGAAGCCCTAGCGAAGGAATGTTAGGCACCGGGCGAAGGACAGCTCGGTATCCAAGACCTGGCGAAGGACCGCTAGGCAAAAGTCCAACCAGAGGAGCGGTTGGCATCAGGTACATTCTCCCGAGAGGAGTAGGTGAGGGCGCATTCCCCGTCGAGTGAACAGTAGGCGTCGGTTCGACCTAGGGCTCCATTTGGGAGCCCCAAAGTCAGAACCAAGACATCTAAGGCTGTATAAACTAACATCTTATTGTTTTATGGTGTTTTGGACTAACCCTGGATGCAGGACCGAAGGAACGAGTGTCTGCAGCTCAGAGAGCCTCAAAGGAATGAGGAAACAGCTGACCAGGGCGCCCGGAGTGTCCCGGGCGCCCCCAAGGTGACCACAAAACACACAAAACAAAGGCAGGCTTCGACAGCTCATCTCCCGGGCGCCCCGTGCTCCCGGGCGCCCCCAGCGCTCCGGGCGCCTCCAGTGCAAGCCTACGAAGAGAAGCCAGCCAAGCCAAAGGGATAAGATTTGACTCGGTCAACCCGGGCGCCCCCAGCGTCCCAGGCGCCCCGGTCAAGATGTGATCCTGAGGTTGAAGGGATCAGAAGTTGACCGAGGGAAAGGTGGATCGACCGACACGTGGGGGGGGGGCGCCCCCGACGTTCCGGGCACCCCCAGGGCCTATAAAAGGGCCCTCGACCCCGAGGCTTGAGACAACACTTCAATTCAACTCTTCTACGCTCTTCTGCTCCCACGCTCTGCTCCGGATACTTCCCAACTCGAGTCGACGACGTCCCTCCGCTCCGAAAAGTCAATCTACATCGGGCGTCGGTAACGAAGAGCAATTTCCTTTTTGTGTTTACGATACTGCAATTGTAATATTGATTTGTAAACCTTTTGCAAACTTATAGAATTGCCCGCATAAAATGGTCAACGACCGTGGGACTTAGAGTAGGAGTCGACTTAGGCTCCGAACCAAGTAAATCTACCCGTGTTTGCGTTTGAGTGTTTTATTCCGCTGCGTAATTTCTCTAATCCTAAAATCCGAACATCTTCCGATATTCACCCTCTATCGGTTCTCTCGATCCAACAAGTGGTATTAGAGCGGGGAAGTTCAAATTTGGTGCAACCACCAGTTTGAAATTTTTTCGAATTTATTCTTATTTTTTTTCTCGTTCGAATTTCTTCTAATATATTTTTCGTTTGAATTTCTTCTCGTTAATCGAGGTTGGTGCAACACCCCTCGATATTTTATTTTCCTTATCCAACACTACTAATCCAAGACCAAGTCTTGGGACAAAGTTCGTTTCTTAGTTTTTTTCAGATAAAATTCCTAATGGCCATGCAAGAAGGATTCAGCACCGCCAGACCTCCACTTTTCAGTGGAGAAGACTTTTCCTACTGGAAAAGTCGAATGGAGGTCCACCTGAAAACTCAGGTGGACATGTGGATAATCATCCAGTCCGGACTGGAGATTCCGAAGAATGCTGAAGGAGTACCGCAAACCTACTCACAATGGGACAACGCTCTGAAGCGCAAAATTGAAGCCAATGCAAAGGCGACTCAGACCCTCCAATGCAGCTTAACAAAAGAGGAGCTGAACCGGGTAGGTCCTTTCAACAGTGCCAAGGAGCTGTGGGCAAAATTGATCGAGCTGCATGAAGGAACATCAGACACTCGGATCAGCAAGAGAGATATGCTCCTGAACAAGCTGTATACCATCAAAATGACCGATAACGAAACGGCCGCTCAGCTTTGTAGCGACCCGCCTTCTCTGCCTTAGACGGATCGTTACTTCTGTCTACTTCTCAACTTTAATGCACGACTAAATAATGCAGAAATCTTTTTTTTTTCTTTTTAAATTCATCTAAGAATGATATTCTAACTTAAGTAGTCATGCATGATACCATGTCACACTTTCCTTCTCAAAAACTCGTAAAATGGTACTTTTGAAACCTGCCTCGCCCAACTCAGTTTTCGGGTATCAGTCGACTGATACTGTATCAGTCGACTGATAGCCTGAAAACTAAACTTTCAGGTTTCGACACTTGCTTCAAAGGTCCACCAATCATGTATTTTCGAGCCATATAAAACTATGATACCGTTTCTATACTCTATGACAGTTTTCAAATGAGTTTAGCCAATCAAAACGAATTCATAAACTTGAAATTTGGACTTTTGCGGAAGAAAATAAACTATACAAGTTATATGAACTTTAACACTAAAGTTTGTACCAATCTTGACTTCTATACATTCATAACACCAAATACATGTTCTATGACCTTGCTAAAGCATCATGAAATGTGAATGCAACTTTTCTAAACATATTTAAGCAATGAAACTTAATTCAAAGAAGAAATTGATACTATCTTGGCACATGCATCTATTTCTCTAACAAGGTATCAATATCTCCAACTACTCACAATTCTACTCATCCAATGCAATCATAAGAATATATAGGCTAAAAGAAATGACATGGAATCTTTACTCTAAGAAATTTAGTATGTAAAACTATCCAAAACTTAAATGTTCGCTAAACTCCATACAACAAGAACTTGAAATTCAAATGAACTATAGCATTGTGAATTAAACAACTAAATTGTCTTGTGCCAAAGATCTCTCCATAATCAGCCACCACACACACTTTACTCAGCACCGCCTCGTCGTCTTCCTTCAGAATTGCTTGCCTTTACCTTTATCTGCAATAAGAGGAAATGCAACTAGTAAGCAAAAAGCTTAGTAAGTACTATCTAGCTCACAAAATCTCGAAATGTGCAAACATGCTTCTAGAACAATATGAAAATCATATGAGATACTAATATGCTCGAAAGAAACACTAAGAACATGTATAACTCAAAACATGCATACTCAAGCAATAATAAATCTCAATTTACTTTTCTTGGCTCAACTTGAAACTTTAGCTATTCTTTAACTTTTGAAAACTTTCTTAAACTTTAGAAAAGTTTGCTAAAGCATATACTTGAAAATAATAATCACTTGGATCCACTGAAGACGTAAGTACCATCTCATATGCGCGTTCCCTAAAAGGTTGGGGTAGCGAGCCACCAATCCTAATAGAGCAGACCTTGGTCTACCAGGGCCAAGACCTTGGAATTGGACACCTGGATTTCTTTAACGACGCCCTTGGACGCCGGGTACTAGCCTTAGAAAATAAAATAGCTTTTCTTTCTTTTCTTTCTTATCTGTAAATGCCTTGGCATTTTCTCGAGCACCTTGCGTGCTAAAATCCCTAAGTCTTGACTTTTGGAGATTTCTTAAGGCCTTGGCCTTTTCTTTTCTTATCTTTATCTTTTCTTTTCTTTTCTCATAGCTTTTCTTGGACCCTAAACTCACATAGGGTATTAATCAACATATATATAAGCATATAATGAACTAAGATCACATGCAAAAACTCAAACAAAAAGGAAATATCTCTTTTAAAAACTTTTAAAGGAAATTCTCGCGGAAAAACCGCCTCTTATTGCAGGTGAGCAGTACTTACATTGATATCTTGGACTTACAACCAAGATTGACGTCTAGGACTCGAGAGAAACTTGAGATCTCGGAGAATTCTTCACGTCTACGCGTTCCTCTCGCCGCGGGGATCCCGAATATAGAATTATCTCTTGGAGAAGAGTCTTGGCCGGCCCTCTTGGCCTTGATGTTGGTCGGCGTCGCCCAAGAGAGGAGAGGGAGAGGGGTCGGCGGATGGTGAGGGTTTGGAGAGGAGAGAAATAAAACTTCTCTCTTTAATTATCTATTTATACCTATGGGGCGGATCGACCTAACTACCCCTTAAATATAAGTCTCTCCACCCTTTGTTGTGCTTGATACCCCTAGCCCAGCCGGTTGCGCGCTTGTGTGGTCTCGCGGTGGTCGTGGGTTCGATCCACCCGCTGCACTTAATTGGTTTTTTCCATTTTTTTTTTCCTTTTTTTCTTTTTTTTCCAAAAATACCAAACGGACTCGGAAAATTCCATAAAAATACTCTAAAAATTCCTAAAAATATCTAGAATATTTCTAAACCATTTCTAAATAATTCTAAGGACTTTAAGAACTAAAAATGGAAATTTTGGGGCGTTACAAGCTTCACGCCCGAATCCAGGAACTTATGAACGGTCTATACACTATTGGTCACAAGGTCGAAAACCGTGACCTAATAAGGTATACCTTAAATGCTTTCCCTAGAAACACCTTATGGGCATCTATGGTAGATGCATAAAAGGTCTCAAGGGATCTTTCAAAAATAAAATTAGATGAATTGTTTTCTGAATTAGAGCTGCATGAACAAACTAACTGCAATTTGGCCGAGAAAGGTATTGCCTTTGTTGCATGAAAAACTGGAAGGTCAACAAAAAAGAAGCCTCAACCTGAACCCGAGTCTAACTCAGACTCAGACTCAGAAAACGAAGAAGGAGATCGACCTAAGCTGGTCCGACTGGCCCGAAGCTACTATAAAGAATTGAAGAACCAAACCAACAGACGAAAAACAAGCCGAAGAAAGGACGAACCAGCTGAACCCGCAAATGACAAAAACAAGCCCAACGTGACCTGCTACGAGTGCAAGAAGAAGGGCCACTACAAGATGGAGTGTCCGAACCTAAAGGAGACCAAGAAGACAAGAAGAAAGAAAGCACTCCAAGCAACCTGGGACGAATCTTCCTCAGAAGAAGAAGAAGAAGCACCCCAGTCAAACCTACTAGCCCTGACCGCCTCAGAAGAAGTCGAGACCGAGTCAGAATCAGAACAGGACGATGGCAGACTAATCTTTTCAGAAGACGGCGAAATCAAAGTAAGTGGTTTCACTAGAAGTCAGTTAAATGAACTTATTTCGTATCTTTCTCGAGATTTGGCGAAAGCTAAACTCCGAGTCGAATCCCTCCGACAGGAATTAAAACTCCTGAAAGAGGGAGCTGACTCTAAACCCTTAACCGAGAAAGTTCAAGAAGAAACTCCTACTCAAGTTGAAAAACTTGAAAAAGAGAACTCCTCCTTGAAAACTCAGGTTAAGGATCTTAGAGCTGCCTTAGAATGGTTCACTTCTGGTTCCAAGGGTTTTGACATGATTCTTGGAAAACAGAAGTCCATTCTAAATCGATCCGGACTTGGCTATAGAACCAAATCCCGACAAAGATCTTACTTTGCTGTACTGAATCAGTCCAGAAGTAAAATTCAGGCATGGGTACCTAAACTGTATCTGAACAAACCAACTGGATCAAATCAGTATTGGATCCCCAAGGACAAGATTCACATCTTGCCTAATCATTACCATGGCTTTAGTCCAGGGGGAGCCAAATTAAAAACTATATTTATTGTTATATAGAAGTTAATTCTTGCAGTTTGTTTGATTGATTATTTATTTAAATTTTTGCAATTTACCATGCTTAGACTTAGGAATGGTTAGTATAAGGACTGAACAAACTTAACTGAAACTTTACAACATAGTATTGGGTGGAGGTGAGATGATAGTACGTTAGGGAAACCAATTCTAATAAGATCAAGTACACTTGGTCTCTTTAGACTGGTGAAACTAGCCGAAGCTACCGATCCAAAACCCAAACTAGTTAGACTAGAACTTTTCAAAGATTAATTTTGAAAATGAAACTTCATTAAAAGGCTTTGTCAAGAAAAGGGTTGATGATCCAATAAGGCTAAGGTCAAAGAAGGCCTAGTGCCTCGCCAAGACCTGGAAGCCAATTTTTGAATTTCAAATTCAAATTACTTTTTGTTAAATTCAAATCTAACACAAATTTTCAGTTAGGTATAGATTCAAACATTTCCTTTCAAAATAAATTTAACTATTTTCAAAAATTAATTTAAGGTTTTCAAAATAAATAATAATTTTTCAAAATAATATTACTCATCAAAACCTGTCTCACAAAACTTATAAGGCTAACGTGGTTGAAAACCCAATCCAACATTCCAGAAGCAAACACATAGAAGTCAAACATCACTTTGTAAGAGACCATGTAGCCAGGGGTGAAATAGTACTTAAGCATATAGACTCTAAATCCAACTTAGCTGATATACTCACAAAACCCTTACCTGAGTCTGAGTTCAGCTCACTAAGAAGGCAGTTAGGATTGTGTTCTGTAGAATAGATTAACTCTACTTTTGATTTTCTTACTGCTTTACTTGATTTAAAAATCAGTTTCTAAAAATAGAATTTTGAAAAACTGTTGTTTTTAAAATCAGTTTGTTTTAAATCTTTTTCGACTTAGTTTATTTCAAAACTACCCCCTTTCAAAACTAGGGCTTTTTCGCAAATAGACTTAGCATAAATCCTAACCCTAGAACTGCATGCACCTACAGATTTAGAAGCCAATATCTCACAAGCACCTTAGGGTACTTTTGATTGATAACCTAGAAAGGGTTGAGATGCTTAGGTCTTTGCCTTAATTCAAGATGCTTTAAGTCAGTGCATCTGCAGTAATTGTGGTACTAAATAGAAATTACACAGCAATCAAGTTAAGTGTCAAGTTTAGAAAATCTAACTTGAACAAAAACACTTAACTTGACTAACCCTAGCAAAAACTACTGTTTATAACAGTTAGTAAGTAGCTAATTGGGTTAGACAGGTCCCTACAAGAGAAAATTAACTGATTTGGTTTAAGTCATATCATGAATTGGTTCAGTACAGCAAAATCATGCAAATATTTTCCTTAATGAAAGTTATTTCCTTTATACAATTTAATTTCTGCTATATTTATCTGTTTTTGATATATGGCAAAAGGGGAGAGATAAGAAAGGAGAGAGTTTAAAATTTTTTTTGTAGAATATTTTTTCTCTCAAAATTTCAAAATCTATCCTTTATTCTAAAAGTACTTAACTAAGCTTTTCAAAAGTACTAAGTTTTTCAAAGCACTAAAATACTAAGTTTCTCTTACTTAAGCTTTTCAAAGTACTTAAGCTTTTTCAAAACTTTCCTAGTACTTAAGCTAGTCAAATTTTTTTTTGCTTAAGCTTGTCAAAACTTTTTGAAGTACCATAAACTTAAAACCTTCAAATTATTGGTACTCAAACTAAAGTTTTAAAATCCTTCTTAAACTTAAGCTTTCAAAATTTTCCAAGTAATTGAACTCAAAAATTCTCTACAAGTATCATTTTTTCTAAGTAAAAATCCAAACTTTAAACTTAGAATTTAGTGTCGAAAAACCCCATGAATTTTTAAAAAATCTAGGGGGAGATTCCTTCCAGGGGAGGGAACAAAAGGTAATTTTTATATGCCTTGATTAAACTTAACTTTTTGAACCAGGGTTGCCATAAATCAAAAAGGGGGAGATTGTTGGTGCAGAAAGCACCCAAGTCGAACCTGAGATTGGATAATGGCAACAGGGCTCAAAAGTTAAGTCTTACTTGTTATCTAAAATGTTACTCTAGTGTGCAGGGTAAAAAGCCCTAGCGAAGGCCTGCTAGGCACTGGCGAAGGAATGCCAGGGTAACAAGCCCTAGCGAAGGACTGCTAGGCACTGGCGAAGGAATACCAGGGTACTGAAGCCCTAGCGAAGGACTGCTAGGTACCAGGCGAAGGACAACTTGGGACTGAAGCCCTAACGAAGGAATGCTAGGCACCGGGCGAAGGACAGCTCGGTATCCAAGACCTGACGAAGGACTGCTAGGCAAAAGTCCAACCAGTGAAGCGGTTGGCATCAGGTACATTCTCCCGAGAGGAGTAGGTGAGGACGCGTTCCCCGTCGAGGGAACAGTAGGTGTCGGTTCGACCTAGGGCTCCATTTGGGAGGCCCAAAGTCAAAACCAAAACATCTAGGGCTGTATAAACTAACATCTTATTGTTTTATGGTGTTTTGGACTAACCCTGGATGCAGGACCGAAGGAACGAGTGTTTGCAGCTCAGAGAGCCTCAAAGGAATGAAGCAACAGCTGACCAGGGCGCCCCCAAGGTGAACACAAAACACACAAAACAAAGGCAGGCTTCGACAGCTCATCTCCCGGGCGCCCCCGCTGCTCCCGGGCGCCCCCAGCGCTCCGGGCGCCTCCAGTGCAAGCCTACGAAGAGAAGCCATCCAAGCCAAAGGGATAAGATTTGACTCGGTCAACCTGGGCGCCCCTAGCGTCCCAGGCGCCCCGGTCAATATGTGATCCCGAGGTTGAAGGGATCAGAAGTTGACCGAGGGAAAGGTGGATCGGCCGACACGTGGGGGCGCCCCCGACGTTCCGGGCGCCCCCAGGGCCTATAAAAGGGCCCTCGACCCCCAGGCTTGAGACAACACTTCAATTCAACGCTTCTACGCTCTTCTGCTCCCACGCTCTGCTCCGGATACTTCCCAACTCGAGTCGACGACGTCCCTCCGCTCCGAAAAGTCAATCTACATCGGACGTCGATAATGAAGAGCAATTTCCTTTTTTGTGTTTACGATACTGCAATTGTAATATTGATTTGTAAACCTTTTGCGAACTTATAGAATTGCTCGCAGAAAACAGTCAACGACCGTGGGCCTTGGAGTAGGAGTCGACCTAGGCTCCGAAGCAAGTAAATCTACCTGTGTTTGCGTTTGAGTATTTTATTCCACTGCGTAATTTCTCTAATCCTAAAATCCGAACGTCTTCCGATATTCACCCCCCCCTCTATCGGTTCTCTCGATCCAACACATATCACATGTAGAAATTAGGCATGGCATGACTGCATGTATTAACTCATGATACATAATCTCCTACTAGAATTCTCGTAAGACTCATATCAAGAGTGATGTTATCAACATAACAAAGGTACTTAAAATGCGGAAAATGATAAACATGACAAAGAACTAGTTCATTTAACATTCTTAATCATGCATCCTCATAAGACAAGTTCCCAAGGTTCTTTTCATTCCAAGTTCCACCATCACACACTCCCCATCATCCCTGTTGCTTCCGCTACTCCATTTTTCCTTTGCCCTTATCTGCATTATAAGGAACAATGAAACTATAAGCATAAAACTTAGTAAGTACCATCCTACTTACAAAACAATGCATATCTCGAAACTCATGCTTTTGAAAACACATGTAGGAAAAACATATCATGCTTGTTATTTATTCTTGCTGAAACATATAATCTAAACAAATATCATGGCATACTAATCATACTAAGCACATGAACTAAATCATATTCTTCTAACTAAATTCACATAGCATTCATAGAATCTAACTGAACTAAGCATAATCTTAAAACTATTTTCACTTAAAGCTATTACTGAACTTTCGAAACTTATACATATAATAAGTGAAAATACTAATCATGCTGCTGTGGGCCCGGCAATGTGCTGCTAATGCGCGCATCCCTAAATAGATCCGAGGTAGCTAATCCCGAACCCATTAGGGTACAACTACTAGGCGATCTAGGGGCCTAGGAGCAACTAGGAGCCCACCCATCGACGAACTAGAGTCCAAGCACATGCCATAAAAAGTAAAATACTTTTATAAATATTCTTTTCTTTAACCTTGCATCTACTAGGTGATCTAGGAGCCCACCCAATGGACAAACTAGGGTCCATAAACATAAAGCAAGGGTAGCTAATTTCATAACATGCTAAAACTCATATTAGAGCTTCTTATCATTTTCTCGAGCACCTTGTGTGCCTAAAACTCCCATTTTCTTTTAAGGGCACTTCCTAGGCAATCGACGGTGCGTCTAAACCCCAAACTAAAGGGGGAAGCACGTCCAACCCATCTAGTGGTGCCCTTAAAGTCGGTAGAGAGAGTAGATCTGCACATAAGAATATAAACTTGTAATTAGATAAAACTAAGGCGTTTAGGCATACGAACGAAGCTACTTATACTGCAGGTGAGAGGTACTTACATCCTGCGCTTGTTCTTATAACTCTAATGCGTAGGGCTTAGGGAGAGGGAAGATCCTTGGAGTCTCGGAGAGGTTCTAACGATGAACTACTTCTTGAGACGATCCCTTAGCGTGTCCTCCTTCTTGAATCCGCCCAACACAAGCCCTTGGACTCCCTCCTTGGTTTGCCGTGAGTGAGGGAGAGAGAAAGGCTCGGGAGAGGGTGAGAAAAAATCGCCCAAGAGGGAGGAGTCGGCGGTGAGAAGATGAGGGAATGAATAAACCTAAAAACCCTTAAGTTTCCCGTTTATACTTATGGAAAAATTTAACTAACCCAACCTTATTTATCTTTTCTTCTATTCTATTTCATTGACAACCGACTAGCCCACTTAGAAAGTCTCTTCTCCTCTTATGTTACAGGTCTAGGGGTCAAACCCCACTTAATTTTTTTTTCTGCGCATTCTTTTTTTATTCATTTTTGCCTTATTGGTCCATGGAAAAATTCTATAAAAATATCCATAAATTTAGAATTAATTCTAGGATATTTCTAAAATTAGGTTTGAGAATTTTTGGGTGTTACAATAAATACAAGTTGAACAACAATCAGGTTAAGTGTCAAGCTTAGAAACTCTAACTTGATCAGATCATTTAACTTGACCAACCCTAGTGAAAGCTATTATTTTATAACAGTTAGTTAGTAGCTAACTGGGTTAGACAGAACCCGAACAAGATTGGTTTAATTTGGGTTGGTCCATTTTTCGTGCTTGAAATCCTTAGAGTTGGTTCAATACGGAATTACAAATTATTTGACTAGTTCTAATTTACTTGCAATAGGTGTTATCATTTTTTTTGATATATGGCAAAGGGGGAGAGAAACAAAAGAAACAAGGAAATTTTTTTTCACAAATTTTTTTAAAAAAATTTCATCTCTTTTTCAAAAAGTATGCTCAGTTTTTAAGTACTTAATTTTTTTTTTCTATCTAAAGTTTTTAAGTACTTAAAAATGCTTTCAAATTTTTCTAAGTATTTTTGAGTGTCTTAAAAATGTTTCTCAGTACTTCAAACTTTTTAGTATTTCTAGGTGCTTTCAAAATACTTCAAAAAGGTTTCAAAAATTTCTAAGTGTATTTTGAAAAATATTTCTAAGGCAAATTTCTCTTAGTAAACAAAATTTCCCTGAGCTAAATTTTTTTCTAAAAACATTTTTATTTTGGCAAATGATGCTAAGTAAATTTTTCTTAGTAAACAAATTTTATTTAAAAATTAATGGTTAAAGATTTTTTGGTGAAAATGTTGTTAAGCAAACTCTTTCTAAGTTTGGAAAATGTTTTTCCCAAGTTCTCAAAATTGAAACATTTTAAGGGAAATTAGTTTTCAAAATTTGTCTTGCCTAAGTAAATTTTTTCTTCAAAAGTTTTTGAGTACATGGTATTAGGCTGAACCTTTTCAAAAATTGTCTATATGTTGAAAAGTTATTGAGTGCTTTTTTCTCGTCTTTGAAAAACCTTTAGTGAAAAACTTAAAGCTTTTTGCTAAATTTTGAAAAACACTTAGCACTAAGAAAGTTTTACAAAAACTCGCTTGCCATTCGAAATTTCAGGGGGAGAACCTTTTCAAGGGGAGATAAATGAAGTTATTGTTAATAGATTGCTATACTATATTGTTTTAACTTAACTTTTTGAATCGTGTTGCCATAAATCAAAAAGGGGGAGATTGTTGGTGCCGGAAGCACCAAAGTCGAACCTATGTTTTGATAATGACAAAGGGATCAGAAGTTAAGATTTGGTTGTGACCTAACAAGCTTATTAAGTGTGCAGGAAAGTCCTAGGTATACTAGGCTCTAAGTCCTTGTTCTATAAATTGGGCACTAAGTCCTGGCCGCGGGCTGGGCAACTAAGTCCTGACGTAAGGTTGGGCACAAAGACCTGGTCGAGGACTGGGCACCGAAGACTTGGTGAGTGAAGTTGGGCAAGAAGACCTAATCACGGATTGGGCACGAAGATTTAGTGAGTGAAGCTAGGCAAAAGTCCAACAGGAGGAGCCGGTTGACAA
This sequence comes from Boesenbergia rotunda, assembly GCA_024364735.1. Taxonomy (NCBI): domain Eukaryota; kingdom Viridiplantae; phylum Streptophyta; class Magnoliopsida; order Zingiberales; family Zingiberaceae; genus Boesenbergia; species Boesenbergia rotunda. The sequence goes on from JAGFNQ010001708.1 coordinate 353,494, forward strand.
AAAGGTAAATTCTCCCGAGAGGAGTGGGTGAGGTCGCGTTCCCCGTAGGAGGGAACATTAGGCGTCGGTTCAACCTAGGGTTCCATTTGGGAGACCCAAAGTCAGAACCAAGACAGCTCAGGCTATAATTAATGCTCTAAACTTATCATTTGTATTCTTTGTATGTCTTTGGAACTAACCCTGGTTGCAGGAACAAATGGAAGGAGTTTTCTGCACTCAGGCACCTCAATGGAGTGAGGCGCCCTAGCTGGGCTAGGCGCCTGTATTGAGACAGGCGCCCAGTGAAGGGTTAAATAAAGCATTCGAAGCAAACTGCCACACAAGCCTTTGGACCAAGTCAAGCTAGGCGCCTGTGTTAACATAGGCGCCCCAGTTGAAGGGATCAGCGCTGACCGAGTATGCGGATTGGGTTTCTCGTAGGATAGACCATGTGTCAGGCGCCCCCTTCAACACAGGCACCCCACTGACCAGTATAAATAGGGGTTCACCCCCAAGGCTTTAGAACAACTTGCTAATATTGCTCTCAACACTTTCGTTCAAGCACTACGCTCCGACAAGCTCCATACTCGCGATTCAAGCGTCGATGATGACCCGCTGCTCCGAACTTCCAACCTCTCCAGTCGTTGGTAAAAGCTTTAAAGTGTTGTAATTTCATTTACAGTTCTATATTTGTACTCCAACTTGCAAACTCTTTCTGAATATAGAATTGTCCATCGTAAACGGTCAAGGACCGTGGGCCTTGCAGTAGGAGCCGCCTGCGACTCCGATCCAAGTAAAAAGAAATCGTGTTACTTTATGATCTTGCATGCCAAATCTTTTAATCTTGCATGGTTTGTAATCTCCTTTAGCGACTGCGGTGTTTCCTGGTGTTGGATCGAGAAAACACGATAGGGGGGGTGAATATCGTGAAAACGCTTCGGATAAAATAAGAGAATGCGTAGCGGAAATTTAAATAAACACAGCACAAGAACTCAAGCACTTTTACTTGGTTCGGAGTCGCGATCGACTCCTACTCCAAGGCCCATGGTCCTTGACCGTTTACTGAGGGCAATTCTATATGTGCACAAATATTTACAGGAAATATGTTACAGTTGTAGTGCAGAAAATAAAAATAGACACTTCGTTACCGACGCCCGTTATGGATCGTACTTCTGAGCAGAGGGTCGTCGTCGGCGCTTGAATCTTGAGATGGGAGGTTTTCGGAGCAGAGCGCTTGAGTCGAAGAGCGTAGAGGCGTTGGAAGAATTGATGTCGAAGCCTGAGAGGTCGAGCCCCTTTTATACTGCTCCTGGGGGCGCTTGACACGTGCCTTCGGATCCGAGAACTCTCATCCGAAGCTCGGTCAGAGCTTATCCCTCCAAAATTGGGCTCGGAGCTGTCGGGGGTGCCCGGGACGCTGGGGCGCCCCGGTTGACTTGGTCTGCTGGCTTCTCGGCTGAACTTGCTTCGATCGCTTGGTTGGCTTGGACCCAAGGCGCCCGAGGCATCCAGGGCGCCCGGGACACTGGGGGCGCCAGGGAGCTTGAGGGCGCCTGGCCCAGTGAGCTTCCGAAGCAATTTTTGCTCAACTGCTCGTTTGGATTTAACCTTGTGCGCCCGGGACCTCCCGGGCGCCTAACCCTGTTGCTGCCCCTCTCCTTTGGGGTGTTCTGAGCTGCAAAAACACGTTCTTTTGGTTCCTGCATCCAAGGTTAGTTCCACAACAAATAAGGCAAGAATATACATCAGATTTTACAGCCGTAACTGTCTTGGTTCTGACTTTGGGTCTCCCAAATGGAACCCTAGGTCGAACCGACGCCTACTGTTCCCTCGACGGGGAACGCGTCTTCACCTACTCCTCTCAGGAGAGTTTACCTTTTGCCAACCGACTCCTCCGGTTGGACATTTTGCGTAGCAGTCCTTCGCCAGGTGCCTAGCAGTCCTTCGTCAGGTCTTCGGTACCAAGCAGTCCTTCGCCCGGTGCCTGGCAGTCCTTCGTCAGGGCTTCAGTACCAAGCAGTCCTTCGCCCGGTGCCTAGCAGTCCCTTGCCAGGTCTTAGTCTCCTAGCAGCCCTTCGCTAGGTGCTCAGCATCCCTTCGCCAGGGCTTAGGATTTCGATGCCTAGCAGTCCTTCGCTAGGTGCCTAACAGTCCTTCGCCAGGACTTCTTTCTGCACACTCAAGTAACATGTTAGATCAAAATAATATCTTAACTTTTGAACCCTTTGCCATTATCAAAACCCAGGTTTGACTTAGGTGCTGCCTGCACCAACAATCTCTCTCTTTTTGATTTATGGCAACCCGGTTCAAAAAGTTAAGTTTTAAACAAAAATCGGAAAGAATTCGAATTTCATTTCCTCCCCCTGGAAGGAATCTCCCCCTAGATTTTTCAACGGTTCACGGGGTTTGAAAAAAATTTCTAAGTTTACAAGGGAAATTATTTTTCAACACTTAGAAAAAAAACCTGTAAGTTTAGAGAATATTTTCCAAACAAAATTTTGAGTTGGAGAACAATGTAAGTTAGAAATTATTTTCCAAAAATAATTTTTGAGTTGGGCATATGGAAAATTGGTCCTTAGAGAATTTACACTTAGAAAATTTTCAAGTCAATACTTAGTTTTCGCAGCTTAGAAAAATTTTCTAAACTTCTTAGTTTTTAATACTTAGATAAACAGAAGTTTTCAGGAAAATTTTGAAATTAAACTTAGAAATTTTCTATTAGAGACATTTAAGATAAGTACATAGAGAAATTTTGAAAAGCAGCTTAAGTAATTTTGAAAATTGACTTAAGTCAAGTGCTTAGAAATTTTCTATTAGAGACATTTAAGATAAGTACATAGAGAAATTTTGAAAAGCAGCTTAAGTAATTTTGAAAATTGACTTAAGTTAAGTGCTTAGAAATTTTCTATTAGAGACGTTTAAGATAAGTACATAGAGAAATTTTGAAAAGCAGCTTAAGTAATTTTGAAAATTAACTTAAGTCAAGTGCTTAGAAACATTTTTGGAAGCAACTTTTTGAAATAAGGATTTGAAATTTGAAAAAAAAAATTTAAACCTTCTCTCCTTTCCGATCTCTCCCCCTTTGCCATATTTCAAAAAACAATATAGCAAAAAAATATAGCAAAGGAATTAATGTGCTGTACTGAACCAATTCAAGATATAAACTGGACCAAATCAATTTGAATTACCTCTTTCGGGTCCTGTCTAACCCAATTAGCTACTTACTAACTGTTATAAATGTTGGTGCAGACAGCACCCAAGTCGAACCTTGGTTTTGATAATGGCAAAGGGTTCAAAAGTTAAGTATTATTTGTGATCTAAAATGTTACTTGAGTGTGCAGATTGAAGTCCTAGAGAAGGACTGCTAGGCACCTAGCGAAGGACTGCTAGGCATCGAAACCCTAAGACCTGGCGAAGGACGGCTGGGCACCTAGCGAAGGGCTGCTAGGAGTTTAAGACCTAGCAAAGGACTGTTAGGCACCAGGCGAAGGACTGCTTGGTAACGAAGACCTAGCGAAGGGTTGCTAGGCACCAGGCGAAGGACTGCTTGGTAACGAAGACCTGGCAAAGGATTGCTAGGCACCAGGCGAAGGACTGCTTGGTAACGAAGACCTAGCGAAGGACTGCTAGGCACCTGGTGAAGGACTACTGGGCAAAAGTCCAACCGGAAGAGTCAGTTGGCAACAAGTAAATTCGCCTGAGAGGAGTAGGTGAGGACGCGTTCCCCGTCGAGGGAACAGTAGGCGTCGGTTCAACCTAGAGTTCCATTTAGGAGACCCAAAGTTAGAACCAAGACAGCTACGGCTGTAAAATTCACTAACATTCTTGCTTTGTTTTGTTTAGTACTAACCCTGGATGCAGGACTGAAGGAACGAGTTTCTGCAGCTCAGAACGCCCCAAAGGAGAGGGGCAGCAGCTGGGTCGGACGCCCGGGAGGTCCCGGGCGCCCAAGGTCAATGCCAAATATGATTTGAGCAAGAAACTGCTTCGGAAGCTCACTGGGCCAGGCGCCCCCAAGATCCCGGGCGTCCCCGATGCCTCGGGCGCCCTGGGTCTAAGCCAACGAAGCAATTGGATTGAAGTTAGCCGAGAAGCCAGCAAGACCAAGTCAACCAAGGCACCCTCTGTGTCCCGGGCACCCTCGTCAAACCTCGAGCCCGATCCTGGAGGGATAAGGGATGACCGAGTTCTAGATGAAGGTTTGCGGATCGAGAGACACGTGGAGGGCGACCCCAGCGTCCCGGGCGCCCCCAGGTGCACTATAAAAGGGGCTCGACCCCCAGGGCTTCTACACACAACTTTTGAACGCCTCAATACTCGTCGCTCAAGCGGTCTACTCCGGAAACTTCTGATCTCAAGGTTCTAGTGCCGACGACGACCCTACGCATCGAAGAACGATCCACACCGGGTGTCGGTAACGAAGAGTTAGATTTTTGTTTTTACTGCAATACTACTGTATAACTTTCTGTAAAGCTTTGCACATTATAGAATTGCCCGCAGTAAACGGTCAAGGACCGTGGGCCTTGGAGTAGGAGCCGACCGCGACTCCGAACCGAGTAAAAAACCTTGTGTTCGCGTTTGCTATTTTAATTTCCTCTATGTATTCTCTATCTTATAATCTGAAATGGTTTTACGATATTCACCCCCCCCCCCTCTATCGTATTCTATCGATCCAATAATAAACAGTAGTTTTCGCTAGGGTTAGTCAAGTTAAGTGTTTTTTTCAAGTTAGATTTTCTAAGCTGACACTTAACCTGATTACTATTTTATTTGTATTTAGTGCCCCAATTACTCCAGATGCACTGACTTAAAGCATCTTGAATTAAGGCAAAGACCTAAACATCTCAACCCATTCTAGGTTATCAATCAAAAAGTACCTTAAGGTGCTTGTGAGATGCTGGCTTCTAGATCTATAGGTGCATGCAGTTCTAGGGTTAGGGCCTAGGCTAAGTCTATTTACGAAAAAGCCCTAGTTTTGAAGGGGTAATTTTTTGAGAATGACTAAGTCGAAAAAATTATTTAAAAATGCATAAAGAAATAATTTTTCCAAATTAAATAAGAACTGATACGTAATAAAATAGTTTTACCAAAAAAACAGAAGTAGAGTAACCCTATTCTACTAAGCACAACCCTAACTGCCTTCTTAGTGAGCTGAACTTAGACTCAGGTAAGGGTTTGGTGAATATATCAGCTAAGTTAGATTTTGAGTCTACATGCTTGAGGACTATTTCACCCCTGGCTACGTGATCTCTTACGAAGTGGTGTTTGACTTCTATGTGTTTAGTTCTTGAGTGTTGGATTGGATTCTTAGTTAGATTGATTGAACTTATATTATCAATGTAAACTTGGGTTTGGGTGTAGTTAAGCTGATAGTCCTTGAGAGTGTGCATCATCCATAAGAGTTGTGCTACACATTCTCCTAAGGCAACATACTCAGCTTCAGTTATGGATAGAGCTACACAATGTTATTTTCTGCTGCACCAACTTACTGGACTATTTCCTAACAGTTGGCAGCTTCCACTTGTACTCTTTCTATCTAATTTACAACCAGCGTAATCAGAATCCGAGTATCCTGACAAGTCAAAGATTGAGTTCCTAGAATACCAAATCTCTACATTTAGGGTGCCCTTAACGTATCTTAGTACTCTTTTTAGGGTTGCTAAGTGCGTTTCCTTAGCACAGGTTTGGTATCTAGCACACATTCCTACAGTAAAAAGGATATCAGGTCTGCTGGCTGTAAGGTACAGTAGAATTCCAATCATACTTTTATAAAGTTTAAGGTCTATTGGTTTACCATCAGGGTCACTATCTATTTTTATATTTGTTGCCATGGGGGTACTTGAGTTGTCCATTTTGAACGTCTTTATTAACACCTTAGCATACTTGGATTGATGAACATAGTTTCCATCTCTAGTTTGCTTAATTTGTAAGCCTAGAAAGAAGTTGAGCTCACCAACTAAGCTCATTTCAAATTCATTTTCCATTATTTTAACACATTCTTTTAGGAAATTTGAGTTGGTGGACCCAAAGATTATGTCATCGACGTAGATTTGGGCAATAAAGATTTCTTTTCCTAGGGTCTTAATAAATAGGGTTGAGTCAATTTGTTCTTATTTAAATTCTTTAGAAATTAGTTAGGTTGATAAGCGTTCATACCAGGCCCTAGGTGCTTGTTTTAGTCCATAAAGTGCTTTAGTGAGTTTGTACACATGGTCAGGCCTTTCTAAGTCCTCAAAACCGGGGAGTTGTCCTACATAGACTTCTTCCTTAATAAATCCATTTAGAAAGGCTGACACTACATCCATTTGGTAGAGTTTAAATCTTTTATGGGATGCAAAGGCTAACAACATCCTAATGGACTCAAGTCTAGCTACTGGGGCATATGTTTCGTTATAATCTAACCCCTCTACCTGACTGAACCCTTTGGCTACTAAGCGGGCTTTGTTTCTCACTATTTCTCCCTGATCATTTAGCTTATTCCTAAACACCCACTTAGTATCAATAATGGATTTGCCCTCAGGTTTAGGTACTAGTTCCCAGACTTGGTTCTCTAAAACTGGGCTAACTCTTCCTGTATGGCTATGATCCAATCCGAATCAGGTAAGACCTCCTCTATAGTCTTAGGTTCAATTTTTGAAATCATTGCAATCTGACTATGGTTCCTATAGCGGACCTAGTTCTGACTCCTAAAGTTGGATCACCCACAATTTAATTAGTTGGGCGACTAAGTCTGGGTTTCTTAGTTTTTCTAGAACTTGGTTCAGCCTCAGGTCCTGTCGGTCGGTTTGGTTCAGTATTTGGTTCAACTAGTTGGGTTGGTTTAATAGTTGGTTCAATTGACTCAATAGTTGGTTCAATAGTTAGTTCATTTAGGGGTTCAATTAATGATTCAACAGTTTGTTCAGTATCTTCTTGATCAGTATTTGATAAATTTAAATTATCAGATTTTGAATTAATTTCTTCATCAAATATCAGATGTGTTGTTTCTTCAATTTTCGTAGTTTGTTTATTGTAAACCCTATAGGCTCTACTTGTCGTTGAATATCCTAAGAAGATGCCTGGGTTGACTTAGACTGGAATTTACCTAGATAGTCCTTGGTGTTTAGGATATGGACTTTGCACCCAAAGACCCTTAGGTAATGTAAGTTTGGAAGTCTATGGTAGTATAATTTATAGGGTGTTTTATTGTGTCGTTTGTTAATTAGGACCCTATTTTGGATATAGCAAGCCGTACTAATTGTTTCTGCCCAATATTTGTTAGCTAGGTTGAATTCATTGAGCATAGCCCTAGCGACTTCCTGTAGGGTTCTATTTTTCCGTTCAACTATCCCATTTTGCTGGGGGGTTCTAGGACACGAAAATTCATGTATATACCCGTTTACCTTACAAAACCTCTCGAATCGTTGATTTTCAAACTCTCTCCCGTGGTCACTCCTAAGTCTTTTGATTTTGGTATCGTTTTGATTTCAATTAACTTACAAAAATCACTAAATAGGTTTAGGGTTTCATCTTTGGTTTTTAGAAACCTAACCCAGGTAAACCTAGAGTAATCATCAACAATTACTAAGCAGTACCGGTTTCCGCTTAGTGACTTGGCTCCATGTGAATCAAATATGTCAAGGTGCAGGAGCTCAAGTGCGATTTTAGTTAGGTCTGATTGAATTAGTTTATGATTAGACCTGGTTTGTTTTCCTTGGTTGCATGATTCACATATTAAGTTTTCATGGTTTTTGATTTTAGGTATACCTTTAATTAGGCCAAGTTGGGTGATTTTTGAAATTAATCTCAGATTAGTGTGACCTAATCTCCTATGCCAGAGGTTTGATTCTTCTAACTGAGTTAACATACATTTATGTATTAAGGGTAGGTTTATAATGTAAACATTATTTTTCCTAAAGCCCTTATGCACGATTTCTGAGTCTTGTAAGTTTCTAATCAGGCAGTTAGAGTTGGTGAAGGTAACTACAAAGCCAGTATCACCTAATTGACTTATGCTAAGCAGGTTAAATTTATAATCTTCAACCAAAAGAACCTTTTTAATAATAATGTCAGATTTAAGTTCAATGTTACCTGACCCAATTACTTTGAGTGTAGCATTGTTGTCAAATGCTACTGAGCCTAGGTTCTTGAACTTCAGTTTGGTGAATTTCAATTTATCCCCAGTCATGTGTCTGGAGCACCCGCTATCCAACATCCATTGGTCCAAATCTTTATGCTTCTACACATAAAGAGTTTTGTTGATTTGGATCCAATTAGAATCAGGAGTAGCCTAAATTGATTTTCACAATCTAGTCTGTCTCACTCAATCTAGAGTTATCAATCACGTTAACCTTATGGGTTTTTGTGAGACAGGTTTTTGTAGACAAAATTATTTTGAAAAATCATGATTTATTTTGAATCAAATTAGAACTGAATCAGAAATCAGAACTACGTTGACAAGAATTTGAATTAAAGTTCTGAGGGGTTGATCGGTGATCTTGACCGATCAGACTCCCTCCTGACCGATCAGACTCCATTCTGATCGATCTACTGAAGTTCTGATCGGTCTCACTGACCGATCAGAGACTAGAGATCGGTCACCAATCTGATCCTTAAACACACTAAGTTCTGAGTCAAATCTCCTGATTGGTCACCTTGACCGATCGGGGGAGTGCTGATCGGTCAAGTTGACCGATCAGCAAGGAGCCTGACTGATTAGACTCTTGCCTGATCGGTCCAGGTCATCCTTGATCGGTCAGAATGACTGATCAGGGGTCTCATGATCGATTCATTGATCGATCACCAACCTTTTTGCGACCACAGAATGCTTTCTGATCGGTCACCAGACCGTTCAGAAAATCTTCTGTTTCATCAGAATCTTTCTGGATCGGTCAACAAACCGATCAGACACCCTGGATCGGTGTCGTGACCGATCCACTATCCAGAGAGTTCGTGTCAACTGTTGATGCAGTTTGACCCTGATTGTTGTTTTGGTGTTGACACCGATTTTAGTTTAGGCTGATGATTATGATGATTATGATTAAGTCCTGATCGGGGATTAGGCATGGTATGAAAAATCCTAGCTTGGAGGGCTAGGTGTTGGAAAATCTTAACATCGAGGGTTAGGTGTGGAAAATCCTAGCTTGGAGGGCTAGGTGTTGAAAAGTCCTAATTCGGAAGGGTTGGGTGAAAATTCCTAGCTTAGAGGGCTAGATGAAAAGTCCTAACTTGGAGGGTTAGGTGAAAAGTCCCAACTTGGAGGGTTAGGTGAAAAAGTCCTGGCTTGGAGGGTCAGGTCCTAGCTTGGAGGGCTAAGTTTGGAAAAGTCCTAATTCGGAAGAGTTGGGTGAAAAGTCCTAGCTTGGAGGGCTAGGTGAAAAGTCCTAACATGGAGGGTTAGGTGAAAATTCCCAACTTGGAGGGTTAGGTGAAAAATCCTTAGCTTGGAGGGCTAAGGTGGATGAAATCCTAGCTTGGAGGGCTAGGTTTGAGTCCCTGGATCGGTCTGGTGACCGATCAGGGATATTGGCACACTGCTCCTTCGTGGATCGGTCTGGTGACAGATCCAGAGATGACTGATCGGTCTGGTGACCGATCAGGGAGCACACAGTGAGGTTGGGAACCTACTGTGTGGCTCCTGATCGGTCTGGTGACCAATCAGGGAGCAGGCCGTTGCTTTGTTGCTTGGCTCCTGATCGGTCCGGTGACCGATCAGGGAGCAGGCAACTTCCTCACTACCTTGCTTCTGATCGGTCTGGTGACCGATCAGGAAGCACTCAGTGAGTTGAGTTCCCCCGCTGATCAGCTCCTGAACGGTCTGGTGACCGATCAACGACTTAGGATTTGATTTCCGCAGTTATTGTTCACTCATACGTGCACCGATCAGGCTCTGGCCTGATCGGACAGGGAGCTACCTGATCGGTCTGGTGACCGATCAGGCTTCACTCTGATCGGTCTGGTGACCGATCAGGCTTGTGTTACCGTGAGAGCTGGGAGTCCCAGCTAAGCGGTGGATCGGTTTGGTGATCGACCCACAAGCCCTGGATAGGTCCGGTGACCGATCATTTTAATTCAAATTGCACTGTCAGACGCTCTGATCGCATCTGACCGTATCTGATTCTCTGCGCTTAACATCTGATACATGATTTGTTGCTTGATATGTTGTCCTAATACTCTGATTAAGCTGCAGGTGACAGGGAAGGATTCAAACACTCAAGGAGAGTCAATGAAGACCTTTCCTTGGAGCAGGTTTGTCTGTTTTTCCATCTCAGGTTGCAACGGGCGCTGGCGCTGGCTGGAGCTGCTGTCTGGGGCTGGTCTGAGGGAGGCTCAGGGAGTCCAGAGGAGCTCAGTGGTAGTTGGTGGTTGCAGGTAAGCAGCTGGAGGCTGCAGCAAGATGGTGTCACCTGATACTCAGTGGAGGAACAAAAGGAGCGGAGTAGAGTTGACTGTGAAGAGTTCGACTACTTGAGTTCTTGCTACGCGACTGTGTTTCTCCACACTTTGCTTGCGTGTTCTTGAGTTCTATCATCTTGAGCAAGCTACTGCAATCCTGAAGCAATCATCCCTTGCTTGAGTACTTGGAGGAAGGAACAAGAGGCTTAGAGTCCAACAGCGAGAAGACACGAAGAAAGGGTTCTTGCGTGAGATCGTCGCTGGGTGGAGCTCAGGAGAAGCTTGCTGTGTTCTTGTCTTTGCTAAGTGCTAAGTAAGATCTTTCTTGTGTTTCATTGTGCATAAACCTATATCATTGATTGAAACGCTGTGGAGAGGTCACTCCACCGAGAAGGAGGTTGCTTTCTATTCGGTGTTCACAGGGGCTTGATCTGCCGACGATCAAGGGATCGCCCACCTTACGGGCACGCCAAGGAGTAGGGGCAAGTTATCCCCGAACCTTGTAAACCCTCCTTGTTAGCGATCTTGCTAGTGGTGTTAGTTTGTTTTGTTTCTTGTTTTTCTGCATACTCTGTTTTCGATACTTCCGCTGTGCTACTAACAAAGTGAAGTGCAGAAATTCAATAAGTGCTTAAAGTCCAAGTGATTGGCTATATTCACCCCTCCCCCCTCTCTAGCCATCCGGGTTCCAATAAGTGGTATCAGAGCTTGGGGCTCTATTTTTGCGGATTGACAACCGAGAGCTATCATCCATGGCGTTGAGAGAAGGCTTTAGCACCACCCGACCTCCTTTCTTTGATGGCGCTGATTTTCAAAATTTGAGATCAAAGATGAAGTATTACTTGAAGATGGACATCAACACTTGGTTCTCGGTGAAGGAGGGTTTCACTCCTCCTAAGGATGATGAAGGCAAGGAACTTGAATCGTGGCGGTGGATGGCCGAACAAACTCGAAAGAGTGAAGCCGACGCGAATGCGGTTGTCACTCTACAATGCAACATGAATAAAGACCAACTTATCAAGGTTGGTCCTTTCACAAGTGCAAAGGACTTATGGAACAAGCTCATCGAACTCCACGAGAGCACCCGAGATTCAAGAATCGCCAAGAGGGATTTGTTTCTCAACCAATTACTAATCTTTCCATGAAGGAAAATGAATCGGTAAGTGAGCTACATAGCCGGTTCAAGGAAGTCCTCAATGGGCTTCATTCGATTGATGAAAAGGTCGAGAATCGCGACCTTGTGAGGTATGTACTAAAAGCATTTCCAAGGAATGCTTTGTGGTCATCCATGGTGGATGCCTACAAAGTATCCAAGGACTTATCAATTGTTAAGTTAGATGATTTGTTTTGTAAGACGAAATTGCATGAAATGGCTAACAAAGGCCCCAAGGAGAAGGGGATTGCCTTAGTTGCAGGGGACCGATCGAACAAGAAGGAGAAGGAGAAGAAGAAGGAGAAGGAAGTCACTTCATCTTCATCTTCTTCCGAATCCGAGTCCGATTCCAAGGAAGATGGCAGTCGCTCCTCATCCTTCGAGATGGCGAACTTTGTGAGAAGGATGATGAGAATGGGTCGACGCTTCAAGAGTAGAGGTAATCCTAGTGAAGCTAAACTTGATAAGACTAATGCTTCTTGCTATGAGTGTGGTAGGAAAGGGCATTTCAAGAATGAATACCCGAAGCTAAAGAAGGAGGAGAAATCCAAAAAGAAAGAAGAAAAATCCAAGAAGAAGAAGAAGGCCTTGAAGGCTATTTGTGATGAATCCTCTTCAAGCTCATCCGATGAGGAGAAGGAGGAGAAGAGCACAAGGCATGTGGCACTCATGGAATTGAGAGATCAAAAGAGCAGTGATGAATCTTCCAACTCCTCAAACACGGCTTCATCATCTTCGGATGATGAAGAGGTAACCTCTCCCGAACTTGAAAAATATTATAGAGCAATTGCATGTTTAACCAATATGTTAAAGAAGTCGAAAAATAAGTTTAAAGCATTGCAATTAGAAATTGATCAATTAAAATTATCTAGGGATGATAACATTGATGACTTGCATGTTGAAATGTTAGAAGATGAGATTAAGTCATTGAAACTTGAGGTTGAAAACTTGAAATCCTCTAAGGTTGAGGATGTAGATTATTTGCATGATGATTTGCTAGAGAAGAAAACCAATCATTAAAGAGTGAAGTTGAGAGATTCAAGAATATTCTTGAGAAGTTCTCAACTAGTTCTAAGACCCTAGACATGATCTTGAATGCCCAAAGGGCAGTCTACAATAGGGCCTGTATTGGTTACCGACCCAAAGAACCTTCATTCGTGTCCTTGATGTCTAGGACTGATATGAGACAATCTAGGACACACAAGATTTAAAAGAAAGCTGTCAAGGCATGGGTGCCTAAGTCTTGTTTAGTTGGTGCTTTAGGTCCCAAGGTTTGAGTACCTAAAACTTCTATTTTTCGAATTGTGTAGGTTATGATTGAGGGGGAGCATCTATCAACTTGGTTCGTTGATAGTGGATGCTCCAAACACATGACCAGGGATAGATCATTGTTTACCACACTTCACAAGAAAAGTAGAGGTAATGTTTCATTTGGTAACAATGGTAGTCTTAAGGTTATAGGAATAGGAGACATTCAAATATCCGAATGTCTTAGAATCTCAAATGTCCTTCTAGTAAAGGGGATGTCATTTAATCTCATAAGTGTCAGTCAATTGTGTGACACGGGTTACACAATTGATTTTCAACCAAGTTAATGTCTAATTAGACAACATGACACCTTGGACACGGTACTAGTAGGAACAAGAGTAGACAATATTTATCAAGTTTCATTTAAAAGTGCTACTAATGCTTTTGCTAAGTATCTAATGTCAAAAGAAGAAGAGTCCACCCTTTGGCACCGGAGACTTGCACATGTGAACATGAAGAACATCCGGAAGTTAGCCAACAAGGGATTAGTCCGAGGCTTACCAAGCATCAAGTATGAGAAAGACAAACTTTGTGATGCATGTCAAATGGGTAAGCAAACAAAATCTGCACATAAAGGTAAAAACGATGTAAGTACATCTACTGCTTTAGATTTACTTCACATGGATCTATTTGATTGTAGCACTATCATATCATTGAATGGAAGTAGATATTGCTTTGTTATCATTGATGACTTTACTAGATATACATGGACTTATTCTAAAATATAAGGACCAAACCTTAGATGTTTTCATTTCTTTTTGTAGAATGGTTGAAAATGAAAAATTATCAACAATTAAGACAATTAGAAGTGATCATGGAGCTGAATTTCAAAATCAACGGTTTTTAGAATTTTGTCAAGATAGAGGTTATAGACATGAGTTCTCCACTCCTAGAACACCACAACAAAATGGTGTTGTAGAGAGGAAGAACCGTGTTCTACAAGAAGCTGCACGAAGCATGCTTAATGAGTACTCACTCCCGAGTTACTTATGGGCTGAAGTTGTAAATACAGCTTGCTATGTGCAAAACCGAATCCTCATCCATAGGTTCTTAGGAAAGACTCCTCATGAACTTTGGTTTGGGAAACCACCTACGGTTAAACATCTTAGGGTGTTTGGTTGTAAGGTGTTCATCCTAAACACCAAGGACCACCTTGGAAAGTTCATGGCAAAGGCTGATGAAGGGATACTGGTCGGGTATTCCCTAGTTAACAAAGCCTATCGAGTCTACAACAAGAAATCTAGATTAGTTGAAGAGTCTTCTGATGTTGTGTTTGAAGAAATTCCAAAAGTCAATGGTCAACCAGAAGATGAAGTCCAATTCGAATTTAGAAGACTAAGTTTGAATGAGAGTCCAGATGGTGTTGATGGTGATGAATCCGATGACGGTGAGCCTAGACAACCCATTGATCAGCCGGATCCTGAGGCTGAGCTTGTGTCTAGTGAACCCATTCAAGAAGCACCACCAACACCTAGGCAAACTAGATTAGCCTCTAGTCATCCTCAAGACCAAATTATTGGAGACATCCACCACGGGGTTAGAACTAGATTATTCTTCCGGAATGAGACTAATGAAGTTTCTCTAATTTCCTAAATTGAGCCTAGAAAAATTGATGAAGCATTAAGTGATCCCGATTGGATCATTGCAATGCAAGATGAACTAGGTCAATTCGAGAGGAGTCAAGTTTGGGACTTAGTCCCTAGACCTAAGAAGATCACCATCATTGGAACTAAATGGGTCTTCAAAAACAAATTGAATCATAAGGGAGAAATCATTAGAAATAAGGCACGCTTAGTAGCCAAGGGCTATAGTCAAGTTGAAGGCCTTGATTATGATGAGACCTATGCTCCCGTGGCACGATTAGAATCTATCTGATTGATGCTTGCATTTGCAGCACATCGTGGCTTCAAGTTATACCAAATGGATGTCAAATCGGCCTTTCTAAATGGTCTAATAATAGAAGAGGTCTATGTCGAACAACCTCCGGGGTTTGAGAGTACCGAATTGCCAAACCACGTATTTAAGCTCAAAAAGGCACTCTATGGCCTTAAACAAGCACCCCGAGCTTGGTACGAGTGGTTGTCGACGTTCTTAATTGAGAAGGGCTTCGTTAGAGGCCAAATAGACCCTACACTATTTCTACGTAGAGATGGTGACAATATTTTTGTAGCCCAAGTATATGTCGATGACATAATTTGTGGCTCAAATAACAAGGGCTATTTAAATGAATTCATTGGACACATGGAAAGTGAATTTGAAATGAGTCTAGTGGGAGAGTTGACTTTCTTCCTTGGACTTGAAATCAAACAAACCCGAGATGGTATCCATGTGCACCAATCGAAATACACACAAGAAATGCTCCGTAAATTCAATATGAGTGATTCAAAAGAGGTAATCACTCCCATGACTACAAACACAAGATTAGATAATGATGAGAGTGGTAAACCTGTTGATTTGACTCAATATCGGAGCATGATAGGTAGTTTGCTATACCTCACAGCTAGTCGACCTGATATTCTTTTTGTTGTGGGTATGTGCGCTAGGTATCAAGTTTGTGCCAAGGAATCTCATTTAATCGATGTTAAGAGAATTTTGAGATATCTGAAAGGCACAATTGGAGTCGGTCTTTGGTACCCCGTACCGAATTATTTGATTTAATTGGCTATACCGATTCCGACTACGCTGGATGTAAGTTGGATCGGAAAAGCACAAGTGGGGGTTGCCAATTTCTAGGATCATCCTTAGTTAGTTGGGCAAGTCAGAAGCAACATTGTGTTGCTTTCTCCACGACCGAGGCAGAATATATCGCCATGGGAGAGAGCGTATCACAATTGTTGTGGATGATTCACACTCTAGAAGACTATGGATTAAGTTACAAAAGTGTGTGAGTGTTGTGTGACAACATTAGCATAATTAATCTAACCAAGAATCCAGTCCATCATTTTAGGAGCAAACATATTGAAGTACGTCACCACTTCATTAGGGATCATGTAGCTAGGGGAGATATTGTACTCTCACATGTAGAGTCCAAGTCAAACCTCGCTGACATTTTCACTAAATCACTCCCCGAATATGAGTTTAGTTTCTTAATAAGGGAGTTGAGAATGTGTCGCGCTTCATAGTTTTCAAAATGCATTCAAAACCCTTCATGATAAGTTCTAATTGTTGGGAAACAATTGGGTATCTTTGGGAACATCTTACACAAACTATAAGGTTTACCAAAATATTTGTGTTTGCTAGAAATGGGGTGAGATGCTAGGATCAATTCAATTTCTCAAAATGTCAATGCATCCCTTGAGAAATTAAGTTGACGAGATAAAAATCACTTCGGTGACCAAGTATGGGAAAAACCAATGCATAACACATGTATATTTGGCTCCATGATCATACATGGACATTCCAATCAAGATCTGAAGGTTTCATCCCAATCAGAGCTCATTCAACCGTTGGATCAAGCTCAGAGAGCTCTAGATCGTCCATTCAAAGAGTAGGTTGATCTGGACCATCCGTTGCACATATGGAGGATCCGAGCTACCACGAGGTAGATCCTGACCCTTGATCAACATCATCAAAATTTGGTTCAGATCGGATGAAGATCAGCCGTTGGATTGAGTCAAAGAAATCTGAGCCGTCCATTCTTATGTATTTAATCAAAAATCTGCCCAGACTTCTCCTTGTCGCGTCTCCGCCGCACTGTTCCTTTCTTCTTCATTTGTTCTGCGATTTCTGCAGTAGTTCTTCAATCCAAGGGGCGTGACCACCTCCATTCTTCATTAGATCAAGTTCGAGGTCACCGGGGAGAGTAATCTGTGGAGTTTCAGCTCGGAATTGGGCAATAACAGGGTTGAGTAAGGCTTCCTCAGCTCTGCATTTGATAGCTTCGATTTCGGTTTTGTCAAGTTCTGCATCAATCCAAGCCATTCAGAGGGGTTCCCTGGAGTATTTGGATCATTCCCGCACCTTCATTTCAAACAGACAAGGCTGAATTGAAGAAATAGATTGGGTTTTCCCTCTTGAACAGATTTGAGCTAGATTCGACTACAGATTCAGTTTTCCAGTGAATTGCTGAGCTTAGGGGTTCGAGGCCAGCCCTTGCGTGACGAACAAGGAGATCTTGAGCTAATGGAGTGATTGGGGTTTAGATTTCTTATTGCAATTTCATTGTATTAGCTGTAATCTTCATTTCTGCACTTTATTCTGTTTCAGTCTTTGTTTTAGATTTGTTAACTTCGTTTACTGCAATGTTCCAGCTTAAATTAGGGTTCAATCTTCAAGTTTAATAGCTAGGGAATGTGTTTAGTGGATAATTGCTTTTAATTTCAATTTGTTTCATGTTTCCAGCTTGCGTATCAGTCCCATTTCAGCCCTGTTTTTCTGCGTATCATTTCTTTTCCTTTTGTATCAGTTTCTTACCTTAGCTCTGAATTTCGTAGCTAGCTAGATTTAGTTTCATCTTCTGAAGTCAGATTGTAGCTTGTCTCATTTAGCATGTATTTGAATTCAATTCCTGCATTTGATTTCAATTCATGCGTATCAAACTTGGAGAATTCTGCAATTTCAGTTTTGTATCAGCAAATGGTAATTGGTAGCTTCTGATTTTCGTGTCAAGTAAACCTTGGTTCATTTCAAGCCCTCATGCACTTAGATTAGTGATGCAAATTCGTTTTGGAAGTGATAATTTCAGCATTTGATCTGCTGTCACATTTCTGCATTCACTTAGCAAGTTCTGTCTTCTAATTCTGCTAGCAAATTCTATTTCTGCAAGTCCCAAGCATCCTTTCTGAAATGGTATCAGTGAAGATTAGCATTGGAACTTGATTGCATTTGAAATCAGTTTACTTGTATGATTTTTGCATCCAATTTTCTGCTGCATCATCATTTCTGCGTAGAGGTTTGTCTCGGGCAGTCCATTCCTGAATTTAGTTTTATTTTCTTCCCTTAATCAGTTTCAGCTTTCACATTTCCTCATTCATCCGAGTAGATAACTTCATAGATAGTCTAGACCTTTTCACACTGAATTACCCAGCTAATAATGCTGAAAACAGTTTCAATTCTTGGCACATTGGTTTCTTTCATTTGTGTCTCAAGTTGTTCAATAGCTATTACTTTGTATCAAGTGGGGTTGCGACATTGAATTTGTATCAGTTTGGTTAAAGATTGCTTTGCATTTGGTTGGTCTTGAGTTTGACGTTGAAGCAAGACTTTGCATTAGCTCTAATCGGAAATTCAGTTACTGTGTAGCTGCAATTGCTTAGCATTTGTTTTGCATTTGATATTAGACTTGCTTCCAAAATCCAAGTTTGCTTAGCTACTGTGTTGCATATGAATTCAGCACTTGTTCTCCAATGAATTGATTAGTTAATCTGAATCGATCAGTTAGAACTCCTGCAGCTAGTGTCAAGTTTTTGGCACATCAATCTTTTTTCTAGTAAGGCAGTCTTCCTCTTTTGCACATCAAGTTGTATCATGTTTGGATTTTGTTACTGCAGTGAGGTTCAAAGTCTTTGCTTTAGTTACCATTGTAAGTCAGCTGTTGTGTTGTTTCATTGCATGGCATTTGTTTCGCATTTAAGAATCAGATGTGTTTTCGAAATTGTTTATGTGCTTTAGATGAGTAAGTGGTCCTTTTGGTTGAATGATAACTTGCTATCACTTGTTAAGTTCCATGGTTGAGTTTTCCTTCATTCTCATTGTGTTTTCATTCTGATTGCAACCAAAACCAAATCACATTCGAAACCCAAATTTACAAACGACACATAAACCCAAGCTCGAATCAAACAACGTGAACTAGTCCCGAGGAAAAATACGACCTGTGACCCCTTTACTACGTTTTCATATTTTGATTGCAAAAAGGGTTTCCAGCTATTCATTCATATTCTAAATTTGAAGACCCACATTCGTGACAGTCTATTTCGGGTCTATCAAACATCTTTAGTTAGCCTCTGTTCCATGTCAAATTCCTCCCGGTGATGTTGATGGCGATCATGGTGGTGATGATTATGATTGAAATTGTTGGGGTATGAATGTTATTTTTTTTATATATATTTAGCATTTTTGCACATTTATTACTTGATTAAGTTTGTAAATTTTTTATTGGTGTTAATTTGTTTCTAACACTATCGCCAAGCAAGGTGGTGACAAATGGAAATCTATGTCGGAAGACGTGAGCATTTACAATAATTTTGTGTTAGTTTATTACTCTCTCTGTATTTTCATCTTAACTATCATACTCTTTGTTTATTTGTTTTCTGATTCTGGGAAAAAAGGGGAAGAAGATCAAGAACAACAAGAAGAAGAGAAAGTATGTGAAATTTTAGAAGAGACATTGCATTAATTGACTTGAGCAATATTATGAGATCTTTTGTTGATGATTTCATTTTGTACTTTGTCTATGTATTATATATCAGATATTGTATAAGATCCTTTTGGCCTGTCATGTATGGTATCAGATTTTGTTTTTGTCATAGGATTTTGTTACGAGATTTGTTGGGTATGAATTTATCGAATATGATATTGATTTACATGTTTTATATGTATGTATGATGATATATCATATTTATAGATTTTTTTATTGAAAAAAATTGTAATTTTACGATTAAATTTGCAACAAAAATGTTGGTTGCAAAATGCTATAAATTTGCGATGAAAACCATTTTTCATCACTAATTTGTAATGAAAATTGGTTTTCATCGTTGATTTGTGATGAATTTTATAACAAATATTTTTTCGTCGTAAACTTTTTGACGAATTTCTATTTTTTCGTCTCAAAAATCAGCGACAACTAATTTATGACGAAAATTTTTTTGTCACAAAATTCATCACAAAAAAATGTTTTTTTGCGGACTCTCTATCCATTTTACTAAAATCAAAATAAGTCATAAAATAATTCTCAAATTCTATCAGGGATGTATTATCCATTCTCTTATTTCTAGTATTTTATATAATATTAGCAGGATTGGGAAGAAAATTTTTTAAATGGTATTAAAGTATGATGGTATAAAACTAACATTTCGTATAAAATATGTAATTTTAATTTAGAAGGTAAAGCAAATGTAATTAAGGGAGTATGTGGTAGAGTTTTAACTACACATTTTTAGATTCTAGCTATATAAAAGTACTTTTGGGTATTTATGAATATCAAATTCGGCTTTAGCTTTTATAACTTTTACTCAAAAGCTAAAAGTAAAAATTTGATATTTTTATTTGTTTTTATTTTTTCATTTATGATATAAAATTAAAAGTTAATATTTATGTCCTTAAATAATTTATAGTATACATCATTGTCACTAACCTAATTTATAATGTTAAATTTTATTTATATATGAGTTTTTAATAACTACTATCTAATTTATAAAATTTCAATCAATTTTATTATAAGTATTTATTTTTAAAATAATATTTTATATTTTTATATAATTTACATTTCCAAAATTTTTATAAATTATGTTATTTTTTATATTATTTATATATATATATATATTTTCAAACATTCATATTTTAAAAAATCAATTTTAAAACCATATTCAAACTATAATAATAATTATATAAACCTATTATTGATGATGTATAAAAATATATTAAGATAATTAAAAAAGATTAATTTATATAATTTAAGGATATTTTTATTATTTAATTAAAAATTAAGTTTGAAAGTCATTATTTTCCCAAACACTCAAATTTTACCTTGTATTAGCTTTTGATTTCTATTTTCAAACACTCTACAATTTAACTTCTCGCTAACTTCAAAATTATCTCTAAAAGAATCACTTTTAAATAAGTAAAATACTCCCTAAATAAATATTAAAAATATAATAAAAATAATTTTCCTATTTTGCTCTCATTGCTAATAAGCAAGGAGACATAAATTCATTAGTAGTATATCCATTTAAAACTTTAATTATATTATAAAAAATCATCATAACTAAATAAGGAGTAGGATAAAAAATACAAAAAAAATTATTCGGTTGCCATTAAATACATTTTAAATTTCAAAAATCTTACTATATATATTACATTGATGTGAAATTAAATATACATTAGTATTGTTAATATTTTGTGTTAAAACAAATATAATATTTTTTTATATTGAAATAAATCTTGTAATAAGTTGATATTTTAAATTTCAATATAGTAGTATATCAAGTGAAAAAATTTTAAGTCTCATCCTATTTATTTTATAAAATTTACTTTATTGTTTCATTATAGTAGAATTAGGATGTGACTATAAATAAGAAATAACAATTTTAATTGTCTTAGTTTAATTTTCTAAAAAATTTTACTTTATCTTGAATGCATACATTTAAAATATACATATGCAATGAAAATAAAAAAAAATAAATTCACAATAACAAAGTAACATATAAATTTAAATTTTTAAATACTTACCCGTCTTAGAGCTAGTATTAGTAAATGATATTAAAAATATTTTAGAAGTTAATCTATATTTTTTTTAAAATTAAATATAATAATTGAGAGATATTATGAGTATTTGTCATTCATCAAAAATTCTATTGACTAATAAATATTTTTGAGTTGTCTAGGAATTATCGAATCAATAACAAATCATATCTATATATGAATGAGTTTGTCATTAATTACTATAAATATCATAACATAAAAAAAATTTATTATTTAATTTTATAAAATTTATAATTAATCTTTTTTTCTTTTCTTACTAATTTTGCAAGAGCAATGATACACAACAGAAATTTAGAGTATAAAACCCAACTTGAATGATATGGTACTTTTTGTGTATATATCCGATTGTCGCTTGGACATCGACGACAGCCTCCGACAGCCGCCCCGAACCAAACTATACTCTGGGGGACATAGTGAACCCATCGGGGATCACTACAATTGGAGTGTTACGTCATTCCCGTTGAGTTTCATGCTCCAAATTCTTGCTGCATATCATTTTTCATGTTTAATTATACCAGTAATTATGGCTCATGAACATATTTAACAAACGAGTTAAGTGATTCTTGACAAAAATCTTTTAATGTACATTTAGATCCAAAACTAAAACAAAAATATTTTTATAGAAAAAAATCTAAATAATGATTTTCATAATTTGTTACAATAATATTTAAATAAACTTGAATCGATACATTCTATATTTGAGAAAAGTTTGGATAATTGTGTTTAAAAATGTTAAATTCTAAATTTTCTCTAGTCTTTGTTTCAGTGTGTCACTTTAATGACCATAGCCGCCACCTTGGAATCTATTTTACAATATTTATATTTTGCACACATTTCTTTGGATAAAAATGTACTTTCTTAAATATTTAATAAAAATAGACTATTTTAAAAATAGAGTATCTAGAATCTTAAGGGTGCGTTTGGTAGGGGTTATCTTTGATAACCTTGGTTATCCTTGATAACCTTGGTTATCCATCCAAGGCTATCAACGAAAATCTTGTTTGGTTTAGATAATCAGCGATTCTCAAGTAATGATCCATGCTTGATACGTTAGCAAAAGGGGCATACAATCCGGAATCGGAAACCTTAGAAAAGTAAAGTTTTTTTTGATTTCGGGATTATGAAACTTATCTTCATAAAATAATCCTCCAATATTTACATTTAAGATAAAAATAACCATCACAATTTATTAAATTCCAGAGGCATTATTCGTGGTCAGCGATTGACGACGATCGACACTGATAGCTAGTGGCTGGCCGTCGACGCCGACAGCCTGCTGGCAACCGCCGGCTGCTGCGTCGGCGTCGACAGCCAACCGTCGACGTTGGACATCGGCTGCCTACGCGGACACCGACAGTCGACGTCGGTGTCGCCGACGAATGTTTTTTTAATTTAATATTTTAATTAAAATTTTAATAAATTAAATAAATTTTATTTAAAATTTAATAAAATTATCTAAACAAATTCTAAAAAAACAAAAAAAATAATCCAATTTTATTTATTATTTATTATTATATTTTTTTTATATTTTACTTTTTAGAAATTAAAATAAATATAATCGTAGATTCGATATAATTTTCTATACTTACCGAGGGTGCGCAGATGTATATATTATCAGCTTACTTTTTTATTTTAAATTTCGATAAGCATATAATATCATCATACTTAAATTTAATTAAAGGATAATACAGTAAAATATTATATTATATTGTAGATTATTACTTCTAAATAAATAAGATTTTATTTGATTATCTAAATTGAATCAAACAACTTCAAGTTATATTTTATTTTTCATAATTTTGATTATGTAATTACTTAGTAATCATATAATATATGATACTTCCTTGTGCATTATGTGTTGGAAATTACTTTGTTCATCATTGGTAAGTTGAATGTCGTCGAGATTTACATTGGATTTACTATTTTCTTATCCTTTTAAGACTAAATGATAAAACTTCTTCGGAATTGAAAATTTGTGAAAGTTTAGGAATTAGAGATGAGAGTAGAGAAGACAATATAGAATTAATGAAATGAGTTACCTATTTACAAAGTTTAAAAAAGTGTTAATTGGAGAAAACTCCCCAATCCCAAACTGGTATTTGCATGCACTCCCCACTTGATAAATTCTTTGCATTCACTCCCTGATGGATTGAGTATAAAAGAGTGAAAACTCGGTATATATTATAAAGATTTGAGTATAAATTATTTGAGATTAAGTACTAATTTAAGAAATTTGAGTATAAAGTTTCGATGACCCCTCATGTGAAAATCTTGATTTGGTGAGTATAAAAGAGTGAAAACTTAGTATATATTATAAAGATTTGAGTATAAATTATTTGAAATTGAGTACTAATTTAAGAAATTTGAGTATAAAATTTCGGTGACCCCTCATGTGAAAATCTTGATGTGATGGATGCAACCTCACATACTCAAATTTCTAAATTTTATACTCAAATTTTTTCAAATAATACTCAATTTAAATCAATTCATACTTAAATTTTGATAATGTATACTGAAATTTTTACTATATACTGAAACAATGTATACTCAAATTTTTTCAAATAATACTCAAATTTCTTAAATTAATACTCAATCTCAAACAATTTATACTCAAATCTTTACCATTTATACTGAATTTTTACTCTTTTATACTGATAAAAAAAATAACACACAAAACTGTCTTGTTAATCCCATCAGGGAGTGCATGCAAAGAATTTTCGATTGGGAAGTGCATGTAAAATCAGTTTGATGTTGAAGAGTTTTCTCAAATTTTCTCTTTAAAAAATAATGATACTAAATCTTAATAATCAACTAAAAAATATAGAATAATCTTAACCATTTATACAATAAGTAAAGAATCCCGAATGCTCGGAACTACACATTCCAACATCAAAACGTAGTTTCCAACGATCGAAACCGTCAGTTTCAACAGTCGAAACTGTCAATTTCAATGGTTGAAACTGTCGGTTCAATGTAAAAACAATATTGTTGAATAGCCGGTTCAACGATTATTTTTGAGTTTTAACCGGCCTGACCTTGTGTAACCATGTCAATGGGTAATCGATCCACTGACCCGGTAATGACTCTGGGTCTAATCGAATTCCGACCCGGTTCGGGATCGGGCCTAATTCAGTGAACCGATGCAAGGTCGCGAGAAGAAAATCGTGTTTGTACGAATCTCGGTGCCGGATCATAACGTAAACGGGCAGACAAGGGAAAGTAACGAGCAGTTCGTCTCCCCGTTTAATCTTTTTCCCCCTCTCGTCTCAAGCTCATCGATGCTCTTTCTCTCGTCCTTTGCCTGCCGTCCCAACTTCCTCGCCGTCGCCGATCGCAAAACTCTCTCCCGTCGACGCCGGAGGTCTCTTCGATTCCGTAGAAGGTAACGCATCCTTCTGCCCCTCTCCTTTCCTCTTCCCTCTCTCTGAAGGCCTTCTCCTTTGCTAATTTTTATCCTCGCACAACCGCCCGTTGCTTGCGCCCTGTCTCACTTCAGGCCTATGCGCTGGTGACGATTGTAATGTTTGTTGATTTGTCGGAATTGCAGATTTGCTCGGTAATAACCTCCTCATTAGCCGTGGAAGATGATAGGGTTCGGAATTAAAGAAGCAATTTTGGCCTAAAAGGCAAGTACCCTCGATGGGAATAATTGCGATCGCTTTTTGATGCGCGATTCTTCTTCATTTAGCTGTTAGGTTGTTTATATTACAGTAGACGGTTTTGAACAAGGTATTATTATCACGACCACTTTTATTCCTTCGATCTGATAAACTTTTGACATTGCACGATGAATTTTTATGTTGGCAAATTCTAAAATGATGCTTACCTCCTGAATAGTAGATAATCAACTCATAATTTTTGCAAAGATGGTGTCAATTTGGTACCAGCGATTTTCTATGTAAAGAAAATATTCGTTGTTGAAATTGTATCCTTTCATCCAAGTTTTCTACAGATGCTTTATACTTCTTATGCTTATCCAATTTAAACTACTTTTTATATTAGTGCTATTCTCTGAGGAAAAAATACATGTCTTGACAACCTATTGCAGATTTGGGATTTCAAACACCGTCCTTGTGGTACTTTTTTCCCCCTATGTTACTTGAACTCATGTGCGAGTATCCCACATGGTTGTGGAGTAAGTGTTTTACACGATTCATCAATAATATATAAATGTAGAGAGGGTTACCTCAGGCTTTTTGAGAAGGAGAAGACTTAGGGGGTGTTTGGTTTGCTCCATTTTCTATTTTCATTTTCCAGAAAACTGTATTTTCTCATTTTCTAGAAAATGATTTTATTTCATTATCTAGTTTTCTAGAAAATGCTATATCTTTTTCTAAAAAACAAGGCTGGAAAATGCAAACCAAACATGATTCCCAGAAAACCTCATTTTCTATATAAAAATGAAAATGAAAAACAAGCGTACCAAACATAACCTTAATTTTTTCCTCAACACTGCCTCCTCCCTCTCATATCTCTGCACTAATCATCGATGCATTCATGCAAGTCCCATCCATGTTTATTTCTCAACTTTTTTTTATGCGAGGTTTTTCTCACTAGTAATGTGCATTCGCTTGTGCATATTCGTCCACGTGCCTCTATTTGTGCCCTCACATCTTCACATTTGTTCATGTGCCTCTGTGCACCTCCATGCCTTGTTGCCTCTACCCATGCATGGGCGTCTTTGCCTCTACTTGCATGCATTTGTCCAACAATCATTTCATCCTGTGCATCTCCAATAGTGACTTCATCCTTCGCACAAGGTCTTTTATGCAAATCCCAAATGACTTCAAGACACACTTCATTTGTTTTGTCGTTTCATCCTTTGCACGAGGTGCTTTGCATGAGGTCCTCTGCACAAGTCCCACAAGATGCAATTTCACATTAGGGCTTCTAGTCCCTCCTCTTTGTTAACTTCACCAAAGTATTCTCGTGTGATTCTCTACCTCATGTGCAACACCCATCTATTTGCCCTGCAGGAAGCTCGCTGGAGTCCTCCATAAAGCTGCCTGACCCAATTTGTTCTTCTTTGGAGCCTTCCTCTTAGGCATTGAAGCACATGACAAAGCCATCCTCTTAGGTGTTGAAGCACATGATGATGCTGAATTCATTTGCTAGACTAAGACAGAACATTGATTTTGTTCGGTTGAGCATCAAGCATACAGTGGAACCTCCACCCATCATTCACAGCCAACTAAGCCCTTGCACGTGTTTTACTAGGCATATCATCATTGTTGGTTGTGCGTTTGCTCGTGTATTATTCCATGCATCATCATTGTCAACTAAACCCCCTGCGTGTCCGTTATCTAGCACATCATGTTGCCCGCAGATTGTGTTGCGTCTTCCACATGCATCATCCGGTGGACTCTTTAAGCCATATCAATTCTCTCTTTGTGTGCACCATTCAGTAGACACCCCAAGCCAGAGTAATTCTCTCTCCATGTTCGTTACTCTCTCCATGTACATTATCTGCAGAAATCTTAAACCAGATTAGTGCTTTCTCCACGTGTCTTTTTTGTGGATCCCAAGATAGATTATTCTACTTTCTCTAAGTGCATCATTCTACGAATATCTCATTCTGGATCAATTTCCTCTATGTGTGTCATTCAACAAACATGTTCGGCGAATATATTTATAATAAGTTGGCCTCTACAATGTATCCAAACTAACTTGAGAGGAGTGTTAGGGAGTTATGCCAATATTTAAAAGGTAAGTAGATAAATGTAATATCTACTATTTATGAATAATATATAAATTAGAGAGGGCTAGCTAGGGTTTCTAGAAAAGGAAGAAATCTAGTTTCTACCTGAACAGTAGGCATGGTGAGTGTTCATACGGAGTGTCTATAGAGGGAGTACAAGTAGAGTGCAAGTCCCATGAAGTTGATAGGAGAACACTTTGAATATGTGGGTTACAAGGAATATGGAATCAATTTTCATGGAATATGGCATATGGCAGGATTTTGTTTCAGGGGAAAAGCATGCACTAGTTGTGTATTTGATGAGTGTAATGACATTAATCAGACTAGCAAACAACTGAATTAATCAAAAAGTTCTACATATTTCTTTGATCAAGGTACAAAGGAACGAGTTTCGTGAAATAAATGGACTACTTTCGGAACACTTAATAAGGGTTTCATTTAATTTGATATCACAAATTAGATTTAGACTAGACCAACAAAAATCTAATTTCTTATATTCATTTGCCACTCTATGTAATTTAAGAGTAGATATGATTTTATGGAAGATATCTTATAAGGGCATACTTATCAAAAAGAGAAATCTCATTGTCATTTTTTTTCACATTGACTTCAATTTCTTTCTCACCCAGATGAACTACTTGTCAAAAAGAGAAATCTCATTGTCATTTTTTTTTGTAAGTTTGGAGTGTCACCACTATAATTGGATCATCATAACTTAAAAAAGTATAGAGGCAAAAAATAATAAACCGAAAAATAGGTAAAAGAGACATTTATGTTAGTCAATAGAAATAAAGGAAAGAGATGCCCTCGGAATAAAGTCATGGTACACATCCACCTTCTCCTATGCCACTTCTCCTATGCCACGATTGCCATTTTTCTTCCAAAGTTTCCGGATTTACTCTTATACTTTAACAATTTGTCATTAGAAATGGTGGATTGCATATCCTCGTCATTGGGAAAAATCTTTTCAACACAATTCAAGAACTCCTTTATAACATTTGTGTCATTTTGTATGCTTGGATCTTTGTAAGCGACATAATGCAAAGGACTATCAAGTCTATCCTTAGACTTCTCATTAATAGTCTTCAAAATAGTGGTGACATTTCTTCTTTTTTAAAAGCCTTTCCAATCTCTTTGGCTTGTTTAAGTGCACCCAATAAAAAGGCCATTGAGGGCTTTTTGTCATGTTAACAAGGTAAAACTTTTACTAAAACATTCAAAGCCAAAGAAACACCATTCGAAACACCATTCTAAAAATAGATACTTGTTATCGTTGCCTCCACCGTATTTCCCTTCACACTACATTTTGTTTTGCTCCACTCCTCGGATTCTTGCCTTTGAAACTTTCTAAGGTAAAAAATGAAATAGCAAATCTAGTCATCCCGGACTTCACAATATCCCTCTTCTTGGTATATTTCCTCATAATAGTCAAAGTTCTATAATGTGCATAGATGAATATTGTTAGGGCCTTTGCTTTCTCAAGTATTTTGCTAAACCTGGATAGCTTTCCAATTGCTTCAAGCATGAGGTTGATTGTATAAGTCACACAAGAGGTTCAAAAAATTTAAGGTTTGTAACCTTCAACAACTTCGCCACCGCGATATTATTTGTCGCATTGCCCGTCACTACTTGAACAACATGCTGACGACCAATTTTATTGATGTATTTTTCCACAAACTCAAAGATGTTGGCCCCACTATGTGCCTCCATGGATTCTTCAATAGAACCAAGAAATGAATTGCATAGTTTGCAATTAACACATAAATTCATAATACTTCTCTTGCGATCCGTCCATGCATCGATCATAATTGAACAACCATTTTTCATCCACTCTTCATGATTTTTTAGAGATAATTTATTCCTCTCAACTTCTTGTTTCAAAAGTGGTTCTCTTAGAAGATATTGACTTGAGGTTTGTAGCGCGGGCCGAATTGGCAAACCGCCTATACAAATTGTCTAAAGCTTTGATTGCCAATTGTATGAAAAGGATTCCTGCCTTATAAATCCATCTTGCAAGTACTAATGCACATCGTTTGTAAATATTAACTTTAATGCATCATTTATGTTTTGTTGTTTTGCCCTTGTTGGAATGATTGTGGATGTCCATTGATGAGGCGCTTTGACTTCTTTTTAGAAAAATCTCTCTTCACTTGACAATTATCATACTCTACATCAACACTTATATTTACTTTTGCCATTTCTTCTTTTAGTTCTTCCACACTTTCTCGCTTCTTATTCTTGCTATTTTCAATATAAGCTCTTACTTTTTTTTCTTCATCACACGCTTTAGTACATGCTTTAACTTGTCCTACAATACCAGCAATATGATGCTTCATCCGATAAACTCTTCCCTTAATAAGCTTCTTACACAATTTACATGTGATCCAATCACTTTTTTCTTTGCAATACAACACCCCATAATCTCAAATAATATCACTAGACTTTCGTTTCAATTCCACCTCGGGTTGTTTCTCATTTTCCGCCATTAATCTTTAATAATTAAATAAAATATAAAAAACTAGAACAAAAACTTACTAAAAATATATTTAAAATTTCGAGCATGTCGAGGTTTGGTCCTGAACTGAAACGATATAGTTTCGGTACTGTATTGTGCTGTGCTAATATAATTTAGACATTTTTTAAATATAAAATATATTAACTAAAAATAAAAAATTTAATCTAAATATTTATATTTATATATATAAAATTAATGGGATAATTTTATTAGCTTTAATTAAGTCTATTTAAATTATCTCAATCATAGTTAGGAGTTAATTAAAATTATTTAATTTAACGCTAAGTTAAAAACCTAACTCCGACTCTCTTACCACTATTTTGGCCCTCGCGATGAGCTTGACGCATCGCCGAGACCGTGCCACGCGTCCGAGACTCTCGTTGGGCTTGTGTGATGTGTAAGAACTCGTCTCTTCTCCCCGACGACGCATTTAGACTTGTCACTGGCCTAGGCGACGTGTCCGGACGGGTCATAACGTGCCGACACTGGAGGCGTGCTTGCACCAGTCTGCGGGTAGAATGACTGTATCTAGCGAAACATGATTTAAAATTTCAAGCCATGTCGGGTTTCAGTCCCAGACCGGAACTAGGTATTGTGCCGATATAGTTTTGATCATAGTTATCGATAGCGCACGATAGCGGTGCTATAGCGCTGTCGCGGTTGTCCGTCGCTACAAGGTGTGCATCACGGTGCGGGCATCTTTCACACGTGTCGCAGTGCGGGTAGCTTTTAAGCGCGTCGTGGCCCCAATTGCTGGGCATCGCGGCCGCTATCGCGGCATCGCGGATGCTATGGTTTTGGCCCGATTTTTGCCAGCCATCCATGGGGTTTGACCCATTTATGGTAGCCCATTTATTGAGGGGTAAAAATGACTTTGTCTAGTAAAAGTAAACCTTATTTTTTAACTTCAAAGTAAAAAAAAAAACAATAACACCTCACAACAAAGACGCAAACACAACTCTTCACCTTCTTCCCTGCGTTCTGCTCTAGCCTCCAATTGACGCGACCTTCGGCGATGATTCTGGCAGTGGCGATTCCGGTGACGGTGGTCGGCGACCTCCCGTATTCCTTCCGACAGCGGCAACTTCTCTCCTTTTCAGTAGGTGACTCTCTTAAATCCTTATTCCTTCCCCTGTTTTCCTTCTTTCCCATGCCAATCTTTTTTTTTTTTTTAATTTTTTTCTTTCTTGCAATAGATTCTCTCCTTTTTTTTTATTTTTTTTCTCTGTTTCAAGGCTTCAACCATTAGTGCTTAGACTTTAGGGCTTTAGCCCTTGTATTTCTTTTTTTTTCTTATTGTCCTATCCTTTTGTCATTCCCCTGTTTTGTTTTATATTTCTATTTGTTTCAGACTTTTACGTTCTAGTCATGGCAGCAGCAACACCATCACAAGGAGCTGCTACTCCTTCACATGGTTTAGTGAAACCCACTGGTGTTAATATTGACATTGCAAGATAATGGAATAGTTTGAAATATATTAATAATAGGAAGAGTATCACTTGTGATTTTTGTGGAAAAATGACTACGGGTGGAATGACTAGAGCCAAATGACACCAAATGTGTGTGAAGGGGGATGTTGATTATTGTAGAAAGGTTCCCCCAGAAGTAAAACAGATTCTTAAAGAAGCTTTAGAGAAGAAAAATGCTTTGAAGGAAGTATATTTAGCAGAGATGCAAGAAGATGAGGATGAGCAAGAGGAAGTACGAGAAATTCGTCAAATTAGAAGTAGGAAAAGACCTTCATTAACAACTGAGTCTTCTCTTAGGCCACCCAAGAAAGGATATAATGTGAAAGGCCCTATGGATTTGCTTCTTTTGAAAAACCGTGAAGCACAAATAAAACTTGGAAAGACTTAAGCAAACAAGCATCAATGATGCTTGTTATAAAGAAGCAAGGGAAAGAACCATCCAATACATTGCTCGATTTTTTTTATAGGAATGAGATTCCATTCAACATTGCAAGATCAAAAAGCTTTAAGATGATGCTTGAAGCTATTGGAAACTAAGGTCCACATCTTAAGGCTCCAAGTTATCATGAGTTGAGAGTTCCACTCCTTAAAAAGGAGTTGGAATTTACAAAAGACATGCTAAAGAGCCATAAGGGACAATGGGTGCAATTTGGATGCACAATTATGTCAGATGCTTGGACGAATAGGAAAATAGAACCTTAATTAATTTCATAGTGAATTGTCTAGAAGGGACAATGTTTGTGAGAAGTGTTGATGCTTTTGCTTACATGAAGATGGGGAAAAAGTGTTTGAGTTGTTGGATAAGTTTGTGGAAGAGATTGGAGAACAAAATGTTGCTCAGGTGGTATTTGACAATGGAAGTAATTATGTCTTGGCCGGTAAGAATTGCTAACTTAGTCTAATTGCATTTTTTTACTTGCTTTGATTATTGGCCACTTAATTAGTTTCATTTAATTTGATTCTTCTTAGGCAAACTACTTGAAGCTAAGAGGAAGAGTCTCTTTTGGATTCCATGTGCCACATATTGTGTGGACTTGATATTGGAGGACATTGGAAAGATTTCTTGAGTTAAGAAGACAATCTCAAGAGGAATAAATCTTGTGGGCTTAATCTACAACCACACATTGCCCTTGAACATTATGAGAAAGTTCACTAACAAGATGGAATTGGTCAGGCATGGAGTGCCAAGGTTTGCTACGACCTTTCTTACCTTGCAAAGGTTGTTCAAACAAAAGCACAACCTTAAGAAGATGTTCACTTTAGAGGAGTGGTTGAAGTTCAAGATAGCTGAAGAAGTAAAGGGAAAGAGGGCAAGTGATATTGTATTGCTAGTTTCATTTTGGAATGATGTGCAATATTGTATTATGATTATGGGGCCACTTTTCAATGTCCTTAAGCTTGTTGACATTGAGAAAAAGCCTACCATGGGATATATCTATGAAACAATGGATTGGGTCAAGGAAACTATTCAACAAGTTTTCAAAGAAAAAGAAGTGTTGTATAAGGATGTTTTTGCTATTATTGATAGAAGATGGGAGTCACAACTTTATCATCCATTGCATGCAGTTGGTCATTTTCTGAATCCTGAGTTTTATTATAGCAACAAATGGATGGATTTTGATGAAGTGATGCAAGGACTTTATAAATGTATTGAGAGATTGGTTAGAGATGAAGAGGAAGTTGACAAGATTGTATTGGAGTTACCTTATTACAAGACGACTGATCGGGTGTTTGGATCAAAGTTTGCAATAAAACATAGGAACACACTTGCTCCCGGTAAGAGTTTAAGATATGCATGCATTCAGTATTTCATTATTGATTATTGATAAACATAACAAATAGCAATGTTAGTTTGGCTTTGAATCACAGCCGAATGGTGGAGGAATTATGGATCATCCACTCCTATATTACAGAAATTTGCTATCAAGGTCCTAAGTTTGACTTGTAGTTCATCGGGGTGCGAGCAAAATTGGAGCATTTTTGAGCACGTAAGCAAATATTATTAGTTATCACATTTCACATTATTCTCCTTTACAAAGTTTCATTTAGTGCCTAATTGAATTGTGAATTTGTGATGTAACAGATTCATTCTACGAAAAGAAGCAAGCTTGAACATCAAAAGTTGCAAGACTTGGTGAATGTCAAGTACAATCAAAATCTCAAAGAGCGCTTTGATTGTAGAGATGTGATTGATCCAATTGTCCTTTGTGATGTTGATGAATGTAATGAATGGTTGGTTGGACAAATGGACAAGGAAGGTGTTGAGGATGAATTAGTGTTTGATGATGATGATGGTTTGACGTGGGGTGATGTTTCTATTGCAGTAGGTGCTAGTGAGCCACTCCAAAACACTAGGCTTGCTACGAGATCGAAGAGGCCTACTCTACTATTGCTGCAAAGACTTCTAAGTCATCAAGAATGAAAGGGAAAGGGCCTATGCAAGATCAAGAAGAGGAATAATTTTATGATTACGAGGGGGAAACAGAGTCAGATGAGAATGAGGGTCAATATGAAAAGATTTTTAAGTCTAGTTCTAGTGGAGGGGAAAGTGATGAAGAGAACTTGGTTGTGGGAGATTATTACGATGATGATGATTGATTATTGTCTCACTCATTGATGGGGAAGAATGTTTTTAGTTTTTAGTTTTTATAGTCCAAGAAACCTAGTTTTTGCTTTTTGGGAATGGGAACTAGTGTTATATTCTTTTATTTTTTGCTTGGCCTTTGTATGGTTTTGGCCTTTTGGGAATGGGAACTAGCTTTAACTATTATCTTTTGTTTTTTGTTTGGCTTTATGACTCTTATTTATACATTAACATGAATACATGATGATAATTTTAGAGTATGATGTGAATATGATTTGCATTTAAATTATTGGATGATTGAGTTTAATTGTGGATTTTTTTTATTTGAACATTTATATGTGTTATGTACTTATGTATAAAATGTGATATTTGCATATACTTTTATGAAATAGTGGCCATCTCGCTATCCTCTATACCGCTATAGCGTTTTTGAGGTCGACTGCGCGCCCCGATCCGGGATTGACTACTTAGGTTTTGGTATTTTTAAATATAAAATATATTAATTAAAAATAAAAAATTTAATCTAAATATTTAAAAAATAAAAAATATTTTTAATATATATAATTAATTGGATAATTTTATTAGGTTTTAATTATGTTTATTTAAATGATCTTAATCATAATTAGAAGTTGATTAAAATTATTAATTTAAAGTTATTTAATTAAATACTAAATTAAAAACCTATCTCCGACCTTACCACTGTTTCAGCCTGCGTGATGAGTCTGACACATCACCACTTGTCCGGACGCATCCCTGGGATTGCGCGATGCGTCCAGGCTCGTTGTCGGGCCCAGGGGACGCTTTCGAGCCGTCGCCGGGCTCGTGTGACACGTTCGCGTCAGTCGTCGGGCGCAAGCAATGTGTCTGGGTTCGCGCGATGCTTCCAGACGGAAACAGGTGTGTTTGGACTTGTCGTTAGGCCCAGGCGACGCCTTCGGACTCGTTGCGAGACGCCGACAATGGAGGTGTGCTTATGCCATTGTTGGTCCGCGTGGGGGGGGGGGGGGGGACGACTTGGCGAAACGGCTATGGCTCGAGATTTCAATCCATGACTAGAAATGTATAAAAGTGGTGGCAGCGATTCCAGGCGGAAACAGGTGAGTTGTCAGTGACTTGGGTTGTGAAGTTATTTAAGTTTTGAAAGGGAATAAGGTTTTTAAAATTTTGTTGTCCCACCGCCTCACTCACCTGATGCGCCGCCTTGTCCGCCTCGCCCGCCCACCTGTCTCATCTCATCTTTGACCGCCTAAGACAAAGGCGGTGCGGTTGACGTCCTCCTCCTGCCTAGGCACAACTTATATGACCGCCTTGTTTGCCATTTAGAACACTATATATATTGATGCCAGAAGCCTCAACAACAACAACACCATCATTTGACCTTGCGACTAATCCATCTTCTTAAGCCATTGACTCATCTTTTGAAGGTCACACGAGGGATGAAGAGGCCAACAAAGACCTATAAGCCGTTAATCTGGGAACTAAAATAGGTCTAACTGTTCCCCGTACAACAAACTTTAACAAGCCAAGGACACTTGCTATCGTCTCATTAAATTTCCACTAGTCACCAACATCATGCGGCACTTGTGTTACTATGACTTCTTAGTTATGATTTTTAGACTGCACTGTCATATCCTAATGAGGAATAGTGCTGGTTTCTTTAGCTTCAAGTGATTGCCAATGAGGAATTGTGCTCTCTTATTAATGGAGGTACCTCTTTTGCTTGCACAACCCATACTTTTGGATTATACTCTTAGATCTTAGTTTTAACACATCTTACATCTCGACCCTTAGTTTATTTAATTTTCTCCCATGTTTAAGTTGTTGACTATTTGTTTTTTTTTTTTACATATTTGAGTTTCCTTTGAGTTTACTATCTATTAATAAACTGCTTTATCATATTTGACTCCACTTTTATATATATTCAGGATTTGTGGACAGCAAGGTTTATTGACGTCGAACACAGAGTTATATGGATTGTATAAGCTGGATGCACCTACATCATCATCATCATTTTTGGCTACAACCTCTCCCTTACAAATTCATAGTAGTCTTGGTCATCTTGCTCCTTAATAAATAAAGCTTATGGTTCTTAGTGTTTCGAGGCTATAAACTCTTGAATGTGAGTATTGTCAAGTGTCAAACGTGCTTTTGCATCTTTTTTTCTTTAATGTATTCCAATGTTTGGGGGTCTGAGTCATGTTAACTTTACTTTTGGTTTTAAGTACTTTGTAACCTTTATCTATTGACTATTCTAGAATGACATGTTATTTTCTAATGAAAGAACATTCAAAGTTCTTTATATTTTCTTCTTTCAGTGCTGAGATTTTAGATCAATTTGGCATTTTTACTTGTGTACTATGTTTCATCACAGGTGTTCAGTTGCACTTGTTTTGTCTACCTAGTATCTCTTGGTCGTGATAAATTTATATTATGGTCTATCAAATGTATCTTTCTTGGTTACTATCATTTATAAAAAGGTTATCAATCTTACCGTCCTTGGTTACAACACACTATTATCTTGGTCGACGAAAACTTTTTTGAGTTAACTTCCTTTTTCACTTGTTATAATTAGTCTCCCTATTCCTACACCACTAGAAGTTCACGCGGCTCTCCTTGTTCCTACACTCTTACCATATTCACTCCATTATTGTGGTCACTCCTTCCCACTTCTCGTAGTGCTTCTTCCCATCACCCCTCCCCTACAAGTGTATGATCGCCATTGTCGACGCAATGATGCCCCGGCTTTGACCCTCGATTTTGTCGTGCCTTAGTCAACTTGTTGCTTCCCGGATCTCCCTCTAGACTTGGACATTCATATTGCCTTCCTTTCAAGAGCACCCAACAATGCTCTATGAATCAATCTCTCAGTTTATATCTTATACTTCATTATCACCTAAAGACCCAACTTTTTTTGTTTCTTTATACTCATGGCTTATTTTATAAATGTCCCAGAAGCCTCAAATCCCAAATGCAAGTAGACTATGCAAGTGATGGATGCATTCCACTTCTATGTACTGGGAACTTGTCCCTCTCCCTCTAGATACTCTCTCTTTGATAGCAAAGGTTACTTTAGTTAAATTATTCCTATCCCTAGTAGCTATTTTCTACTAATCACTTGATCATCTCGATATTAAAAATGCATTTCTTTATAGAAATTTGTCAAAGGAAGTCTATATACAACATTCTCTTGGGTTTGTTGCTTAGTAGGAAACTGTTAAGTGTGCAAACTAAAGAAACCACTATAGAACTTAAAAAATCTCGAGAGTTTAGTTTGGAAAGATTAACTAACATGATCACGAGTGTGGCATATCATTCTGTGTTTTATCTCGTCTCTTAGTTCAAGAAGGGTTTCATTTATAATCATTGGTGATTAGTCCACCATTAGAATTTGCGTAGTTGAAGACTTGTTTTCATTAACACTGGTGATCTTAAGAATTTCCTTAGCATAGAGATGTCTCACTAAGAAGAGGGTATCTCTATTGGATATGTTCAAGGAGACTGGCATACAGGGAACTAAACTAGTGTACACTCCCATGGATCCTAATGTTAGGTTAGTACTAGGGTAAATGGAGTCTCTAATTGACATAGGGAACTACAAAAGGCTAGTGGGAAAATTGAACCATCTGATAGTCACACGATCTAGCTTTTTATTCATAGTCACGTGATCAATCAATTTTCTGAGAACCCATACCATGACTACATGACTATTGGCTAGCAGCAGTAAAAATCCTATAAATCTCAAGAATGCTTTAGGGAAAGGTATCCTATTCAAAATCTTGAGTCATACCAAAGTTTCGGTCTTTGACTGGAAAGATATTATTTTGGTTTCACGCCGATGTTTTGATGCATGATGCATGTAATGGATTGAAGTTGAGGAAGGAGATGAAACATACGAAGGAGACATTGTATGTGTCGAACATGGTTTTAAATCGCATATGATACATGGTAAAACAGCTGAAATATATCATTATGATAAATTATTGAAACTCGATACCACTCAACACAGACAATGTATCCTTTACTTCATCTCCTTTTTAACCTCCACTATGTCATTAATACCATGCATTGAAGCGTCAACACTATTTTGGAACAACATATTTCCGGTCAAAGATCGAAATTACGACACGACTTGAGATTTTTAACTTTGGTGTCGAGTGGTATAGAGTTTCGATGATTTACCGATTGGAAAATGATATGCTCAG
Source organism: Boesenbergia rotunda (assembly GCA_024364735.1). Classification (NCBI taxonomy): domain Eukaryota; kingdom Viridiplantae; phylum Streptophyta; class Magnoliopsida; order Zingiberales; family Zingiberaceae; genus Boesenbergia; species Boesenbergia rotunda. Next base: position 391,194 of record JAGFNQ010001708.1, read on the forward strand.
TGAAAAATCTCAAGGAAAAGCTCAGTGAATGACGTGACACTTTGTATGCAGCGATCCTCGACGGGTTCACCGTGCCCCCCAGGGTATAGTTTGATTTAGGGCGGCGGCCAGAGGCCGCCGATGGTGTCCGAGCGATAATCGGTCGTATGCATGCAAAGTGCCACGTCATTCACTGAGCGTTTCATTGAGTGTATCATAGCTCTTACCGGTTAATTTCAAACCGTACCCTATTTTGTGACAAAGTCGCCTTCAAATCATCAACATAGACTCAGTAAACTTTTCTGCAAATAAACGATGTACACGATCTGCATCTGATTATTGTATCCTCTTAGGAGTTAATCATTTCTTTAGAGGAGGAGCAAATAGTGGTGGCAGGTCTAAGGTAGAACATAAGTTGAGCTCATTTGGGTTTAGTAGTAGTAAATGTAGCAAAATAATTATTAAGATAGGAGATGACGAGTTATTTATAACTAAAAGTTGTAAGTATCTATGATTGCTTTTGCAAAAGGATGGAGGGGTTGATAAAGATATTTTACGTAGGATCCATGATGGTTGAAATGGAGAAGGATGACTGTCTTTGTGATCATAAGACACCTCTAAAACTTAAAGAGAAGTTTACAAAACGACGATTAGACATATTATATTATATTATATTATATAGAGATCAAATTTATCTATGAATCGTGCTCACAGACAAAAGATGAGAGCCATATAAATGAGAATGCTAAGATGAATATGCACATACCAGAATGAATAGATAAAAAATGAAAACATTATAGAGAAATCAAGAGTTGTGTTTGTTGAGGGAAAATTGAGAGACACGTTTAAAATGGTATGGACATAGACTTAGTTGATTAATAAATACACCTTAATTAGGTGATGTGAGAGCATGACAAATATGCACATTAATAGAAGAAGAGAGACGCTAAAGAAACTTTGTTAACAATGATAAAAATATGATAACATTTATTTGAATACAAATGAGGATATAGTAGGGGATTGAGTTTAATGACGTAGGAGGAATTATATAACTGACTTCACTGAATGGGATAAGAGCTTAGTTGTTGTTGCTATTGTACTCTTTCTTCATTATCCTTGTTGAATAATAGTTCTAGGGTATCTAAATCTCTTACCAATAAGAATTTTATTCCCATCCATCTTATGTTCTCAATTGTTGTCTGATTATTAAGATTATATTTTATATATTCAATTTTAGTTCTCCTGAACTCTTTTGAGTTTTTTCTCTATAATTTAAACTTCCAGTTTAGTCTAATATAGTTTCATCAAGTAGCACATTACATCTAAAAATCACATACAATGAAGAGGTTTATCCTAATTATGATTAGTGTGGTAGCTTTTATAGTTGACTCTTAAGTAACCTTCGACTATAGGAATATCACTTTTCATGTTATTGGTACCTATAACGTTAGTAATCATATTATCATGCATGCCCTTTATTTCACTAGTACACTTACCATAGATTATTTTCATCTATAAAACTCACCACAGCTATTGTCTACAGACAATCACAAATTTCTCTAAATGAATAAAAATGAAATGTAAATTCATTTTTTCTCAATATGTTTCCATTACTTGTTTTAGTAAATAAATATATTGATAGTTGATCTTCTCTAGGTAAAATAAAATTAATTTTGCAAATTTCTGCTTTATTTCTTATTGTCCACTCATTATTTCTTCCCAAAGTTTACTACGTCAGCTTGATCTGCTTATAGTTAGATTGAAACTATTTTTTCTCTGTTTGTTTAGCATCCTCTTAATTCTGAAAATTTAGTTGAATAACTTAATTAATCAAAATAAAGTTTGGTCTCCTTAATTTTTCCTTGCTTCGATAAGATTGTCATTTGAACTGACACATTTTTCTACCTTCACTTTGGAAACTTATATGATCTGTTAGATATTTCAAACATATGATTCTTAATCTTATCGTATTTTCAGTCTTAAAATTAGATTGTCTTTTAGACTTCTCCAAATAGTTTGGACAAACATGACTTGGCGATGAATGAAAATTAGATTGTCGATGAAGTGCTCCTAAAAAGTTCGTTACTTTTTAAAATCTTACTTTAATGACATAATCACCAACAAAAACTTTTTGATATTCAGCTTTTATGCATCTACTATCAATAAGATGAATGATTTCTCCTAATTCTTAATTCCTAGATTGTCATAAAGCTTATCAAATGCTTTACACTTGCTACACTTTATCTTGTTTGCCTCAATTTGTATACCCATGCAACTTCTCCAATTTCCATAAGTTTACTAATATTTAAAACATTTCTTCTTTAAATTAATAACTTATTGTACTTGCACCATTACCATCTTGGTTTATTTATGTTACACCTTTACGGATGAACTTCCCAAGGATTGTTCTAATGACATTTCTAATGTTATTTGACATTGAGATCCACATGGCATCGACATTATCAATTTTTCGTTCCAATTTTTTTCTTCATTCTCTATGAAAAAGCTTCGATTATTGTTCTTAAAATGCCACCATGTAAATAACTCCCTGTACATCTTTGGATCCTCCATGTGTTCCCTACATATCTATTAGAAAGAGATTAGAGAGACTAGGGGAGTAACTGAATAGAGATGAGAGGAGACCTATAGGAGGTTAAGGAGAAAAGGCTATAATGACTTGATTGGCAAAATGACAATTGGAGAAAGATGCAGTTGATGCAAATTGTCATTGCTCTGTGCAATGATTGTTAGGCACTGATCTTGATGGGTTTTGGTCAATACCAGTTTCCTTTTTTGAGCTGCAGAACTCAATTCTGATAGTTCTGAGCTGAGCCTGATATGCGTTCAACTTTGTTCTTGGACCAGTCTGTCACCTATCACTGTCAGTACATAGGCAAATATAGTCTGAAACTTATGTTGGATAATGGATATCTAATTTCACAATGAAACCATCATCCCCTAACAAATATTTAGTTAGCTAGAGCGAACTATAAATAAAATGCTGTCAACTACATTATGCATTGTTTAGGTTTACAAGAGGAAAAGGCGTTCACAAAGAAAGTTGGAATATTTGAAAGTTGTTTCTCAGTCTCTACATTACAGCTATTATTAAACCCACATACCATGAAGATGTATTTCGTCATGCTGCATTACTAATTTATTATTGTCATGTCCTAATGGGAAGCCAATAAATCCCATATGGATACATATTGCAATAAATACACAAGAATTTCATCTCCAACAACTAAATATATCTAAACATCCGAACAACTTTTGGTAGGCACTCAAAAAATTTGTAAAGCCACAGCTTTTGCTAATCTCTTATAAATAATGACACACTTGAACATTTTACAAATTGCAATAGGTTGGTTCAGGTTATTCTACAAGTGCTGTACCCATAGTACAAATATATAACTTTATCATTGGCAAATCAATCACAGCAATTGAATGCAGTGAGCTTCCAACAGTCATTTCAAGAGTTACAATGAAAAGCAACTCCAATTACTGAGAGAATTCAGAATAGGTACATTTTGGTTGAAATGTAAGAAAATATAGGTAAACCACAATAAATATAGAGAACCAACAAGTCACAATGCACTAATTCAAGGATAATAATAGCATAAATCATCAAACAGCAAAACTTGCTGTAAAGAACACCTAGAAGCAACAGTATCCTTTCTGTTCTTGACCCATTTATATGAATCATCCATAAGATGAAATGGAGCAAGAACAACAAATGTTGACCTAAGTGTAACAACAAGGCAACCTGTATGTAGGTAGTCAAAGACCTGCATAATTTGCTCATACCCATGCTTGACAAACTACAATGACATGGGTCTATGTATGGGTAGAAGCTTCAAATCATCATATATAACCATGCCATGAAGTACACTATGTGACTCATGAATCACAATGACATGTTAGGTGTACTTGGAATTCAAGAAGATATATCCATGTGCTGCAATATATGAAGAAATAATCTTTCTGTTTGTATGATGGAGAACTAAGCAAATATGATGTCCATATGCTGCAATATATGTTTATAAAAATGTAGTTGGATCCAGTAAACAAATAGCTGAATAGGCTGTAGATGCATCAAAAGAAATTATTGAGGATAAATGGGGATGGATAGTTGATGAGATATTAGCTCTATATCCATCAAATTAGGGTTTTACTCTAAATGAGTTAAATAAGTTCAGTTTAGTCATTTTGTTTGGATTTTGAAGGTTGTAGTAGTCTGATAGACGTTAGCAAATTAAAATGACTTAATTATGCTATTTCTTTCTGCTACCTAATTAAAATGACTTCTGGGTACGTATATTGATTGTTCAGTAATTTTATTTTTACCTTGAATAATTGTTAATGATGGACTACATAATACATTTATTGTCTCTGCTTGCAAATTGAATTATCTTAACACTGTTAATTTAAACATTTGTCTGTAACTCCATACAAACCCCATGCACATTCTTTCTGCACCTTCCTGCCTGCTAGATGTTTTACATTTATTCAGCTGTGACTTAATTCTGTCTGTGAACTGTTGTCCAACAACTAATATTTGTTTCTTTTCCAGACTCTGGAGCTACTAACGATGGTAGACACCAAAGCTATTGGTAAAAGATGGGAGGAAATGGAAACTGATGTCTTAGTGAAAATTTTTAAGGAGTTAAATATGATCCAACTTACTCCAGTTTTTTTGGTGTGTCGTTCTTGGCGTTTGGCTTGTTCAGATCCATTCATATGGAACACACTTGATCTAGGGCTTTTGGAATCCAACTTTATCCAGACAAGGGCATTGCCTTTTATTTGGGTAGATGAAAGATCTGATCGGAGGTTGACACGAATTTTGAGGATGGCCATGGCTCTTAGTTGTGGGAACATCACTACTATGATATTTCATTTCAATCTTTATATGAAGGATGAACATCTTAATTACATCTCAGAGAGGTAATTAATCATTATCTTTGCATTTTTATTCAAAGTAAAACGGTAAGATTTCAACTAATACACTGGTGATCTCGTGTATTAAATCATAAGATAACTATTTTTGCATCTCTGAATCTCTTAACATTCCATTGACCTATATAAATCCAACTACAGGCCTTGGATCATTCACTTTGTTCGTTATCCATCTGCAGTCTGCCCCCGTCTCATTGATTTGTGGCTCTGCCCCCTTACTACCCTTGCACTTTACCCAATCTCTGGAATACTTCTAATTAAGTTTGTCAATGAATCGATGAATCTTTGGAGCCTACTTTAGGATATCATTATCACTTTTTTCAGCATTCTGTAATAGTCGTAGATGTTTGGATTAATTTCTCTTTGCCATGCTCTGATGGCCATACCACATATGTTCTTTAGTAGTGGTTTTGTAGTCTTTTAATCAAAATTGACGAAAATCACCATGACACAAGTATACAGAACACTAGTTGGATTTACAGCACCTGTCACAGATTTGAGCTTTTTAGTATATTTTGTGAACAGAAATTGGTCATGCATAGTAGTTTATATACCAATATATCTTTTTCATCATGTGTAGTGAACTTGATTTATGCAACTTCTGAATTTTAAAATCAGGTCTCCCCATGTTAGAAGATTAGTCATGCCAGCTTGGAACCGTATTACAAGAGTTGGATTAGTGCAAGCCATCCGAAGGTGGGAGGATCTGGAATCCCTGACAATGCCCAGCATTGGCCATCCTTCTTATATAATGGAGGAAATAAGTAGGAGCTGCAAAAACTTCTCACACCTTAAGGTGATGGGAACATTTGATGTCCACTTTGCCTCTTGCATTGCAATGCATCTCCCAAAGCTGAAAGTTCTCAGTCTGCGGTGCTCTATTGTCACGAAAGAAGCATTGTTGTTCATCTTAAATTGCATGGTGAATCTGGAGGTGCTCAACATCTCCCACTGCCTCTTGCTTGAATCCCTTGTTTCAGGACGGAGACAGATTCGATCAGAACTAGACCAGACCATTTTCCAGAAGGCTTCACGCATGCGTGATTTCTTGTACTGCCAGAGCAGCTCATGCATTGCGTGCAGGAGGATGATTGAAGATGAAGGTCTGATGAGATGGTACCGGTATGAGGCCTGGTTCTGGCGCCAAGATGAGGTGAGCTCTCTTGATCTGGGGGAGTATGGTAGGTTGTTTGATAAGAACTGTGTGGACAGATTGCTTTCTTCTGATATTAATTTTTGAGATTGTTTTTGTTTGTCAGAAGATTTTCAAATATCTGTTTACTGTTGTAATAAAACGAATAATATTGTGGTAGACACGTTTGTTGTGTCGTCCATCTTATGAAAAAAAAACGATAACACCCTGTGCTGAAACAAGGTAATATTGTTTTCAATAAAACAATAATACCTTGTGGTGTTGTTTCTTTCTTTTAAGCCACGATACATGTCATCGACCTCTAAGACTTCTTTAGTAGGAATTTTTTGTGCATGCTTTGCATTATATAAGATAAACCATAATGTTCTATTCCTGATAAGGGCAACTTTTATTTCTGTGCAATTCTTCTTTTGATAAATTGTACCTGTAGCTATTACAGTTTTTTTAATTTTTAATTTTTTTGCTTTTCATCTTGTTTGTTTATTTGCAACAAGTTATATTAGATTTTGATTTACTTTTATGTTTATTTTTCCCCTTTTGGGTTCTTAAATATTTTTTTTTTATGATGCTTTTCATATCAAACCTCTTGCTCTTTTTTTATTATTTTCTTTGAGTCATCATGCTTGCAGAGACTTCACTTTTCCTTTCAAATTCTCTCATTGATTCGAACGAGGACAATTTCTCTTCCTTATTCTTTTTTACTTTTTTTTCCTCCTACACTTGAAGTTAAAATTTTCTCTTTTGACAATGTTAGATTGTTCATAATTTAATTTCATAAAATTAATTGTCTAATTTAAGTCAAACTTATGAGATCTCTATTCCTAATGTTTGCATTCGGATAATTGATTCTTCATCTTTGATTGTAAAATTAATGCAATTGATTGATTAACAAATCATGTTTTTAAAATTTGAGAGTATCGTGTACTTTCTGAGGATCTACGAGTTTATTCTACAAGTCTTTTACACTTTTAAATTGACTCACTTCGCGTTGGAGGGTTGATGTAGCCTTGGCATTGGTTTGTAACTTCTTCAACATTTTGGTGGTCTAATTTTTAAATACCTCCAAATTCATCTAGTAGTATTTTAAAACCTCTCATTACAATAAATAATTCTTATAATACTCTATCATACTTTTTCAATGTGTAAAATTTGCATCATTCAAGAATGATGGATGTCTGTGCTATAGCCCTCTTGTATAAATGGACCAAGTAATAGATGAATTTGAGATGATTGATTTAGTCTTATAAAAATTTCTTATTGATCACTAGGATAAATTGGAAAGCGTTCGCAGTGGGCGGTCTAGAAGTCCAGCGTCCCAGGGTTTACACTCCATTTGGAGGAAAAATTCTTATAAAATACGTTGTAGCTAAGGATCGAACTGCGAATGTCTGGAATAGCGACAAGTCGTCCTACCATTATACCATAGCCCCGGGGGCAAATGTCCGGGTAAATTTTTTATAGTGACCGACCCCACCGTCGAAACAACCCCATATTCAAAAACCCCCTAAGGGATTTTTGGAGGTCGCACTGTACAAAGGAATCAACGTCAAGAGTGCGGAGGGACAAAAGCCATATCCGATGCTTCAAGTGCCAAAGGCAGGGACATTATAAGAACCAGTGTCCAGACTGGAAAATGGCTCGATTAACAATGCTAGAAAATGCGACGAAGGTAATGGAGGTACAAAAAGTTAATTTCTACAAAGATGTTTTTCAAATTTCTGCAAAGTTAGATAATTCTTCTGTTAAGTTAGATAATTCTTATGTTGATCTTCCTGTTAAGTTAGATTATTTACACAATAAATTAAATATGTTACATGATAAATTAGCTGATAACAAATTTAAATCAAATATAGATAATATTAATATATTGAATATCAACTCCTTAATCTTTAATATTAAAGCTATAATTTTAGAAATTAATTCTAATATTTTGAATAATTTTACTGATAATTCAACTAATTTTGAAGATAATAATCAAACTATAATTAATAATTTTGAAGATAATAATTAAACTGTAATTAATAATTCTGAAGATAATACTCAATCGTTTATTAATATTTTTGAAAAATAATATTCATCCTTTAGTTAATAATGACTCAAATAAGTTTGAAGATAACGATGAAACTTTAATTAATAATTCTCAAAATAATTCTCAAGATAATTTTAATAACCTTGATGAAAATTATGAATCCTTAATTAATTATTCTACTTATCTTGAACATAATGATACAACCTTAATTAGTAATCCTAAAAATTATTCTACCTATTTTGAATATAATGATACAACTTTTATTAATTATGAATATAACTCTGAAGAATATGATTCTGAAGATGAAGATAAATTTATTAAAATTGAAGCTATAATTAAAAAAAGCTTACAAGAATTCAAATAAAACAGAAATATTAAATAAAATTGAAAACCTAAAAACAAAAGAAATAATAGATGAATCAGAATTTTTTGAATTAATGAAAATAATGCAATTAGATCCAAAATTACTATTCAAATCTTAACAACTTAAATTTTAATTCTTAAACAACTTAAATCTTAATTTATTTTTAACAACTTAAATTTTAATTCTTAAACAACTTAAATCTTAATTCTTAACAACTTAAATCTTAATTAACTCTTAACAACTTAAATTTAATTCATAAACAACTTAATTCTTAATTAATTCTTAAACAACTTAATTCTTAATTCTTAATCAATTCTTAAACAACTTAATTTCAAATTTACTTCTTAATTCTTAACTACTTAATTCTTAATTTAACTCTTATTTAATTCTTAACAACCTAATTCTTTATTTAATTCTTAATTCTTAATTCTTAATTCTTAATTAATTCTTAACAACTCAAATCTCAATTAATAATCAAATTAAACTCAAATATCAATTAATAATCAATATTTTTAAATCTTAATATTAAATCTTAATTAATAATAAAATATTTTAATCTTTAAAATATTTAAAGCTAATTGAATAGATCTTAATTACTTCAACTTTAATAACAAACTCAATCCTTAATTCAAAATTCAAAATTTATACAAAATCCATGAACTAAAATTCAAATTAGTTACCTTCAGTTATGAAACTAAGTAAAATTCTACCCAACTGAAACCTTCAAATAATAATAAATATGTCAAAATGGGTTAACATATTCATGGTTCACACGTTCTATATCAAATCGAGAATTTGATACTTTATTAAAAATCTAATTAAAATGATTTGACTTGATTGATACATGCATAACTATCATGCTCATGCATTCGTTTATTTTTCTTCATATATATCTGCCATATCATTCATGCTAGCTTCTTTTTGCTTAACTTAGAATGGCTAGATAGGAATAAGATTCGTTGATACTTGCCTAACATAGTACCAGGGTGGGGCGATATGATAGTACGTTGGGAAAGCTTGGTCTGGAAAGTTAGGAAGGGTAAGGAGTACTTGACTTGGTTAACCTAGCTAAGTAGAACTAGCCGAAGCTACCTCGTCACATCCTAGACTAGTTAGACTAGAGTTTCTCAAAGAGTAAATTAAAAGTGTTATTTCTTTAAAAGACTTTGTCTAAGGAACGAGTTGTTGATCCAATAAGGCTTAGGCCAAAGAAGACCCCTATGCCTTGCCAAGACCTGGAAGCTAATTATTGAAATTTACTTTTAAGTTACTAATTGTTAAACTTGAATCTAAGTTAAGGTCAAGCAATCTATAAAATTAAATTGAAAAAAAATTATTCAAGCATCTCACAACACCCATAAGGCTACTATGCTTGTTTGTACTGCGACACTTAGAACGGATGAGATGATAAGGACTAATCAATTGATATATATTTTCAAAATGTTTTTCAAAAATCCTTAGAATATTTTCTTAAAAATCTATTTTTAAAAATAGTGATTAAACATAATAATATTTTAATAAATTTCATGTATGATTGTGTGTACCTATAAATATTTTCAAAAATTATATCTTTTCGAAAGTTGTTTGACCTACACTTAGACACAAACCTTTTAGGTCAACACTAAAGTCCCTTAAGACACTTATGTAGAGTTCTTTGTAGTTAACAAGGGTAGCCAGAAGGTGTCAGGTTCAGGGGGAGTCAATCTTTTGCGATTTTTTAAAATTCTTTTGAAAATTATTTTTCAATAATTATTCATTTTCAAAAATTTATCTCTTTTAAAATGAGTTTTGCTTAAAAAAATTATTATGTCTTTCAAAATGCTTTTCGAAAAATATTTTTCAAAAATTTATTATGTCTTTCAAAATATTTTTCAAAAAATAATTCTTTAAAAATTATCGTATTCTCTCAAAAATATTTTTCTAAAATATGGTTAATTGCTTTTATGATATGGATAAACTCTAAAGACACATAGAAAGTTTTCTTTATGATCTGCAAGGATTTCTAAGATTGTGTCAGAATTAGGGGGAGTCCCAATCAAAAGAATAATTCGTCCTTTAATTTCTGATTACTTTAAAATACTTCTTAATTTTTTTTAATTCTTTTTGTTTGAATCAAATCCTATGACTTAGAGGAAGATCAACTTATGATCAACAAGCTTCCTAGGACTGTGTCAAGTTTAAGGGGAGATTCAAATTAAAAGAAATATTAGAAGTTTCAAAAATATTATATTTCCAAAAAATATTATATTTTCAAAAACACTTTACTTTTTGAAAATACAATATTCTTATTTTCTAAAATATATCTTGAAAATCTTTTGTCTTTTGAATATTTTTGAAAATCTTTAAAAAATTACTTGAGTTTGGAAAAATCTTCAAGACACATAGGGAAGTTTTCCTTGTAGTTAACAAGGTTTCCTAAGACTGTGCCAGATTGGGGAGGAATCCAAATCAAGAAATTTATTATTTTTTAAAAATCAAAATACATTGAAAATACTTTATCTTCATTAAAAATCTCTAAGACACATAGGAATTTTTTTTGTAGTCAACAAGATTCCTAGGACTGTATCAGATTTAGAGAAATTCAAATCAATAAAGAACTTATCTTTTCAATATTTTACTCAAGTACTTAGCATCTCTTAAAATATTTTCTGATAAAGGTACATGGTTTTGTTAATAAAAAAAGGAGGATTTTTGAAAATTATATTTTCTTTAAGAGACATCAATTTTTTCAAAAATCGTATTATTGGTGCAAATTTTAACTTAAATCTTTGTTATTATCCTTTATTTCTTTTTGATGTGTGCCAAAGGGGGAGAGAGTACCTTAAGTTAGATTTTTTTTTTATTTCTCTCAAGTATTGACCTAAAACCCTTAGACCAAAACCTAACTTAAGATTATTGTCAAACATCAAAAAGGGAGAGATTGTTGGTGCAAAGAGCATCAGTCATGAACAGTCAACCTCTAGTGTTTCGATGTTTGACAATATACCATGGTCTGGTCAAAGTGATCAAGGGTTCAGCCAAATAGGACCTGATGTTTGGTAGGGTAAACCTAGGTTTAATTAGTTTGATAAATCTTAGCCAAACAGACCTGATGTTTGGTAGGGTAAACCTATGTTTGATCTGTTTGATAAAGGATTAGCCAAACAAGACCTGATGTTTGGCAGAGATAATATACTAAGGTCTGGTCAAAGTGATTAAGGGTTAAGCCAAATAGGAACTAATGTTTGGTAGGGTAAACCCAGGTTTGATCAGTTTAACAAAGGGTTAGCCAAACATGACCTGATGTTTGGCAGAGTGAATAGAACCCAGTGTTGGTCAGTTTGATCAAGGGATTAAACCAAACTGGACTTGAGGTTTGGTAGAGAGAGAGAGAGTATACTTACCAGAAGTTTGGAAGAAAGAAGTCTAGTCAGGATTAAGATGACTAGCAAAGAAATTCTGGTGAGTGAAGCTGGATTATAGTGAGTGAAGCTGGGTGGAAGAAGTCTTGGTGAGTGAAGCTGGGCAAGAAGTCTTGACCTACAGGGTTGAGCATGAAATCCTGGTTTAGGCAATTGGTTACGAAGTCTTGGCCGAGGGTTGGACACCGAAAACTTGGTCCAGGGGATTGAGCACGAAGTCCTGGTTAGGGATTGGGCAACGAAGTCTTTGCCAAGCAAGGACTATGGACAGAAGTAGAGACGGGTCGAGGATCGGACGTCTCGAGATCCAGGAGTCTCAAAGGCCGAGCATGAAGTCTTGGTCCGGGGGACCGAGCAGAAGACTTTGCCGAGCGGAGATCGTGGACAGAAAAGAATTTTTCAACGATATCTTTTAAAATAATTTTTCATAGATATTTTTCAAATATATTATAAAAATCTTTGGTCTTTCAATTAGGACTTTCCTTAACCTAACACACACTTAGGATTCCTCGTTAACCACAAGATAAACTTCTATTGTGTCTTAGGGATAAATCCAAAATTGAAAGAGCAATTAATTTAAAGCATTCAAATATTTTAAAGACAAGCATTTTTCAAAATAATATTTTCAATAAATGATTCTAATGCATTTGTTAAAACTATTTTCAAATTAACTTTGCAATAAATATGTGTAAAGCATTTTTCAAAGGGAAAATATTTTCAAAGTAGTTTTAAAAATATTTTCAAAGTCATTTTTGTAGGAAAATATTTGAAAGAATAAAGTTAATTTTTATTTTTCCAAATAATTGTAAAGAAAAAGTTTAACAAACATATATAAAGATGATTTTTTTTTTAAATTTCAAAGTACTTGAGTTTCTCTAAAAATTTATCTTTCCCTTAACCTGATTTTTTAAAACTTTTGCTCAAAAGCTAGAAGTAAGAATTTGATGCTTTTATTAACTTGTGCTTTTTCATTTATGACAGCAAATTAAAACTTAATATTTAAGTTATTAAATAATTTATCATTTTACATAATTTCTTTAAAATAATATTTTATATTTTTTTTATCTAATTTAGATTTTTAGAATTATATATATATTTATATTTACATAAATTATGTTATTTTTTAATATATTTTTTATTAATTTTATATATTTTTTTAAACATTCATACTATTAAAAAAATTAATTTTGATACCTTTTTTAAAATATAATAATAATTATATAAATATTTAAAATATAATAATAATTATATAAACACATTATTTAATTTTGATATAATATTTAAAATATAATAATTATATAATTATTTAAACTATAATAATAATTATATGATAGTGTATCAAAATTATATTTAGATAATTAAAAAAGATCAATTTATATAGTTTAAGGATATTATTATCATTTAACTATAAATTAAGTTTGGAAGTAATTATTCTCCCAAACACTCAAACTTTATCTTGTATCAGCTTTTGACTTCTAGTTTCAAGCACTATATATTTTAGCTTCTCATTAACTTCAAAATAATCTCTACAAGAATTACTTTTAAATAATTAAAAGCTCTCCCAAATACTCTCTAAGTGTCTCAGTAAAATCAAACATGCCCCTGAAGCTATGGTGCAGCGGTAAGACAACTAGTTATCATCCCAGGTATCTATGGTTCAATTCTCAGCTATGACTTATTTTGCAGGAATTTTTCCTCTGAACAGGACACGAACCCTGGGACGCTAGGCTTCTAGACCACCTGTCGCAATCGCTTCTCGATTTACCCTAGTGGCTGGTGGGAAACTTCCATAGGACTAAGCTGGTCATCCCATGTCCGCTTGTTACACCCTAGCTGCTGGTGGGAAACTTTCATGGGGCAAAGCCGGTAATCTTATGGGTATTGTGAGATGCTTAACATTATTTGTCCAAGGTGGAAATGATCTAATTTAGGATTAAATCACATTTATACAGATTTTATCAAGGATTAATTTTGAATCCTTATTAATTTAGTTTAAGATTATTCTCAAATTAAGTTGATTCAGTTTAATTAGATTAAGTTTTTTTAAAGTTTTATTTAAGTTAGATTATGTTAAAAAAGTATTAATTGGGTCAAAATTAAACTAAAATTTTAATTATGTTAAAATTAAAGTTTTAATTACATTAAGGTTTAATTGAAGTAAAGTTTTAAATTAAGTTTAAGTTAAATTAGATTAAGGATTCAATCAAAATTTAAATTAAGTTGTCCTTATTCATTTCACCCTGTCTATATTTTTCAATCAAGTAATCTCATAGTTTTGTGAGATGAGTAGTTGATGTTTGCTTAAATTTTGAAGATTATTTGACTTTTGTGTTAGATTTAGGTTTAATCGTCAATCAGTTAAATGTACATTTCAAAAATTAGTTTCCAGGCCATGACGAGACACAAGGGCCTTCTTGGTTATTGAAGCAACGATCACTTTTTAGACAAAGTCTTTTTAAGAAATTATACATTCAACTTTCTTATTAAAAAATCTTGATTTAACTAGTCCAGGATGTGGGAAGATAGCTTCGATTAGTTCCACTCAGCTAAGTGGACCAAGTAGAGTACTCCTTACCCAGCTTGACTCCCTAGACCAAGCTTCCCTAATGTACTATAATCTTGTCCTGTCCTGGTACTATGTTGAACAAGAATCAAACTATCTTTATCTAATCCTAGATACCATGATGAGTAAGATTGATTTTTGAGGGGCCAACTGATTTGGTGCCTCCTACTGAATTACATATTTCATGTTCTAATTTTAATTTTTTAATCTTTGATTGAATTGAAATTAAATTTAAATTAATCTGGTTTAATTTTTATTTTAATGTTTAAGTTAATTTGATTTTAGCATTTAATTAGTTCACAAGTTAATTTATTATTTAATTCCATATCGAGAAATAAATTGATTTTTTAAAATAATTTCAATCAAGATTTTAATTTTGAATTAATTGAGTTGGTTAAATTAACTTTCTTTAAGTTTTTATTAATTTTTAATAAATTAGTTGTGTTTTTAATCTTTAGAATTATGTTTTCTTTATCCTTTAAGTTTGAATTAATACAATGAGTAGAATTTACTTTATTTGAAATTTTATCATTTGAATTTGTTTTGTTTCAATAATTATTGTTTGAGTTCTTATTATTAAGATGAGAGTTCATTTTGTTAAAATTTGAAGTTTTCTTTTTAAAACTTAATTTCAAATTTTTACGATTAGAGTTAATCAACTTATCTTTAGAATTATCTTGATTGTTTAGATTTATTAAATTTGAATTGTTGATAAGATTTGTTTTATCTGTTCTGGATTTCTATGTTATCTAAATTATCAAATAATTTTTTTAAGAAATTTATTAATCTTATCTAAATCTCTATTGACTTTGCCATTTTTAGGTTTTATGTTTGAATTTATTTTAATGTTTGACTTGATTAAATTATTATTTATTTCTTAATTTTCAAGATTTTTATTAATTAATTTATTTGATTTCAAATTTGGTGTATTAATTAAATCTAAATTTTTATTAATTAATTTATTTGAATTGATTTGGTCAATATTTTATTTGACCAAGTCAAGATTAAGGTCATCACGACTTTGATCTGTCACGCCCCGAGACCATTGGAGCCGCTAATCCAATATAAAATCGGATAACATCTCCCCTGTCCGGCGGACAATTTACACAAACATACAACACACGCAGTTTATAATTTGGCCTCAGGCCTTAAAACAGGTATATATAACACATAAGAAAATGAAATAACGCAACACTGAAACATAAAACTCACCTGAGCTGCCCCCAGGGCAGGTGCGCAGCAAAACCACATCACAAAGTCCAACAAAGGACTCAAAAAATACAATACCGTACGAATAAATCCAATACAATCCCTCGGTAACATAACGAATACAAAACATATACTATGCTATCAAAAGAAAACCAAAACCAGCGGAAGCTCCCATCCAAATGGAGTCGTGGGGACCCGGGACTGGCAATTGGACTCCTCCGGTGAGCTATCAACCTGAAAACAAAAATATTACGACGGGTGGTGAGTCCAAGTGGACTCGCGGGTATATAGATAGATATGCATGACTGAACAAAATAGCTGAATAAGCTATAAAGAAACAACAGGATACAGCCTCAACAGGAATAGCAGAATATGCATAACTGAAAGTAACAACTGACTGTACATACCAGAAATCAGTCTATCCATACCATAAAAGACTCGTACCGACACGAGCTAGTGCAGGGTCATCTAACCACACATAAATATATCCTGTACATGCATGTCAAACAAGTGCAGCAAATAAATGCAACAATCACAATCAAAATGCACAATGCATCATATGCACATGATGCAATGTCATGGTCACCCCCTAACTCCAGTCAAGCCACCGAGACAGGCGATACTGTGTCGGCCGAGTGGGTAGAGTTGTGACACTGTACGCACCCTGCTATCACTGCTCCTGAGTGACCGAGTGGACAGGATGCTGGCGGGGGACCACCCCCCTACCCCATGTATATATGAGGGAGCGTCGCTCTCATCTCCTCTGGTCTATGGGAAGAGAAGGGATCTCCGCCTGTTACCACGCTCTGAAACTACTACCCCTGAGCAGTCGAGCGGAGCAGTACAGAGCAAATGCACACACCCAACGGTATCCACTAACCCATGAGTGGCCGTGTGTGCATATCATGTACCGGAAGACGATAGGCTCAACCACAAGGGAGTCGCTGATCGCCGGCATGCAACAGTGCAGGTATGGTGCATGACTCTCACACATGCAACCCAAACCAGGTCATCATACATAACTCAACATAACATGCACAGGTCAATCACAGGTATAATAACCTAACCATCATACATCTAAGTGGACATGCAAGTAATAACAGAATCAACCAATGCAGATATCAGGTAACATGCCACAATAACCCAATCAGTCCATATCTAGACACACGTGCAAGTATGACTCGAATCAACCAATGCAAATATCAGGTGACATGCCACAATAACCCAATCAGTCCATATCTAGGCACACGTGCAAGTATGACTCGAATCAACCAATGCAAATATCAGGTGACATGCCACAATAACCCAATCAGTCCATATCTAGACACACGTGCAAGTATGACTCGAATCAACCAATGCAACCATACAATGGTATGCTAATCCCTATCCACATACTCATGCTCATACCAATGCTAAACAGAATCAGATAACAAATAAACGAGACTATATAGAAGAAAATTTAGATCATATCCAAGGTCAAGCATAAGTATCAAGCAGGATAACAAAACGGTAGCAGATAAAGGTCAATATCAGCCTACTGCATCAATAACAAATAGCCATGCATAAAGATAACGTGGATCTAAAGAAGACAAGCAAGAAGTACCCGCCTTAAAGTGAAGATGCTCGTATCCAAAGAGAAAGAACCACCCGCCAAGAAGTCCAAATTAAGCTCCTGTATCAAGGATGTATTCAATTAGCTATTACACAAATGGTAGCTAGCTAATAAATCCCTAAACCAAACCAGGGTTAACTCAACTATTATAATTAGGTTTAATCTCACGGAGCTAAACTCAAACGCAACCACTCCAAGAACTTCTCTTGAAACCTATCACTGAGCATCGCCCAAACTCATGTCCAAATCAGTTCACAAAGCCACAATCCATAATTAAGCTCACCCTTAATTCCATATCACCACAAATCAAATCCTAAATTTGCTCAGAGTATCAAAGAAAACTTCCAGAAATTTAGATTAGAAAATTAAACCAAAATGGAAAACAATACTCCTCTAAACTCTAAATCTGATCCATACAGAAGGAGAAACCCAAACATCACTACATTGATCTAATCCAAGGACACACACATCCAAGAATTTCCAATGGCAAACCAAATAGAGGTGAACAGCTCTACAAACCGAACATAGGACCAGAAGAAAGGAAAAACACCAAGATCAACAATACTATACATAACATAACTGCATCCCTTCCACATGATGGTTCAAACCACACCTTTAATCCATTCTCATTCCAACTCAAAAACCATAGCAGAGTATTAAGTTTGAGAAACTAACCCACCATTCAATCTGAAAACACCAATTCATCCATAAATTAAACAAGAAACACTCTATAGAATCCGAATTCAAAACCCTGATCACAAATACTGAAATCCTGGCAGCAAATCAACACCCACTGATCATTCCGAGAACCCAAAACAATCTACTATAATTACAGATCCAAGAACATAAGTCAACCACTACCCAAACGAAATCGAACAAATCCCAACTCAATAGAAGCTCAGATCTGAACCCATTCAAAACCTAGCATGGTGAGTTTCACAGCACAACTTTAATCCAAATCCAAATCAGAACAGAATCCATACAGAACAACCAAATAACAATCCGATCAAGGCTGGCCCATTTCATCCAAAATTCTATAAGAACCCTAGTTCAAGATTCCCTTTACCTGATTAAAGCCGGAGAAGGTGTGAGGCGTCGACACTGCCTCATGCTAATCGACGACAGCGAGGGGAGTCCCAATAAGACACCGAGCGGTGGTGGTCGCGTGCCCTAGCTGCCCTTCTCGCTGGAACCCTAACCATCAAAATCCCATAGCTATAGTCAGAGCTTCACCTCGGCTGGAGTCACTCGCTCAAGTCGGGGAAGAAGGGTATAGCTAGCTAGGGCTTACCTTCTTACGATCCAACAATGAAAGTCGCCTGAAGGGAAGACGGAAACCACCGATCGCCAGAGATCGCCAGAGTTCTGCTCGGGACTGGGAGCGGAATGTCGTCGGGCGATTTGGTCAGCGAAGTGAAGAGTCGGCGGAGATGAGGAAACCACATTGAGAGCTTGCGATCGGGAAGAGGGGAATAGGGTTCGGCCGGTTTAATCGGGGAAAAAGGAGAAGGGAAGGGAAAGTTTTAAGTGAGGCCATTTTGCACTTAGGTCCTCTTCTTCCGCCAAATCCCAGCTCAGCCCTTTACGAACTCATTCTTACACATTCAACCCCTTCAAATTTAGGATTAGTCACACTTAAGCCCTTAAAACTTAAGTTCTAAAGCAGAATACTCTTTAATTTTAGTTTGGGGTTCTTAAACCTTAAATCTTCTTCCGATGATTATTATTATTATTATTATTATTATTATTATTATTATTATTTTTTAGATCACATCAAAAGTGTTGGATTTAACATGATCAATATCTAAATTTCTAGCCACTCTTCTAGGGATATTTTCAGAAATATATGAATTATCATGCATGTCATTTAAATTGCTATTAGCAGGGGTATTTTGGTAATTCACACTAAGCGCAGATGCAACTCCTAATTTTGTAGGCTTTTCTATTGGTTCTAATTCGTATCTAGATTCGATCTTGTGGATTTAGACAAGGATTCAACCTCAAGTTCGAGTTAGTCTTCTAACTTCGTTGGGTTCTCACGAAGCTCAATTAGTCAAGTCCAAAGTTCATATGCATTTTGTACTCTCTTAGTCTGCAAATAATTTTGTTAGGCGATAAACTCAAAATTAACTTGATTGCCTTTTTATTTGCTTCCAAACTTCCAAAAGACTACTTCAGCGCCATGCCACCATTGAAGTCATTCATAATGATGAAGACTTCCAGCGCCATGCCACCATTGAAGTCCATGCCACCATTGAAGTCATGAAGACTTCCATATGTATCTCCATAGATTAAATTCATTCATCTCGTACATCTTGTATGAAGGTGATTCGTTAATATCTCACCCTAGCATCTTTTTGTGTTCCATATAGATGAGATAATACTGAAACAACAATATAGGCAACAGATAATTTCTAAGACTTTGTCTTGGGATTAGTAATATGCGATCAAGAGAAAAATAAAAATGAATGACTTGAGTGGTGTTTGCACCAGTCTTGAGTTAATAGAGAAAACATTGAGAAATCTATCCAAAAGAAGTAATAGCACTAATAACCAACACAAATAACCAAAACATTACGATACAAGTCACAGGACTATCTGAAATACAAATCCATAAACCAAAAGAAAATATAATGTACCAACAAGTACAATGTCAATACAAGTCGACTGACGGGTAGTGACTGGCTATCAGGATACTCTCGTGGCGATTCCAAGTGTATCACCCTAAAAACCAAAAACATAAACAACGATGGTGAGTTCGGGCGAACTCTACGGGTATAGAGATAAGATGTGCATGACGATAAAAAGATACACAAATAATATAGAAACAAAGCAGATACAGTCTCATAGGGGTATCAGATATGCATAACTGAGCTACTGAATGTATGAACATACCAGAATCAGGACAACTTGTGGAGTTGTAGATCAGAAACCCCCAATAATCCTCTGTTGACGAGCTCGAACCACACGAGCAATGTAAGGTGAATAACCCTCCACGGGTATTCTCGTACCACACAAATGATGTAAGGTCACATAAATATATGCATTGTACCACCTGAACGTGCATGTCAACTCAATGCAACAAATCAGTGTCAATGTAATGATGCATCATATGCACATAATGTCTGTACGCATTCTAGCTATCCCTACACTGGGTGGCCGAGTGGATAGAATACAAGGGAGCCAATAACTCCAACAACCATAACCCAAAATCTAGGATGACGAGGGAGCCAACAGCTCGAGGACCAACATCCCCATCATGACACATACTCCTAAGTCAACAAGGGGGAGCCAACAACTCTAGAACCAACAACTCCACTATGATCCTGATACCCCAAAACTAGGAAGGGGGAGCCAATAGCTCTATCAACCCAAGGAACTTGATTAAATGACGGGCTCAAATCCTAGGGGAGCCGATGATCGCCAATATACAATTGTACAGAGCCAACAGCTCAGTATGCAACAGTATAAAGCCAACAGTTCTATGAACCCAAAGAACCAGACTGAACAATGGGCTCAGACCCTAGGAGAGCCGATGATCGCTAGTATATAATCGTACGGAGCCAACAACTCAGTATGCAACCATACCAGCACTACTATTTACGATCCGTTTCAACCACTAGGGAATCACAGGTCGACAGTATGGAACAATGCCAAGAGGATGCATGCTATGCACACACCCAACCCTCAACTAGATCACCATCCATACTACGGGATGACAAACATGTACCCAACAAGTATCATAACCTAATAATAATGCATTTAGGTATACATGTAAGGTATATTTAGTGGTCAACCAATACCAAGTATAACATGCCAATCACTCTTATATGATACATACATGAGCATACTCTATAGAATAGGAGTAACAAGTGCGAGACTGTATAGATAATAACCAGACTATTTCAAAGGCCAAGCAAACAAGTCTCAACTAAAGATAAACAAGAGCAGATATAAGGTAATATAACCTACTACAATCCATAACAAGCCATGCATAGAAAATAATATTTATAGAAACAAGTAAAGGTACCCGCCTCCGATATAGTTGCCCATAAATGATGTGAACCCCCCGTCCAAAATATATCCACAGTGAAATAATCAAGTCAATGTCTTGTATCATAGATATAGTTTTAGCTTCATTAATTACTTTTTTTATCTTTATCGGCGTAGTTTGTGAAGAAGAATTTTATGACTTCGAAGAAGAAAAATCAAGATGAAGATGTGGCCTACTTGCTAAATAAATTGGAGAACATAAAGTAAGCGAGGATACATAGTTTATTTAATTATATGATCTATTAATATTAGTATCTTTTTCTTTAATATATTATCTTATGGATTAACTTTATAGGTTTACAACTCAATTAATTTGGGAGGATGCACCCTTTGGTTTGAATATGCATTCATTCTTATCTGTTCTCAATGGAGAGGTTTTTACAAAAGACAAGATAATTGATGCCTACTATAAAATTCTATTTAGGGGAGCATCCACATCTAGTAGGCCATATATAAGTTAATCTATTGTTCAACCTTCCTCACAGTAAGGAATCTAAATGAATTTAGAATATATATTGTAGTAGAATAAATTTTATTATTTGGTTCTTAATAATTTTGTCTGTGTATATTTGTAGTCATCAATAATATCCTCAAGAAAGTTTGGCTTGCAACAGTGATGAAGACATATATGATAGATGAAGGGTTTAGATATATTTTAATATCTTTGTGCAGTGATAATGCACACTTTCACTTATTGTCGGTGGATACAAAATCAATGACTTTCAATCATTTCAATTCTCTTACTAGTGGTCGTAAATATAAATATGAATTTGATTTAGCGGTGAACATCCATTATTCATTTCTTTGTTATTCATTTAGTATAAATTCTCGTTGACGGTGAATTTCAAATTCATCACAGGTAAAAGATTTAAAATAATATACTCGTGAGTAACTTACGGCTATTCACCCATATCTAGAAAATCATCATCGCTTGGACTAATGGGTCTCCCTCAGAGTAAATTGTCCCCAACAAGAAGCTAGGTAAGTAAATGAGGATGAGTTTCAATTGAAAAATATTTTATAAGAAATATGGAAATTTAAATTACTGATGTTATTTATAGCGTGGACTGTGCCTTCTTTATGATGTAATACATTCAATGTCTCCTATATGATGAGAAGATGGACTTCAAACAAGGGAGACATGATAAAAATGAGATTTGATGTAACACTTTTATTTCTGAGGGACATATTATGTAAAACATGGGATCAATTATCCATAGTATTGTTAAAAATATCCAATGGTGTTGTAAGAAAAACAATTGTGGTAAATGTTGTCACATCTATATAATTGGATATTAAGAAAAATAATTATGTGTTATTTATTGAACTCCAGTTGCTGCATTATTTTGTCCCAATTGATACAGTATAAGAACTTCATTACTAGTCGCTAGAACTAAGTTTTGACAACATAAATACCTTCCGCTAGCTCAACCCTACCTAGTGATATCGAGTTTTGAGAAATTTAAATTATTGGTGTCGGAAGCACCAAGATCAAACCTGGATTTTGATAATGGCAAAGAGTTTATAAGTTAAGGTCATTGTGATCTAATGAACTTATTTAAGTGCGCAGGAAAAGTCCTAGGTAAGCTAGGCACGAAGTCCTAGTTTGTAGAATTGGGCAATAAGTCCTGGCCGAGGGCTGGGCACCTAAGACCTGCCCGAGGGTTGGGCAATAAGTCCTGGTCGTGGACTGGGCACGAAGTGCTTGTTCATGGAATTGGGCAATAAGTCCTGGCTGAGGGTGGGCACCGAAGACCTGACTGAGGGTTGGGCAATAAGTCCTGGTCGTGGACTGAGCACGAAGTTCTGATCTGGAAGATCAGGCAAAAGTCCAACCGGAGGAGCCGGTTGGCAAAAGGTAAATTCTCCTTAGAGGAGTAGGCGAGGATGCGTTCTCCGAAGAGGGAACATTAGGCGTCGGTTCAACCTAGGGTTCTATTTGGGAAGCCCAAAGTCAGAACCAAGACAGCGCAGGCTGTTAATTGAACCTAATTTATCTATTACTTGTGCTTTAGAACTAACCCTGGTTGCAGGAACGAAGGTTGAAGTTCTCTGCATCCCAGGCGCCTGAATGGAGTTAGGTGCCCGAGCATACATGCGCTTGTATGGATACAGGCGCCCCAGAAGGTTGTTTTCTAGCAGTCTGCGGAGCTAGCCTCCACGTCAGCAAAGGAGGCGCCGGTGAGCATACAGGCACCCCGTCGTCCCAGGCGCTAGTTGAAGGGATAAGCGCTGGCCAAGTCTGTGGAGCTAGCCTCCACGTTAGCAAAGGAGGCGTCGGTGAGCATACAGGCGCCCCGTCGTCCCAGGCGCCCTAGTTGAAGGGATAAGTGATAGATTAGCACTTAACATACTTATTTGGGTTCATATTTGGTGCATATCATGAAATTATGTTCTTAATGTTACATGTTTCATCATGTTTTTGGAATAAGAATTATTTTGATCCATCAAGTTAAATTTCCTACAATTATTGTAAAAAATTCCTCATTGTCTTGAATTGATTTTGTAGGGAAATTAATTTGGACCAAGTTGGCTCATGATCAAAGTCTTGGGCTTGGGATTTAATTATGGAAGAAGATCAAAATCAAGCAATGGCCCAACCTGCTCAAGTTGATACCTATTAAAGGCCCAAGTGTGAGCCAAGCTTCATCAAGGACTCAAGCCAAGTTTAAATCAAGCCAAGACTTGACTTAACCCACATCCAGAAACCTAACTGACCAAACCCAAGCCTAATCATCCTCACCAATCCCTAATTTCCACTAAACCCAAATTGAACCCACTCCAATTAAACCGGTTCAACCCCATGTATAAAACCCAAATTTTGATACGGTGAACAGGGCTTCGCCACTGTTCATCGTGCCATTTCCTCTCCGTTTTCCCTTTCGGCAAGCCCCGATCTCGCGTTCTTCTTCTTCTTCAAGCTGCAGAATTATCAAGGAGGCTCAGGTCATCATCTGGACTATCTCTTGCAGCCTGGAATCTCGCTCTCGAGGGTTTCTTGGGCGAGTGTGCACTGCCCTGTTCCTGCGGCGAAATTACTGTGATTTCAGTTGTTGCGGCCACAACAGCTGATTGATTCGGCTTCAGTGAAGTTGTCTAACGGCTTTGCGGAGCTCATCGATCACCCTCGCGCTAAATCGCAGCGGATTAGATCAGTGTTTCCGGAGTTGCCATTTTAAATCTGTTTTGAGTTCTGAAATCTTGAGTGCGAGAGGGTTTCTCAAATTCAAGGCTCCAGATTCGTTCAGATCCAAGCCCAGAGAATTTCAGAAGCCTAGTTGCTGATTTCTGGATCATTTCCAGCTCTTGGGTGACGCCAAGAAGTGTAGTTTGTGAAGATGGGTTGAATTCGAGTGGAGTAGCTAATTTGTTTTCAATTCTGCATTTGTTTCCGAATTTACTTTGTCAATAGATTCTTGTAGCTGTAATTAGATTTACTTTTAGATTGAAGTGCCTCATTTTCCTCATTAATTAGCTTCAACTCAGTGCAAGAGTTAGTGTTGTCTGTTCTTAGTTTATAGTGTTATTTGTTTCTTGCAAATTACTTAGCTGCATTTCATGTTTAGGTTAGATCCCAATCTTATTTGAACCTGCCAATTTGAATCTGATTTATTCTGTTAAGTTCTAGTTAATTTCATAATTAGGATTCAATTGCTTAGGCTAAGTAGGATTAATATCTGTTGAGTAATTGGTTAACTGTTGAGATAGATTTTAGTTAAGTTCTTATTCATAGAGCTCGGTTGGTTGAGTTAGCTGCAAGATTTAGAGTTCACCTTTTAATCTAGGATTTAGCTAAGTTTTTCTTTGATTGTTATGGTTAGTTTAATCTGCTCGTTAGCTCATTACACTTAGCATAATATTCCCATTTTGTTAGCTTTGAATCTTCACTGGTTTTCTCTCTTTTTGCATTTAAAGAATTGTTTTAAAATACCAAAACCCCCCATTTTACATCGGAAACCCCAAAAAGATCCGTAAGCCTAATTTCAAGCAAAGCTACTACTAGTCCTTGTGAAAAATACGACTCGAGGCCCCTACACTACACTTTTCTTTTGTGAGCCGTGGGTTTTCGACACTTAATCAATTTGAGGCCCATTCGTGACACTCCATTTTGGGCCTTTCAAATTTTGGCGCCGTTGCCGGGGACTTGTTAGTTGATTTGTTTGATTTTAGCTGGTGCACTTACTTCATATCATTCTTGACTTACTTTTGTGCTTATTGTCATATCTTTTGATTTGATTTTATTTGTTTTATCTTTTTATCCACTTTTACTGCGATTTGTTTGATTTTATGACCAGGTCTCTAGGTGCTGAATTAGAAGATTTCGATCCTGAGATTGAGAGGACCTTCAGAGTCAGGAGGAGCCAGGCCATTCTTTCTGAGACTACAGATATCCCTCCACTTCAGACTATCAGCACTCACTCAGGCATTGACATGGCAGACCACCAGAGAACCATGAAGGAGCTTGCAGCACCTGATGCTGCATTTCAGTACTCCAGCATAGCATATCCAGAGCTAGGGGGGAGTTTTGAGCTCAAATCGGGACTCATCAATTTGTTGCCAAAGTTTCAGGGTTTATCTGGGGAGGATCCAAACAGACACTTGCACGAGTTCCATGTGGTGTGCTCTACTATGAAGCCTCAGGGCGTTTCTGAAGAAGACATTAAGTTAAGAGCATTTCCTTTTACTTTGACTGGGGCTGCTAAGGATTGGTTGTATTATTTGCCCACTGGACATGTTGCTAGTTGGATTGAAATGAAGAGAGCATTTTTAGAGAAGTTTTTTCCAGCATCAAGGACCGCCATTATCAGAAAAAGTATTTGTGGCATTCAACAAGTGGTTGGAGAGTCCCTTTATGATTATTGGGAGAGGTTCAAGAAGTTATGCTCTAGCTGCCCTCAACACCAAATTAGTGAGCAACTTCTTGTGCAATATTTTTATGAAGGTTTATTACCTATGGATAGGAGCATGATTGATGCAGCGGCAGGGGGAGCCTTAGTAAATAAAACTCCGGAGCAAGCTAGAGTACTCATTTCTAACATGGCGGAGAATACTCAACAATTTGGGAGTAGAGCACTCACTACAAGAGGGGTTCATGAAGCTCAAGTGTCGCCTAATGAACAAAAAGAAAGCAAAAGTTCCTTGTTGGAGAACCAATTGACGGAGTTGGCATCTTTAGTGAAGCAAATGGCAGTGAACAATGTGAACCAAGCCTCAAATTTAACAACAACTTCATTTCCAAATCAAGTTACAAGAGTATGTAGCATTTGTTCAAGCCAAGAACATAATTCGGACCATTGTCCAAATCTCCAACAAGATGAATCGGTTGCGGCCTTGGCTAGAGCTCCATTCCAACGAAGAAATGACCCCTACTCATCTACCTACAATCCGGGTTGGAGGGACCACCCAAATTTGAAGTATGGTAACTCTTTTTACCAACAACCGCCTTCCAATCATCAAATTCAGCAAAATCATCCCTCATTTCAGAGTTCACAGCAATCACAGCAACCTACACAGAATTTTCAGCAGTCATCTCAACCATTCCAGCATCAATTTCAGCCTTCCCAGCAGTTTCAGGACACATTCCAGCAACAATACCAACCTGTGCAACAATTCCAACAGCCTTTCAGCAATTACCAGCCGCCAAATCAACCTCCACAGCAATTCCAACAATTTCAGCAACCTACACATCAATTTCAGCAGAGTTCACAGCAATTTCCAGCACAATCACAACTTCCAGCAGGTTTTCAACCTTTCCAGAATCAATTCAGCACTCGCAGGGTTTCAAACTTTCAGCAGCCATTTCAGACATTTCAGAGTCAAGATCAGCAAAATCAGCCTCAAATGCAGAATTTCCAGCAAGGTTTTCACAATTTTCAGCAGCCTCATCCACCTATTCAGCCCACACAAGTCATATGCAACTATGGAGTTCTAGTGGTTCAAATCGCAACAACAACAACAAAAGATAGAGGAGCTAACGCAACAAATGCTACAACAACAACAACACCAACAAAGGACGGATACCACTTTGCAAAACCTTGAGAGAACAATTGGACAACTAGCAAGTGGGATAAACCAAATGCAAGCTCAAGGGTCAAGCCAATTACCCTCACAAACAACTCCAAATCCTAAGGGAAATGTGAGCGCAATAACTCTTAGAAGTGGGAAAGTTACAACATCTCCTAAGAGTCCAAGAGCAGAATTTTCAGGAAACCGGACAGCTTCTCCAATTCCGGCCCAAAACCACACTGAAATGAGTTCAAATTCGGCTGATTCCACCCCTAGCACGTTCCCAACTCAGTCCTCAAGCAACCCTCCAAATTTGATGGCAAATAGAGAAGAAAACAGTGCCGAGACGCATGGGACAGCAGCTGCTACACATGGGACAGCAAGACAGAATTCAACTTCTCCATTTTCGGCAAAAGTTGATGATTTTAGGGTTCCTTTACCTTTTCCACAGCAGAGAACACATGCCAAAAAGCAAGTGGAAGAAGAGAAGGCCAAAGAATTTCAAGAACTTGAGAATCTTTTTAGCAAAGTGCAGGTGAATGTGCCATTGCTTACCATGATCAAGCAAATTCCTAAATACGCTAAGTTTCTCAAAGATTTGTGCATTCACAAGAAGAGGTTGAAGGGGAATGAGTTAGTCAACATGGGCAAAAATGTTTCAGCACTGTTTCAGCAAATTCCTCAGAAATGCGAAGACCCAGGAGTTTTTACAGTACCTTGTGAGATTGGAAGCAATTTATTTCAGGATGCCATGTTAGATTTGGGTGCTTCCATCAATGTGATGCCTAGGTCAGTTTTTCAGATGTTGGGCATAGGGCCTTTACAGCCTACAGGAGTAGTGATTCAGCTGGCTGACAGAAGCCAGACTCACCCAGCCGGTATGATTGAGGACGTGCTTGTTAAGGTGAAAGAGTTGATCTTCCCAGCTGATTTTTACATATTGGACATGGAGGGGGATTTCCTTGCACATAGATCTCCACTCATACTTGGGAGACCATTTTTGAAGACCGCCAGAACGAAGATTGATGTACATGCAGGGACACTTTCCATGGAGATAGGAGATACAGTAGTCCAGTTCAGTCTTCTTGACGCTATGAAGCACCTGAGGGAGGATCACTCTGTTTTGTGTATTGATGTTGCTAAGGAGCTGGTTGGTGTAGATGCCCTTGCTGATAGGATTT
Source organism: Boesenbergia rotunda (assembly GCA_024364735.1). Lineage (NCBI taxonomy): Eukaryota > Viridiplantae > Streptophyta > Magnoliopsida > Zingiberales > Zingiberaceae > Boesenbergia > Boesenbergia rotunda. The sequence goes on from JAGFNQ010001708.1 coordinate 419,703, forward strand.
TCTCTGATTTTCATGATTGTGACCTGAGTTCTACAGATGCAGGAGATGATATGTCTGCAGGAGGAGCTGAGTTTGGATCCGTTTCTGGACTTCTCACAGTTGAGGGAGATTTCATGAGTGTAGGGGATTGCACTGAGCCCCAGGGATCACTCTTGATGGTTGATGTGTCAGGAGAGTCAGAGGGTAGGTATGTGAGTGTAGGGGATTGCACTGAGCCCCAGGGATCACCCATATCTACTGAGCAGTCAGAGCCTGAGTTGAAGCCTTTGCCAGCACACTTGAAGTATGCTTATTTGGGAGAAGATCAGCAGCTACCTGTCATCATTGCCCAGAATTTAGAGCCAGAGCAAGAGGAAAAATTATTACAAGTTCTGAGGCAGCACAGAAAAGCTATAGGGTGGACACTTGCTGATATTTCTGGGATTAGTCCTGCTATCTGCATGCATCGGATACACTTAGAAGAAAATATGAAGCCCGTGAGACAACCACAGAGAAGACTCAACCCTTTGATTCTTGATGTAGTAAAGAAAGAGGTGACTAGACTTTTACAGGCAGGCATCATTTACCCTATTTCTGATAGCAGATGGGTGAGTCCTATTCATGTGGTTCCCAAGAAATCAGGAGTTACAGTGGTGGCAAATGAAGACAACGAGTTGGTGCCCACGAGAGTGAAGAATGCATGGAGAGTTTGTGTGGATTATAGGAAGCTGAACCAAGCCACGAGGAAGATCACTATCCCTTGCCCTTTATTGATCAGATGTTGGAGAGATTGGCGGGGAAGTCACACTATTGCTTTTTAGATGGATACACAGGATATTTTCAGATTTGCATAGATCCGGAAGATCAAGAGAAGACCACCTTCACTTGTCCTTTCGGCACATTTGCTACAGACGGATGCCATTCGGACTTTGCAACGCTCCAGGACCTTCCAGCGGTGTATGGTAAGCATTTTTGGTGAGTTGTTAGAACACTGCATGGAAGTATTCATGGATGATTTTTCTGTTTTTGGTACATCCTTTGATTCATGCTTAGATAATTTATCTAGGGTTTTGCATAGATGCATCGAGACTGATCTGGTTCTTAATTTTGAAAAGTGTCATTTTATGGTTGAGCATGGCATTGTTTTAGGTCACATAGTCTCTAGGAGAGGTATAGAGGTAGATCCTGCAAAGACAAGTGCTATATCTTCTTTATCTTACCCCGTATGCGTACGGGATGTTCGATCTTTTCTTGGACATGCAGGTTTCTACAGGAGATTTATTAGAGACTTCAGTAGAGTTGCTCTCCCATTGTCTCGATTGTTGCAGAAGGATGTGGATTTTTATTTTGATGCAAAATGCAAGGAGGCTTTTCAGAGGTTGAAGGAGGCTCTTATCACTGCACCTATCATCAGATCACCAGACTGGAGCTTACCTTTTGAGTTGATGTGTGATGCCTCGAACCATGCAGTAGGAGCTGTACTTGCACAGAGAGTAGATGGGGCACCATATGTTATTTCTTATGCCTCAAAGACCTTGGATTCAGCCCAAGCCAATTACACCACCACAGAAAAGGAGTTTCTCTCCATTGTTTTTGCTTTAGATAAATTCAGATCATATTTATTGTGTTCTCATGTTGTTGTGTTTTCTGATCATGCAGCATTGAAGTACCTCCTGAAGAAACCAGATGCGAAGCCAAGGCTTATTAGATGGATGCTACTACTACAGGAGTTTGATTTGGAGATACGGGACAGGAGTGGCAAGGAAAATTTAGTAGCAGACCACTTGAGTAGATTGGAGGGAGATGGAGATCCCACGGCCATAGATGATGATTTCAGAGACGAGCAGCTTTTACAGCTGCATGGTGAGTCACCTTGGTATGCAGACTTAGTGAATTTTCTTGTAGCTCATGTTTTTCCCACACACTTTTCGAAAGCTCAAAAGGATAAGTTTACAAGTGATGCCAAATATTATGTGTGGGATGATCCTTACTTGTGGAAGTTTTGTAGTGATCAAATCATTAGGAGATGTGTACCAAATCATGAGTTTCATTCTGTACTCACTTTTTGTCATTCTTCAGCATGTGGTGGGCATTTTGGGCCACAGAGAACTGCTAGAAAAATTTTAGAATGTGGATTGTACTGGCCCACCCTGTTTAGAGATTCATATAGGTTTTGTAAATGTTGTGATAGATGTCAAAGAACAGGAAACATTAGTGCTAGAAATGAAATGCCTCAACAAACCATTTTATTTTGTGAGATATTTGATGTTTGGGGTATAGATTTTATGGGACCATTTCCTGCTTCTTTTGGATTCTTGTATATTCTTTTAGCTGTTGATTATGTTTCAAAATGGGTGGAGGCCATTCCCACCAGGACTGATGATTCATCTGTTGTTGTGAGTTTTGTCAGGTCACACATTTTTTGCAGGTTTGGAATACCAAGAGCAATCATAAGTGACCAAGGATCCCATTTTTGCAATAAGCATATGAAGGCTCTTCTCAATAAGTACGGGGTTGTACATAAGATTTCTACTGCTTATCACCCCCAAACAAATGGACAAGCCGAGGTGTCAAATAGAGAAGTCAAATCAATTTTGGAAAAAACTGTGGGACCTAATAGGAAGGATTGGAGCAAAAGGCTTGAAGATGCACTATGGGCATATCGCACCGCTTACAAGACACCCATTGGAATGTCACCTTATAGACTTGTGTATGGGAAATCATGCCACTTACCTGTAGAGATTGAGCATAAGGCGTACTGGGCAGTTAAAGCTTGCAATTTTGATGCTACTAAGGTGGGAGAAGAAAGGAAGTTGCATCTTCAAGAACTTGAAGAAATCCGGTTGGAAGCATTTGAAAATTCAAGGATCTACAAGGAGAAGACTAAGAAATTTCATGACAAGCACATTGTGAACAAAGAATTTCAAATTGGTGACAAGGTGCTATTATACAAGTCAAGACTCAAATTGATCAAAGGAAAGTTGAGGTCAAGATGGGAGGGTCCATTTTTTGTAACTAATGTTTTTCCCTATGGAGTGGTAGAGATTCAAGAGGAGGCTACAAGCCAAGTTTACAAGGTCAATGGTCACCGGCTCAAGAAATTCCATGAAGAGATAAAGGAGCTAGAGGTGGATGGAGTGGACTCTATAGATGCCACATACCCAACTTGAAAGGGGAGTTCACTAAATTTTGCACTCATTTTTCTTTGTAGATACCATTTCCTTGTTGCAATAATAAATTTTAGTTTGCATGCGCAATTAATTTTCTTAAATAGCTACTTTAAAGTTCAAATAAAATTCTTCATGTAAATACCATGCTTAGATTTAATCATTTAGTTTCATGAAAATTTTATTCATCATTACGCTTTCTATTGTGAATACCATTCCCTTTATTTTGACAATAATAAATGTTTAGTTCACAGTAATGTTTTGCTTCATTAAGTGTTAAGTTTCGAATTAAAATAAATTTTCATTGTGAATACTAGTACTAGTTTTAATTTCGGCAATCATACATTTGGAGTTCAAATAAACCTCATTCCTACTTTTGCATTATCTAGCTTTCCTTTTCAAGTTCCAATAAATCTTAATTGTGAATATTAGCACTTAGTTTTGGTTATGTCATTTAGCTAGAAGTCTTGGTTAATGGAATAAAGTGTAACCACCTCCTTATACTTCTCTATATCATTTTAGAGGGTTTTGAAAGTTAGTTAACTTTTGCTTGTTGAGTTAAGAGATTCAAGTGCATGGATGACAATTTTGAATGCTTGAGTAATAACTCGATTAATGGACTCTAGATTGATGAAAATTGAGATGAAGATTTTATACCTAGTAAGGATTGAACTTTACTTGTGTGATGCACTCATATGATTGCAAATCTAGAATTTGCTTTAACTCTTTCAAAGCCATAATTCTAAGAATTGAATCATACTCATGAAGGTGAATTATTTTGTTCTTCTTCCTCCACACAAATTCCTATTTGTTCCTTGCAAATCATCAACTTTCTTTATTCTTTATATTCAATTTTATCCTCATAGCAAATTTCTTTCACATATTTTTCTGGATATGGGCATTCATGTGTGTTAATTGATGATGTTTTGCCCGGGACGGACAAAGATTTGAGTGTGGGGGAGGTTGTGGTTGGTTTGGATTCTTTGAATGATGCAAATTTTCATGTTAAGGAGGTGCCCCGAAGCTGTTGTGCAGAGTGCAGAATTCTAAAACAGTGAGTGACCTGAAACTGTTTGTGTCAAGATGATGTATGTGGAAGCTTGTTAGCTGCGCAGGATCATTGAAGTAATTGCTCTAATTCAATACAACAACTCTATTATTTCCATACCTCATTTCTTAAGGAGCAGTTGAACTGATTTTGGTAAGCTGTAGTAATTTTTAGTGACTGAAATTCTGATACAAATGCTGAAGAACTAAGTTGCTGTAAACAATTGCTATTAAGCTGTAAAGTGCAGTATCAAAGCTGTGGAGTTATTGATGCTATGCAGGAATTTTATTTATGTCTTCTTAATCATGTCAAGTTGAATCCAACTCAGATAATCAAGGATACAAACTGTCCTAATTCTGAATAAGAAGAAGTGAATGCAGAATGCAGAATTCTTTATGACACCTTATTGCTGTCCATTACCATAAACTACTTGAGTTGAAGCTAAGAAATTACTGCACAACAAGTTGGCTTGGAAATCTACTGAGTTGTTCTGAAAACATCATTGGATTGGATCTAATTGGATTTGTTTTAATTTTGGCATACTGTTTTAAGTGTATTAAGGAGCTCTGAAATTGTTTCATTTGGTATTCAGAGATTACTGAAATTTCAGAATTATTTGGAGCAGATTTCGAATTGTTGATAAAATCAATTGGAGTTTGTGCATTTGCAAGTAACAAATGTTGTTCTTTATGGTCCACATCTTCTATGAAATGGAGGATGAGATTACCTTAAATTTGAAATCAGTTCATTACTGAAAATTTCTGAAGAACCACTGCCATTAAGCTGTTAAATGCACAAATTCAAATTGCCAATGACGTGAAGATGCTGATGCTATGTAAGAATTCTGTTTAGCTTCCCATTTACAATAGAGGAGTTCATTTTCCATCTAATCAAGGGATAGTTTCCAGCTTCAATGAGGGAAATATAGTGGTGTATCAATCGGGAACTATTAATTGCCAACATGAGAATGCTGCAGCCCAAGTCTGAATATCAGAAGCTGCACTTAAAGCAAAAACATGTTCAAAAGCTGTTATCATAATGTTGTACACATTGTATCAACTTGAAACTAATGTGCCAAGTTAGCCGTGTAGAATATGCTACCTATCACTGCATTTGCTGAGGGTGTTATACTTTGGATAATAGAGGAGAGGGGCTACATTAGGGGCGTTTTTGTTGCTGAAATTAGCTCCTGTCAGCAGTAGTGATGCAACTGGCTTACTGTAAATTGCTGACAGCTTTTTGAAGCTCTGAAAGTAGGTTGAAGCTTGGCTACATTTGAACTGTGGTGCTTTCAGTTTTGATTTGGGAAGGACTGTTCTGTGCCAATTGGCACGCAAGGGATTGCTTGTTTTGGTGCTTTGATTTGTGGTCTACTGAGAGCTACTGGACAACACAGAAAGTTTGCTGAATTTGCAGCAACTTTCAGAATGAAATAATCTGTTCTTTGTTGAAAAGGGTTCGGGTTTGCTGTTTTCTGCAGCATTAATAGAACTTTCTGATATTTTGGATGCTAGTGCTGAAAGATGGATGGTTTTTACTGTCTTTGGTGGCTGTTGAGTGCTCGGGGCTTATACTGAAATGGTACCTAGCTTTTGAATGCTAGTGTTTTAATTGCTTCTGGGTGCAGTTTCAAGAATGAATTAAGCTGTAATTTTGCCGTGATTGCTACCTTCTGTTGGGGATAAGTGGGTTACTGAAGTATCACAAGTGTGGCTGTGGTTGGTGGTCGCCAGTGTGCCAACAAAAGGACTGTGTTAAATCAAGAGAAGAAAGCTATAATAATGATTTATTGATTAGTATGCAGTTCTAATACTGTTATGTGCCAAGCCTGGAGTAAGTTTTGTCCAAATCTGTATTCTAAAGCCAAGTTGTTTAAATTCTATTACTGTGGAGCTGTGAAGAGGAGAGTTGTCTCGTTCTGAAATCAGAAATGATGCTGTAAAGATGCTGAAAATTTGGGCAGAATGCTTCGAGTGGGAAGGGGATGCAATGATTAATTCAAGCTGAAATCTTGGAACGACACTGAGTAGCTGCAGTTTTAAAAGTTGGTATAATTAATTGATTAAAGCCAGATATGGAGATGTGGACAAAGGTTAATAAATTCATATTGATATAAAAAGATTAGGGAGTTGAATTAGGCAGAACTTTGCAATGTTGAAGGCTGAAATCAGTAATGAAAAGTGAAAAGTTCGTGATTGCTGTTCCATCAAAGCAAATACAACTAAACATGAGGTGTGATGCTGTAAAATTGTTGAATGTGGGACTGAATCTGTGATGGGCAGAAAGGTTCTGAACAATTTCAGAATTTATAAGGAGGTGTGCCTAATTTCAATGCAAATTTCTAATATGAACATTGGTTCCTATTCCTTTGGATATTTAAAACTCAGAACATGCAGTATTAGTGGATCTGAATGTTGAAATCGCACAATTCAGTTAAGGCTGGGAATTGAAAGTGATAAGAAATATGTGAAATCTGTGTTGGCTTTAGGAAATAACAAAGACAAGAGTTGTGTTATCAGACTCAAGGAGAACTTGACTATGAATTGATGACCAATGTTGGCCTCAATTAAGCATTACAACAGGATGTGCAGACAAGGGTCACTGAAGATTCTGAATTCACTTGTGTGCCAAATGAATCTGCACTATCTGAACAAGGCAGATTTCTACAGCTTGGAAGCTTAAAGTGCAGTAATTAATAATAACTGTAGCGTGCCAAAACAAGGGTGTATGTTCTACTAATAGAAAGCTAAAGTCTAAATTGAATGCTATCATGTTTATTCATGAGTTGAAATTTTTGGATCCCAATAAATCTGAAAAGACTTAGTGAATAGCTGCAATCGGAGATTTGTTATGATAGTCGACTCATTTCAACTGTTTCAGATTGCCATAGTGTGCAGGTTTTTGCAGCTCACTAGTGTGGAATCAGTGCAAAAACAGATTGTGCGCCAAACTATTTGAATGTAAACTCTACTCAGTGATGTGTGCAGAAAAGAAAGAAATTGAGTTGCTCAGAATAGGTCATCAAGAACAACTGTGAAAGATCAAAATTGGAATGGAACGACATTTGGCTTAGCGATGAAAACAAAGATTTTAATGTTGATATCAAGAGCAGAATGAAGTCAGAAACACACAGAATGTTCGAAAGTGCCAAAAGACAGTGCAAAAATAGAAAATAAGTGTGCCAAAGGAATGAAATTGAGATGGAAATGGATGTGCACTTCTGAATTGAAAATTTTAACCAATGGTTCAGTGGAAATAGAAGAAAACAGAAAAACAGTGACTGGAAACTATAAATACAGTGAACAATGAAAGGAGGAGTACAGAGATATTGTAGAATGAGTAGAAGGTCAGAAAATGCACAAGGGGAGTGATGCGAAAATTCATTAACCAAACATTTATTTATGCCCATGTCTTCCACCATCACATTGAGCTATTCGTTTCTTTATCTTTTCATTTCTTTTCTAATACCTCAATTCTTATTGCTTTAGTTCATGATTTCCTTACAACTCAAAATAAGCCTTTATAAGTGTGATTTCAATGTCAAGGATGATGGTGGAGAGTAGAAGAGAAGCAAGCCTATGGAAATGCATGAACCATGAGTAGCTAGAGTGAGCTCTACTTGTATCATGAATTAGAAATTAGATTGAGAGCCACCAACAAATCCCTTGAAAGTATTCGAGTGAAAATTCATCTCAATCGATTCATGATAGAGGAAGTACATTGAGTTGTTGACCAAGAACTAGAAATTAATCCATGTATACTTGGGTCTTTGAAATTTGGCAAACCTAGGTAACTTTCTTTCAAATTTTCTTCTAACATGATTGAGAATGTTTTCAGGGATATGGTAAAACATTAGTTGTTCTTCATTTTGTTTACTTGCACGGGACGCACAAGAATAAGTGTGGGGGAGTGATAGATTAGCACTTAACATACTTATTTGGGTTCATATTTGGTGCATATCATGAAATTATGTTCTTAATGTTACATGTTTCATCATGTTTTTGGAATAAGAATTATTTTGATCCATCAAGTTAAATTTCCTACAATTATTGTAAAAAATTCCTCATTGTCTTGAATTGATTTTGTAGGGAAATTAATTTGGACCAAGTTGGCTCATGATCAAAGTCTTGGGCTTGGGATTTAATTATGGAAGAAGATCAAAATCAAGCAATGGCCCAACCTGCTCAAGTTGATACCTATTAAAGGCCCAAGTGTGAGCCAAGCTTCATCAAGGACTCAAGCCAAGTTTAAATCAAGCCAAGACTTGACTTAACCCACATCCAGAAACCTAACTGACCAAACCCAAGCCTAATCATCCTCACCAATCCCTAATTTCCACTAAACCCAAATTGAACCCACTCCAATTAAACCGGTTCAACCCCATGTATAAAACCCAAATTTTGATACGGTGAACAGGGCTTCACCACTGTTCATCGTGCCATTTCCTCTCCGTTTTCCCTTTCGGCAAGCCCCGATCTCGCGTTCTTCTTCTTCTTCAAGCTGCAGAATTATCAAGGAGGCTCAGGTCATCATCTGGACTATCTCTTGCAGCCTGGAATCTCGCTCTCGAGGGTTTCTTGGGCGAGTGTGCACTGCCCTGTTCCTGCGGTGAAATTACTGTGATTTCAGTTGTTGCGGCCACAACAGCTGATTGATTCGGCTTCAGTGAAGTTGTCTAACGGCTTTGCGGAGCTCATCGATCACCCTCGCGCTAAATCGCAGCGGATTAGATCAGTGTTTCTGGAGTTGCCATTTTAAATCTGTTTTGAGTTCTGAAATCTTGAGTGCGAGAGGGTTTCTCAAATTCAAGGCTCCAGATTCGTTCAGATCCAAGCCCAGAGAATTTCAGAAGCCTAGTTGCTGATTTCTGGATCATTTCCAGCTCTTGGGTGACGCCAAGAAGTGTAGTTTGTGAAGATGGGTTGAATTCGAGTGGAGTAGCTAATTTGTTTTCAATTCTGCATTTGTTTCCGAATTTACTTTGTCAATAGATTCTTGTAGCTGTAATTAGATTTACTTTTAGATTGAAGTGCCTCATTTTCCTCATTAATTAGCTTCAACTCAGTGCAAGAGTTATTGTTGTCTGTTCTTAGTTTATAGTGTTATTTGTTTCTTGCAAATTACTTAGCTGCATTTCATGTTTAGGTTAGATCCCAATCTTATTTGAACCTGCCAATTTGAATCTGATTTATTCTGTTAAGTTCTAGTTAATTTCATAATTAGGATTCAATTGCTTAGGCTAAGTAGGATTAATATCTGTTGAGTAATTGGTTAACTGTTGAGATAGATTTTAGTTAAGTTCTTATTCATAGAGCTCGGTTGGTTGAGTTAGCTGCAAGATTTAGAGTTCACCTTTTAATCTAGGATTTAGCTAAGTTTTTCTTTGATTGTTATGGTTAGTTTAATCTGCTCGTTAGCTCATTACACTTAGCATAATATTCCCATTTTGTTAGCTTTGAATCTTCACTGGTTTTCTCTCTTTTTGCATTTAAAGAATTGTTTTAAAATACCAAAACCCCCCATTTTACATCGGAAACCCCAAAAAGATCCGTAAGCCTAATTTCAAGCAAAGCTACTACTAGTCTTTGTGAAAAATACGACTCGAGGCCCCTACACTACACTTTTCTTTTGTGAGCCGTGGGTTTTCGACACTTAATCAATTTGAGGCCCATTCGTGACACTCCATTTTGGGCCTTTCAATAAGCGCTGGCCAAGTCTGTGGATGAGGATCCGCGTAGAAGGACACACGTGTCAGGCACCCCATTCAACACAGGCGCCCAGACGACAATATATAAAGGGGTTCACCCCTGCTTCCAGACAACACTTCTTTCAATGCAATACTCAAGCGCTCTGCTCTAACGTCTTCATGCCCAAGCTTCAAGTGCCAACGATGACCCGCTGCTTTGATCTTCGAGTCATTTTCTGGTCGTTGGTATTTGTTTAATTTAATTTAATTTCTTATATTCAATTCTGTATTTGTGCCTTAAAGTTTGCAATATTTTTCCGAAATATAGAATTGCCCAACATAAACGGTCAAGGACCGTGGGCCTTGGAGTAGGAGCCAATCTAGACTCTGAGCCAAGTAAAACCAAGTGTATTAGCATTGTGTTATATTTCCGCTGCGTAAAATTCTTTTTTATATCCGAAATTTTTTTATCGATATTCACCCCCTCTATCGATTCTAAACGATCCCACACAAAATCCTAGTTCCATCACTAGGTTTCAATGAAAACCCACTGAGGGACCTACAAAAGTCAAATTGCAATAATTTCAAATATTATGAGTTTATGGTGTTGTAAGGATACGAATTATGCTATCCATTGTATTTTTAGGGGCTTTGCCAAATGTTGTTCGATAGTACGTACGTTTAAACTTATTTAAAGTTTAAATGAATATATGCCGGATATGATCATACATGAGTCCCACAAGAAAATTTATTTTGTAAATAGATTAAGAAATATTTAAAAGATTATCATATTAATAATTAATAAGTGATTATATATATTTTAAAAAGGTAATTTTAAAATGGAAAAAATATCAGGTCACGTTGGGCCTGAAATCCCAATATATCAAACACGCATTAGGCCAGATATTCTCGGCTTTCAGTTGGGCCTGAAATTTGAGAATATCAGACCCTCTGATATCCTAAAGCTATTTTTTTTAAAAATAATTATAAATAAATATGTATAATATAAAAATAGAGACAAAGATAAAGGAAATATATATATAGATAAAGAATACAAAAAAAAAATAATATAAGGAATCAAAAATTAAATAATATGAATAAATAATAAAGTAGCAAATATAAAATGGAGATAATGATAAAGAAAATATATAAATAGATAAAGAAAATATAAATATATACATATAAAATATAGAAATACATTAAGAATAACTATAAAAAAAGAAATATAAAATATAAATAAATAAATAGTATTTATTGATTAAAAATATAAGAAATAAATATAATAGAAATTAAAATAAAATATAGATGTAAAAAATAATTAAGATAGATAATAAAAGATAAAGATAAAAATATAAAAATATAAAGATGAGAGATAAAATAAGGCAACCGCTACATTATGCACTGTTCTGTGCCAACTAACACAGTATGAGAACTTCAATGATAGTCATTAGAACTAGCTTTTGACACCATAAATACATTCCCCTTGCTTAACCCTACATATTGAGTTTTGAGAAATCCAAATATCCTAGGTCCATCAGTGAATTTCGGGGAAAAACCACTGATGGACCTACAAAAGTCCGATTGTAACAATTTCAAATATTGTGAGCTTTATTTTTGTTGCAAGGACTCAAATTATGTTATCCATTGTGTATTTAGGCACTTTCTAGATGTTGTTCGATAGTACGATACGTTTAGGCTTGTTTAAAGTTTAAACGAATGTATGTCGGATATGATCATACTTGAGTATTTTATAAAAAAAATATTTTATGAAAAGATGTAGAATTAATTAAAAGATTATCCTATAAATAATAAATAAATCGTGATTATATATTTTAAAATATATTTTTGGAAAAATATCAGGCCACGTTTAGCCTGATATTCTATGATTTCAAGCCCAACGTGGGCTTGAAATTCTAGAATATCAGGCCTGTGTTGGGCCCGATATTCTTGGATTTCAGGCCCAACGTGGGCTTGAAATTTGAGAATATCAGGTTCCCCTCTGATATTCAAAATAAAAAATTATATTTTTCATAATAATTATAAATAAGTATTTGAAATATATAAAATAGAAATAAAGAGAAATGCATTGTATACGCAAAATGATATATCTAATGGTTTCATTCATTTCCCTCTGGGAATGAAAGTAAGGTTCCATTGATTTCAAATGCATTGTATACACAACAATTATAGATTACATATTACAAATTATATACATTATAACTACAAATATACAATATATACACAATAATTACAAATGCATTGTATACACAATAATTACAGAGTACCCTTTCAATTTTTATCTATCATAATTTTATATCCAACATTAAATCTATAAGGTTTCATTTCGCTTTGTGTAAAATCAGTTGATCTCTGAAACACTAAACTTTCTACATAGCGCATCATAAAAAAAGCACAATCCACCCTAAAAAAACTAATATTTAAATTGTGATTAGCATATTACATGAACCTTAAAAGAATATGTTTTTTGAACCATAATACACTATTTTTTATGAACCATAAAAAATTACTTACGATCTGCATTGTGTGGGGCCTTGTACTTCAATTTTATTAAAGTCTTTCCCCGAGATAGATGGCAATCCTTTATGCCATCTGATGTAATACGATTAGTTCATATTCTTAAAAAATGCCACCTACACACAAATGACATTAGTAAAAAATACATATTCAAAACTACTTGTAATGGTTTATATATAAAATATAATACTTATTGTTTTCTAAAATTAAGCAGTGTAACTTTTCATGACGCCAAGAGAATTATAATGAAGTATATTACCTTTCTCTAGGTCTATCGCCAATAGATGCCAATGATCATCTGCATTATTTATAAGACAGATAATATATCTAATGGACTTGTCTGTATCAGTTGCAATAGTTTGTTCTAGTGCTACTGTGTGCATCACATTAAACATATCCTATGTTTTCAAAGAAAATTGTGAGTGGATTAAATCCTAGGAAAAAGCAACAAAATAAGGTGCTCAATTATTTACATCAAATCCCACCCCATAGAATATGGATGGGTGGTATGGTGAGTTAGAGGTTTTGGCCTCGTTAACTAAAATTGTCCAGTATGCATTTATGCAATTCTCATTAGTGTATTCATTCCAATCAAATATAGTAAAAAAAGATTGCATATCTAATGAGAAGGTATCGTTGGACCATACTAGATGCACCGTAAACCTATATAACCAAATTTAAAAACTTAATAACAAGGGATTTATTAAATATTATTATTGAATGACAACAATCATCATTGTTTTACATTATTATGCAATCGCGATAGCAACTAGCTCACTTTAATTTACAAAGCTTTACTAATATTTTTGCAATCCCAACATCTTTATTCTTCTTAAAAAATGCCCTAGCATTTTTCATGATTTTGCTTTTGACCTTTTGAATTGCTTTACTTTTATCTACTTGTTGATCGAATTTTATGGTTTCAGTTATGGTTTCAATGATTGATGGGATAAGAGCTTCTTCATCTGCATCCTCATCCTCATCCTCAACAATCTCTTTGCCTTTGCTTTTGCCTTCATATACTTGTTTTCTCTTAGTTATCGTTCTTTTAGGCCCTTGTCCAAAATTTGTAGGTAGTGGCTCAGCTAAGCCTTTGCTTTCCAATTATTTTAGGAGCATTTAGATTTTCTTCTCGGCATTAGCTATGATTTTATTTTTTACAGATAATAGTTTTTATTCGATCACAACATTGCCACTCAATTCCTTCTGTGCTTTAAGAAGTTCTCTTATTTGATCATCTTTATCTCTAAGCTGAGAATCCTTCTCAGCAATTAATATATCCTTTGATGATAAGAGAAGCTCCTTTTCATTTATGGTCGTTGCCATCTCACTTTTAACATCCTCCAATCCTTTAACAACTATAGATAATTGTTGCTGTAAAATATCAATTTGGTCTAACTTTTCCAGGCACTCACTGCAGCCTACCATATCTCCAGCCCGTAGGATACCTTCTTCAGCTTGCTATGAAGATCCTTGGCCAAACACCTCAAATGCTTTAGTTGGAGGAGACAAGTGTGGTACCAAATCAAGATCTGACTCTGTCGGACGTAAATCAACAATAATTTTATTTGCACTCACATAGTCTATCATCCTTTTCATAGTGCCAACATGATAGTTAGGCCAATTCCACCGAAGGATTCTTGGTAATCTATCAGGATGATCTGGAGCAGCAATATTGATGTGCTCACTCACCCATACCTACAAAGTGATTATATTGAGTAAATAATTTCCAAAAAAAATTTATGATCAGCTATATGTACTCTAACTTACATCCAAAATATTTGGAAATCCCTTGAGCAAGGGGGCCTTGGATGTTAGCGTTGAATCATCTACATATGGTTTTGGCCTCAACATAACCTCCAAACCAATGGCTTCCAACTGAGGAGCCATGAAACTGTACACAACATTGCACCAATTATACCTAGCTAGGTCGTCAAACTCATCTACACAATCAATCAGTGAGAGTATAGGAATTTTAACAATGCTGCCACCACCATAAAATAGAACAATAGCAAAAAAAATATAGTAGATAAAACTAACTATAGAGCTTGTCATTTGATCTTGACTTCATTATGAATTTCTCCAAATGCTTGGCAAAACAACCAGACTCTTGGAAATACTCATATAGTGGGCTGGAGGCCATGTTAAAATCAAGTTGGATTATCTCTCCATTGTCGAGTAGCCCTAGAATCAGTGAAATATCTACCTCTGTGAATTTGAGTTTTTTCCCGTGGAAGTTAAAGCTATGTTCTTCTTGACCCAAATTATCGAACATATTCTAGACCTGAGCTCTTATAAAAGAACTATTTGGGAGGTTGAGGACCTACGAAAAGGGTGTGTCTCGAATCAATTGTTCTTGTGCCACTGTCAATTGAACAAAATCAATAAAATTTTTGAAATGACAAATGTTACTTTTCCAGTTCATTCTTTTACTTCGTCCTCTATTGACATAACTTGTATAATCGCAGAGGATTTTGCTTTTTCCTAGACTCAACTATCCTTTTTTACTTTGAGCAGCACCTTACTGTGACGATGATTTTTTTGGAGCGCCTTGCTTTGACGATGATTTTTTTGGAGCCATCTTGAGCTTAGCAATTGTAAATCAACATCCACAAAAAAAAAAACACTTAGATTCCGTAGATAAAGGGCCTTCTCAGATTCAGTTAGTGACTAAAGACAATCACTAATCCTAGGAGAAAACCATGACTGAAATAAAAACTAAATTGGAAGGTACGTACAATCCCACTAGTCCGATGTCGAGGACGCTAACCACATGACTCCAAAGGAGTAAAACATAGTTCCTTCAATTGCAATGAAAATAGGAAGATGATGATGATCGCTAACCAAAAGGCTCCAAAGGATGCTATACACCCGACTCAATGGTGGGCCTGATCTCCCCAAATTTCAGGCCCTACGCGAACCTGATTATTTATAATTTATATATTTGTTTTGTCTAGTATTTTTAAATTTTATTATTTACTAAGTGATTATATTTAACTTTTATTATCAAGAATAA
This sequence comes from Boesenbergia rotunda, assembly GCA_024364735.1. Taxonomy (NCBI): domain Eukaryota; kingdom Viridiplantae; phylum Streptophyta; class Magnoliopsida; order Zingiberales; family Zingiberaceae; genus Boesenbergia; species Boesenbergia rotunda. The sequence continues at coordinate 435,134 of JAGFNQ010001708.1, forward strand.
TTTGTCATTTTAAATATCTTTATTTTCTCCAATTATATTTAACTTTTTTATAGAGATAAATATCATGATCTCTATTTTATATATTTTATATATTTATTTATAATTATTTTGAAAAAAATTATTTTGATTTTGGATATCAGAGGCTTGATAGTTTTAGATTTCAAGCCCTTGCAACAATTCAAGTCCTTTCAACAAAAATAATTCTCACAATATTTGAAATTGTTGCAATCGGACTTTTGTAGGTCCATTAGTAGGTTTTCACCAAAATCCACTGATGGACCTAGGATATTTGGATTTCTCAAAACTCGATATCACTAGGTAGGTTGTGCTAGGGCAAGGTATTTATAATGTCAAAACTTAGTTTTAATGAATATCAATAATGTTCTCAAACCGTGTCAATTGACACAGAATAGTGCATCATGTAGCGGTTGTCTTGTTTTATCTCTCATCTATATTTCTTATTTTTCTTATCTTTATATTTTCTTATCTATCTTAATTATTTTTACATTTATATTTTATTTTAATTTCTACTATATTTATTTCATATATTTTTAATTTATAAATTTTATTTATTTATTTTTTATATTTCTTTCTTTATATTTATAGTTTACGTATTTCTATATTTTATATTTATATCTTTATATTTTCTTTATCTCATTATATATTTCCTTAATCTTTATCTATATTTTTATATTATACTTATTTATTTATAATTTGAAAAAAATATATTCCCATTTTGGATATCAGAGGGCCTGATATACAGGAATTTTTGGCCTGCAGGGTTGAGTACAAAGTCTTGATCGAAGACTGAGCATGAAGTCCTGGTTGAGGACTGGGCACGAAGACCTGACCGAGGGTTGGGCACTAAAGACCTGGTGAGTGAAGCCAGACACGAAGACTTGGTTCGGAAGACTAGGCACGAAGACTTGACTGGGGTTGGGCACCGAAGTCCTAATCCGGAAGATCGGGCAGGAGTCTTAGTCAAGCAAGGACAATGAACAGAAGTAGGGGCGAGTCTAGCTATGAACGTCCATGATCTGGAATCTTCGGAGGCCAAGCAAAATGTAAGTACCCCAGGTAAGTTTTGATGTGATCAACCGAGTCAAGTTAGGTCTTGTTGTGTTTGATCCGTATGTCTATGTGTGCAGGAGCTTAGGAGCACAGGAAGTCGAGCGGAAGACGCAGTGGTCGAGAAGGATGTCACCGGTAGGGAGTCGACGGGCTCGGTGCATCCGAGGGATGCGGAAGTCTGCAAAAGTGTACGCCGATGGAGCGAGAAGGACACGTGCGACATCCTAGGGATGAGAAGCCGGGAGGAAGCACACTCGAGGAAAAGGCTGGAGGTGGGTTTGGGTGAGCCCTACTTTGGAAGGCCAGAGATCACCCAAGAAAACTTGTTGGAGATCGGTCAGCATAAAGCTGACCAAAAGTCACTCGGGTGCTCGTGAATGAGGGCGCCCCTATACTCTTGGGCAACCCTACTCCCGGGCGCCCCTTTGCATACAGGCGCCAAGAAGTGATTTTTATCCACATCAAGCCATTTGCGAACATTGTGAAGAGGATAACTCTAAAGCCACGTGCCAGGTGCCCCTAAGCTCTCGAGCGTCAGAGTAGGGCCACGTCAGCATTCAGATAGACTTGATCGGGGCAATAAATAGACCCCTAGAGCTCAGTTCCAAACATCAATTGCATTGTATACGAATTCTTTTTAGTTTTCTCTGTCTTTTTGAGTTCAAGTGTGTGTAAGAGGCTTCTCCGCCCCAAGGAGTTTGTTCTTGAGATTAAGCTTAGTATTGCCTTGGATTAGCAACCTTCCACGTTGCAAACCAAGTAATTATATGTGCTTCTACCTTTTGCTATTTATGTTATTAATCGATTTTTGCTTATGTTATTTATTTGTGCTAACTAACCTCCATCTTTGATTAAGCAAGACAAAAGATGGATTTTTATTTGTAGGGGGCAATTCACCCCCCTCTTGCCGACTGACCGATCACCAACAAGTGGTATCAGAGCCAGGATGCTCCAGAAGGACTAACCGCCATCTGAAGCAACTTACAAAATGGTCGGACCGATTATCTACCCGCCAAAATTCGAGGGGGAATTCACCATGTGAAAAAAGCGAATGCAGGTATTTTTCAAAATTAATTTTGAATTACTTTTAATAATGAAAAATAGTTTTGTAGTTCCCCATGGCGATGATGGTAAAGACAAAGACGAGAGCCTCTGGACGTAAAAGGAGCAAATAAACTTTGTAGCAAATAGGAAGTAGAATTTCATTTGTTAACCGTTCTACCGGCACAAGAAGTCAACCGCGTCGGAACCTACTAGTTAGCGAAAGAGCTCTGGGAGAAATTCTTGGAGTTGCATGAAGGAACCTCGGAAGCGAAGCTGACACAGTGAGATATCCTTCGGAACCAACTCATCAACCTCTGGATGGAAGAAGGAAAGACGGTGGGGCAACTGCATGCAAAGATAAAGGATTTAATCACCGGACTCACGAATCTCTGAGAAATGGTAACTAATCGAGATTCACAAAGGTATGCTCTAAAGGCATTTTCATGAACCCCGGAGTAGACTTCAATCATAGATTCATACTATATCTCCAATAATTTAAAGGTAAGCACTCTAGAACAATTATTTTATACTTTAGAACTTCACAAATCTCTATGCACAGGAAATGATAGAAAGATGGACAAATTAGCCCTAAGCACGAGGAAGATTCAACACGAGGGGGAGTCTTCAGAAGATGAAGAAGACACAACTTACATGGTAAGAAAATTCAAGAAAATTTTTAAATATAATAAATTTAATGAGATGTAGGCCAAGAGACACCTTCGGAGAAAATGGAAGATTAAATGCTATCACTGCGACGAAGAGGGACACATCAAGAAAAATTGCCCCCAAGTTAAAGAACAAAGGAAAAGGGGTAACGAAAGCAAAGACCCACAACGTAAAGGCAATATGGGATGAGTCCTTATCAGAAGATTCAGATCTCGAGGAACATGTCTAACTAGCACTAATGGTCACCCATGAAGAAGAAGAAAGCATCGATGAAGGGGGATCCTCGGTCACAACTGGGGCCACTACATTCTCTACCGGCAGGGAAAGGGGAGCGGTCTGCTGGTTAATCATTAGGGTAGAAATCACTTGCTGCTATTCTGCTAATTGCCTTTGTAACTGAGCCACCACCTCTAAAAGATTTGGTGGTGGTACCGACTCGATTGTCTCTTGCCCCCTAGGAGCTTGCTCCTCGTTTTGGGCTTTTCTGGGACGTCCCCTTGCCATTCTCTTACTATTATAATGAGGACAAGGACATTACTTCACTATCATCATACTCATATCATCATACTCATATGGAATATGTCATATTATCATACTATCATCATACTCATCATCATACTATCATCATACGCATATAGCATATGTCATATCATCCTACTATCATCATACTCATATCATGATACTCATATAGCATATACTGATCATGCACATAATAGTATATGTTAAGGCTAATAGTCAAATAAAGACATGTATATAAAAACTAAACATATGCACTTTCTTATTTGGTAGGAGGCAGGACGGATGCTTGATGTTTGTGTGGCGGAAGGGCGGAACTTGCTCTGATACCAAATCAGTAACGACCCACTCTTACTAACTTTGACCTTATAGGGTCATCACATTAACTTTACTGTTGGGTCAGGACCAGTCGACTGCCTCCCTGAGCAGTCGACTGGTGGCAGTCGACTCCCAGGCCAATTCACTCAACCAATCTTTCTATTCGAAAACTGGCAGGGGATCAGTCGACTGATGGGGTCACCAGTCGACTGCACCTGGAAATCACTAGACCAATGTTTCTGTTCCCTCGATTTCCTGAGGGCAATCGACTGATATCCGAATCAGTCGACTGATACTTCTGGAACTGCAATTTCCAGATTTCAGAAACACTGGTCAAGTATACATATACACCGTATTTCGACTACACAACAAATAGAAGACTCAAAATCATATAAACCATAAGATTTTGACCAGATCATACTCCATTTAGCATGCATATCAAACTTAACATCTTTAGCAGAAACAAACATAACTTCCATGACACATAAGTCATAAACTCAAGAAAACTCATAACATTCTACTGTTTTAGAGCTTGGAACATTAGATAAAACTTATCCCAAAGGATCTCATTCCACTGTTCCGCCGCCACTGACACAAACCATCCATCCTTTAGCCTCCTTGCCTTACATCCTTTCTTTACCTTTATCTGTAATAAAAGGATGCAAACTATAAGCAAATTGCTTAGTAAGTAGACACCTATCTCACAAAACATGCAGTCGATATAAAACATGTTCATGCTCGCTTTAAAACATGTGTAACTGATAATGCTATTCTTTAACATGAAAAATGCTCATGAATACATTTATAACAAATTCTTGCATTTGAAAACTTTGCTTGAAATAAATACTTGCTATGGAAAACTTGAAACGTATACTCTTATACTTCATATACTTCAAAACAATAAACATCCTCCTTTGGGCCCGGCATAGTACCAATGCACGCATCCCTAATAGGTTTCGGGGTAGCTAGCCATCGAACCCTAATAGAGCTTCTACTAGCTTGCCTAGTTGGGCCTTGGGCTCGGTACATGCCACTTAAAAAGTAATATACTTAACTTGTACTCATGCTTATACATAACATGCTTAAACTTAGCACATTTCTTGCACATAGAAAGCAGGGTTCCCAAAACTCGCTTTTGGGACATCTTAAAACCTTGGACTTGTACTCATCAATGCACCTTGCATGCCATAATCCCAAAACTTGCCAAATGCACCTTGCGTGAAATAATCCCAAAACTTACTTTTGGGCAAATGAAGACCGCGGTTTTACTTTGTACTTCCATCGAGCACCTTGCGTGCCAAAATCCCAAAACTTGCTTTTGGGCAGATCAAGACCTTGGTCTTGCTATACTAAGATCACATCATCAAAAGACTTAGAATCATGTTTAGAATCACACGAAAACTACTTTTATTGCAGGTGAGTGATCTATTTACATCCTTGTGCTTCTAAACTTACTACACCAGCGTAGGATCTTCTTCCGTGTGCGATCCTCCAACCCTTGACACTAGGAGAGAACCCTAGCTTCCTCTTGGCAAGAAACCGTAACTTCTCCTTTCTTTGTTTTCGTAGGGAAGAAGGAGGAGAAAACCCTTGGTTTTCTCTCCTTTCCATCCTTTATATACTAAGTGGAAGTTGAACCATCTCCCATAAAGGACGCTTACTATTACTTATCTAATATCAGTTCCATATTCCAGCGAGATACTTACCATCCCTAATGGAAACTTAAAATTAACCTAACCGAGGGTTGTGGGTTTTAGCCCTGGCTCTCCCGACCCTTTTAAAGATTTTTTAATTTCTTTTTATTTTGAAAAAATTCTGAAAAATTCTGGTGTTACAATCCTCTCTACCTTATGGAAAGTTCGTCCTTGAACTTAGAATAGCTCCAGATACTTTTGCCTCATGCTATCTTCTATTTCCCAAGTTGCCTCTTCGTACTTCTGGTTTAGCCATAGAACCTTCATTAAGGGTACCTCTTTGTTCCTCAATTTCTTAACTGCTCGATCTATTATCTGAATAGGTCAACTTTCGTAACTGAGATCTTCTTGAACTTGTACCATCTGTGGCTCAATCACTTGGTTGGCATCAGGGATATGTTTCTTGAGCATTGAGACATGGAACACATTGTGAATAGCTGACATCTCTGGAGGTAGCTCTAACTCATAATCTACCTTGCCAAGTCTTTTCGTTACTAGGTAGGGGCCTATGTAATGAGGACTTAGCTTGCCTTTCTTTCCAAATCTCATTACGCCTTTCATGAGAGCTACTTTGAGTAAAACTGTATCCCCAACTTCGAACTCCAGCAGTCTACGCCGCATATCATCATAACTCTTCTACCTACTCTGAGCGGTTTCTATTCTTTGGTGGATGCTCTTTATAACTTCTGTGGTATCCTTAATAAGATCATTTTGATACCCCATTTCCTTCTTCTCACTACTTTCATACCAACAGATAGGAGATTTGCACCTTCTACCATAAAGAGCTTCATAAGGCGTCATATCAATAGTAGCTTGGTAACTGTTATTGTAAGCGAACTCAGCTAAACATAAGTACTTGCACCAACTGCCTTTGAAATCTAATGCACAAGCTTTGATCATATCTTCTAAAACTTGATTCACTCTTTCTGTCTGCCCATTAGTCTGAGGATGGAAAGCTGTGCTAAACTTCAGTTTGGTGCCAAGTGCCGTCTGTACACACTCCCAAAAGTGCGAAGTGAAACGACCATCTCTATCGGAGATAATGGTCTTCGAAACTCCGTGTAGTCGGATCACTTCCTGAACATATAACTGGGGTAGTCTCTCTATTGAGTAAGACACTTTGTTTGCCAAGAAATGGGCAGACTTGGTCAATCTGTCTACAATTACCTAGATAGCATCATAGCTATTTGTTGTCCTTGGTAGACCAACAATGAAATCCATAGCTATATCTTCCCATTTCCACTCCGGAATATGTATGGGCTGTAGGACTCCTCCTGACCTTTGGTGTTCTGCTTTAACTCTTTGACATGTCAGGCAGACACTGACATATTTAGCTACATCTCTTTTCATTCCAGATCACCAAAATCTTCTTTTCAAATCCTGGTATATTTTGGTAGAACCAGGGTGCATAGAGTAGGGAGTATTATGGTCTTCCTCAAGAATCTTCTTTCTTAGCTCCACTGTTAGGGACACATAGACGGTCACCATAATAGAGTATCCCACTATCAGATACTCTAAACTCCTTATTTTCTCCTTTTTGCATCTCTTGCTTGATCTTTTGAATATCAGAATCTTGATCTTGCTTTTTCTGTATATCCTCAAGCAGAGTTGACTCTAATGTGAATACTGAGAGTTGCCCATCTATAATCTCAACTCCATAATCTACTATCTCCTTCTGCAGTGGTAGTGATAGTGATGACAGGGACATTAATGTTGCGCAAGTATTTCTACTTAACGCATCAGCCACTTTATTCACTTTATGTTGGATCGAGAGAAACGATAGAGGGGGGGGTGAATATCGTAAATCGTTTTCGGATTGAAAAAGAGAATACGCAGCGGAGAAATTAAAACACAACACACAGACACCAAGATTTTACTTGGTTCGGAGTCACGGTCAGCTCCTACTCCAAGGCCCATGGTCGTTGACCGTTTACTGCGGGCAATACTATAATCGCGCAAAATCTTACAAACAGTTGTACAGTAGTAAGTGCAGTAAGAATACAATTAAAAATTGACTCTTCGTTATCGACATCCGGTGTGGATTGTACTTAGGAGCAGAGGGACATCGTCGGCGCTTGTATCTCAAGTTGGGAGGTTTATGGAGCAGAGCGTTTGAGCAGAAGAGCGTATTGGCGTTGGAAGAAGTGTTGATTGAAGCCTTGGGGTCGAGGGGCTATTTATAGCCTCTTGGGGCGCCCGGAACGTTGGGGGCGCCCCCACGTGTTTAAATGATCCGAGCAACTCTCGGTCAGCCGTTATCCCTCCAGAATCGGGCTGAGGTTTGACCGGGGGCGCCCGGGACGCTGGGGGCGCCCGGGTTGACTCGATCCGCTGGCTTCTCGCTGGCTTGAGTTGATCCACTTCGTTAGCTTGAGCCCGGGGTGCCCGGACCATCTGGGGCGCCCGGGAGCACGGGGGCGCCCCGCCCAATGAGCTACCGAAGCACTTCTTTGCTTAACTTATTTTGTATTGGCCTTGGGGGCGCCCTACTCAGCTACTTGCCTCTCTCCTTTGGGCATTCTGAGCTGCAGAAACACGTTCCTTCGGTCCTGCATCCAGGGTTAGTTTAAAACAACATAAAGCAATAAAGTATTAGGTTTATACAGCCTTAGCTGTCTTGGTTCTGACTTTGGGTCTCCAAAATGGAGCCCTAGGTCGAACCGACACCTACTGTTCCCTCGACGGGGAACACGTCCTCACCTACTCCTCTCAGGAGAATTTACCTAATGCCAACCGGCTCCTCCGGTTGGACTTTTGCCAAGCAGTCCTTCGCCAGGTGCCTAGCTGTCCTTCGCCAGGTCTTCAGCACCAAGCAGTCCTTCGCCTGGTGCCTAGCAGTCCTTCGCTAGGTCTTCGACTCCTAGCAGTCCTTCGCTAGGTGCCCAGCTGTCCTTCGCCAGGTCTTCGTGTCCTGGCATTCCTTTTCCAGGTGCCTAGCAGTCATTCGCTAGGGCTTTATATCCTGGCATTCCTTTGCCAGGTGCCTAGCAGTCCTTCGCTAGGGCTTTGTTTCCTGGCAGTCTTTCGCCAGGTGCCTAGCAGCCCTTCGCTAGGACTTTGTTTCCTGGCAGTCCTTCGCCAGGTGCCTAGCAGTCCTTCGCTAGGGCTTTGTATCATGGCATTCCTTTGCCAGGTGCCTAGCAGTCCTTGGCTAGGGCTTTGTTTCCTGGCAGTCCTTCGCCAGGTGCCTAGCAGCCCTTCGCTAGGACTTTGTTTCCTGGCAGCCCTTCGCCAGGTGCCTAGCAGTCCTTCGCTAGGGCTTTGTATCCTGGCAGTCCTTCGCCAGGTGCCTAGCAGTCCTTCGCTAGGACTTTGTTTCCTGGCAGTCCTTCGCTAAGTGCCTAGCAACCCTTCGCTAGGACTTCTTTCTGTACACTCAAGTAACTTTATTAGATCACAAATAAACTTAACTTTGAATCCTTTGCCAATATCAAAACAAGGTTCGATATGGTGCTTCCTGCACCAACAATCTCTCCCTTTTTGATTTATGGCAACACAATTCAAAGTTATGTTAAAAACTTATAACAGTTAGGAACATAAGGTAAACAATAAAGTATAACTGTTTATGAACAGAATAAATGTAGAGTTGAAAAAAAAATTTATTTCTCATACTCCCCCTAAAACCCTAAATACTTGTGTTAAAACACTTAACTTTGACCTTTTCTCCCCCATTGACATATATCAAAAACATACATGGGCGAACAAGGTTTCTAATAGGGAGTTTTGAGTTTTACCAAAAATAAGTTTTTGACAAGGTGTTTCAAAAGAGTAAAAAGCATTTGTATCAACAAACACTTTTGAAAAGCAAGCCTAAATTTTGTTAAAAGCTTTTAAAAAAAAAAAATTACTTAGGCAAAATTTTGAATCCAAATTTCCCTAAAAAATTTCAACTTTGAGAATTGGGAAAATTTTGTTTTAAAAGAATTTGCACACTTAGAAGAATATGCTTGGAAATACTTTGTGTATTTTGAAAAAAACAAAATCTTTAAGAATTTTCAAGACAAGTTTTTTACCAAAAAAACTTTACTTAGGAACATTTGCCAACATTTTCAAAAAGTTTTTGCTTAGACAAATTTTGTTTACTATGAAAAATTTTACTTAGGAAAAACATGCACTTAAAAAATTTAAAACACTTAGAAATTTTTGCTTTTTGAAAAGGAGATAAAAAAAAATTCCTCTCTCTTTCTTGCTCTCCCCCTTGGCTATATATATCAATAAAGAAATATATTTTAAAATAAGTTTTAAGAAAAAGTTTGTGTATCAGAGCCTATGAGTTTTGAAGACATAAAAATACTTAGTATAACTCTTGAAAGCCTAGCAAAAAGCTTAAATTGTACCAACAAAACACCACTTTGAAAGGTATTGTGCAATTTTGAAATTTTTTTTGTATTTATAGGCAAATCTTTTGAAAATTCATGTACTTAGAATACTATTGCCTTAGAAAAGTATTAGTATTTTTTGAAAACATTATATTTTGAAAAATAGAAGTACTTTTGAAAGATATTATGCAATTTTTTGAAAAATATAAGTATTTTTAAAAACATATGCATTTTTGAAAAATATGCAAGTACTTTTGAAAAAAAACAGATTGAGCCTTTTTGGAAAGTCTAAGTATTATTTTTGAAAACTATTAGACTTTAAAAAATATAAATAATTTTTGAAAAGTATTATGCATTTTGAAAACATAATATTTTACTTGACTAGGTTTCTTTTCCAGTCTGACACAATCCTAGGAAACCTTGTTGACTACAAGGACATTTTCCTAAGTGTCCTGGAAATTTCTCCAACCCAAGTAAATATTATTTCAAAAATAATTTCATAAGCCATAAGAATTTTGAAAAATAAAATAATGGTATTTTGAAAGAAAAATTATTTAAGTTCTCAAAAAGATTTTAAACGTGCAGTGCATGAAAACATCTAATTTTGAAAATGTTCAATAATTCTTTTAATTTGATCTCCCCCTAAACTTGACCTAGTCCTAGGAAGCTTGTTGACTACAAGCGATCTTCCTCTGAGTTTTAAGGTTTGATTTAAATTATAAGAATTATCTAATAACTTTAAAACAAATAATTACAAAAAAAATATTTCAGAAATTCTTCTTTTGACTCAAACTCCCCCTAAATTTGACACATCCTAGGAGTCCTTGTAGATCATGAAGTGGACCTTTCTCTGTGTCTTTAGGGTTTATTAAAATCAAAAGAATAATTTTGAATATCAGCATGGTAATATAATTTTAGATAATTCAATTTGAAATGAAGATAATTTTCAAGCATAAGCCCCTTTTTCAAAAAACATTTTGAAATGATAATGATTTTTGTAAAGCACAATTTTTGAAAAATATAGTGATTATTTGAAGGCATAGTATTTTTAAACTTCTTCTTTTAATTTGAACTACCCCTAAATCTGACACAATCCTGGGAGGCTTGTTGACCACAAGTTAATCCTCCTCTTAGTCTTAGGGTTTGTCAAAATTAAAGGAACAATTTTGAACATGCCTTTTGAGTATGATAATTTTTAAGGAGATAGATTTTTGAAAACACAATTTGGTATGATAGCACAGTTTTCGAAAACCATTTTGAAATGATAATAATTTTTTAAAGATATTTTGAAAGAAAATTAAAATGAATAAACCACTTCCCGTGTACCGTTTAATCTAATGTCCTAGGGGACTTCAGTGTTATCCATGTTTGACTATGTTGACTAGGTTTGACTAATAATTGACCCAATCAAGTCCTAGATCTTAGTATTAATTCAATCAAGATTTAGTTTGATGAGTTAATTTTGAAAACAAATGACATTCAATTTTTGAAAAATGTTGAGTGGAAAATATATGGAGTTAATTTAGAATTAGTTTTAAAAAATTGAGTTGATTTTGAAAAAAGTATTGAACTATATAATTAGGTCCTAGACATCTTACCCAGTTCTAAGTGACAAGACAGGTTACCTTATCTGTTTTGTGAGCTGCTTTAACAAAAATGAAAATTTTAAGTTTGAAAAAAAACATGGTTAATTTTAAAAGGTTAAATTAATTTTTGAAAACAATTAGTTTTGAATTTATTTTGAAAAAGAATATTTGAATCTAAAATTAACTGAAAATTTGTGTTAGATTCGAATTTGACAAAGAGTAAACTGAATTTGAATTTCAAAAATTGGCTTCCAGGTCTTGGCGAGGCACAAGGCCTTCTTTGGCCGTAGCCTTATTGGATCATCAACCCTTTCCTTGACAAAGCCTTTTAGTGAAATTTCATTTTTAAGGTTACTTTTTGAGAAATTCTGGTCTAACTAGCTTGGGTCTTGGATCGGTAGCTTCGGCTAGTTTCACCAGTCTAAAGAGACCAAGTAGTGTATACTTGACCTTATTAGAAAAGACTTCCCTAACGTACTATCATCTCACCGCCACCCAATATTATGTTGTACAAAGTTTCAGTTAATTGATTTAGTCTTTATACTAACCAATCCTAATTCTAAGAAAAAAACAAGCAAACATGACAAAAAATGATCTAAGTTATATCATAATTGAAATAATACTCTGAGTTTTTAAAATCAGCAAGGTTGTGAATTATGTTTTCTAACATATTAACCTTAACTAATTTGTATGAATTAATCATGTTATTCAAGGTAAATATTGGATTTTTAAATACTGTAAATTTACCTTTTGATTCCCGGTTGGGAATCTCCCCCTTGATTCTAGCCATCTCTCTTTTGCTTGATTGTTTCTTCGGCATTTTGTAGCGGTCGCGAGCCAACCGGACCAGTTTCCAAGGATCCCTTCCTTCGTCGTCAGATTCTGAGTCTGAGTCGGACTCAAGTACTGGTTGAGGCTTCTTCTTTGGTGGTTCTCTTGGAGCTTTTACTGCACTAGAAATTACACCTTCCTCGACCATTACAGTATCTGTTTGATTACATGATTGTAATTCAAAAAAGGATTCGAAATTGGTTACCATTTTTGTCTCAGTCAATTCGTCTTCTGACTCTGGTTTGGATTCGGATTCAGACTCTAACTCGGCTGTTTGTGCTTGGACCGAGAGTGCAAGACAGTTTACTTGATCTTCTTCTTCTTCGTCCGATTCCTCTGATGATTCGGACAACAAACCTTCTGAGTCCTCGATGTTGTATGTCTCTTCATGTAGGTTAATCAGTTTTTTCCAAATCTCTTTAGCGCATTCGAATGGTCCAATTTGCTTGAATACTTCTTTTGTTATGCCGCATTGTAGGATTGCAGTCGCCTTTGCATCTGTTTCGATCATGTTGAGTGTTGGTTCATCCAATTTGTCCCAGGCGAGTGCTATCCCATCTTCTGTGGGGAATCTAAACCCCATTTGGATTATCATCCATAGATCTAGATGGGCCTTTAGGTGGGATTCCATTAGACCCTTCTAGGTTCTGAAGTTCTCGCCAGAGAATAGAGGCGGACGAACACTGTTCCATTCTTGATTGACCATTAAGGATAAATCTTGCACACAAAATGAGAAAATAGAAATGTACCAAGACTTGGTCTTGGATTAGTAATGCGGGAGAAGGGAAAAAAATAGCCCAAAATAAATGTTGCACGAATTTCGAGGCAAAATAATAATAAAATAATAAAAACAATTTATGATAAATTTTTGAAAATGTTGATTTTGTCAATTCTGATTAATGATGAAAAAGTAAGAATTCAAAATTGAGTGGTGTTGCACCAACCTCGATTAACGAAAAAGAAAAGAAAAATTAACAATTTCGTAAATCCGAAAATAAATCTCAAATTGGTGGTTGCACCAAAGTTGAGCTTCCCCGCTTTGATACCACTTGTTGGATCGAGAGAAACAATAGAGGGGGGGGGTGAATATCGTAAATCGTTTTCGGATTGAAAAAGAGAATACGCAGCGGAGAAATTAAAACACAACACACAGACACCAAGATTTTACTTAGTTCGGAGTCGCGGTCGGCTCCTACTCCAAGGCCCACGGTCGTTGACCGTTTACTGCGGGCAATACTATAATCGCGCAAAATCTTACAAACAGTTGTACAGTAGTAAGTGCAGTAAGAATACAATTAAAAATTGACTCTTCGTTACTGACGTCCGGTGTGGATTGTACTTAGGAGCAGAGGGACGTCGTCGGCACTTGTATCTCGAGTTGGGAGGTTTTCGGAGCAGAGCGCTTGAGCAGAAGAGCGTATTGGCGTTGGAAGAAGTGTTGATTGAAGCCTTGGGGTCGAGGGGCTATTTATAGCCTCTTGGGGCGCTTGGAACGTTGGGGGCGCCCCCCCCCCCCCCACGTGTCAATCGATCCGAGCAATTCTCGGTCAGCCGTTATCCCTCCAGGATCGGGCTGAGGTTTGACCGGGGGCGCCCGGGACGCTGGGGGCGCCCGGGTTGACTCGATCCACTGGCTTCTCGCTGGCTTGAGTTGATCCACTTCGTTAGCTTGAGCCCGGGGTGCTCGGACCATCTGGGGCGCCCGGGAGCACGGGGGCGCCCCGCCCAGTGAGCTACCGAAGCACTTCTTTGCTTAACTTGTTTTGTATTGGCCTTGGGGGCACCCTACTCAGCTACTTGCCTCTCTCCTTTGGGCATTCTGAGCTGCAGAAATACGTTCCTTCGGTCCTGCATCCAGGGTTAGTCCAAAACAACATAAAGCAATAAAGTATTAGGTTTATACAGCCTTAGTTGTCTTGGTTCTGACTTTGGGTCTCCAAAATGGAGCCCTAGGTCGAACCGACGCCTACTGTTCCCTCGACGGGGAACGCGTCCTCACCTACTCCTCTCAGGAGAATTTACCTGATGCCAATCGGCTCCTCCGGTTGGACTTTTGCCCAACAGTCCTTCGCCAGGTGCCTAGCTGTCCTTCGCCAGGTCTTCAGTACTAAGCAGTCCTTCGCCTGGTGCCTAGCAGTCCTTCGCTAGGTCTTCGACTCCTAGCAGTCCTTCGCTAGGTGCCCAGCTGTCCTTCGCCAGGTCTTCGTGTCCTGGCATTCCTTTGCCAGGTGCCTAGCAGTCCTTCGCTAGGGTTTTGTATCCTGACATTCCTTCGCCAGATGCCTTCCCTAGGGCTTTGTTTCCTGGCAGTCCTTCGCCAGGTGCCTAGCAGCCCTTCGCTAGGACTTTGTTTCCTGGCAGTCCTTCGCCAGGTGCCTAGCAGTCCTTCGTTAGGGCTTTGTATCCTGGCATTCCTTCGCCAGGTGCCTAGCAGTCCTTCGCTAGGGCTTTGTTTCCTGGCAGTCATTCGCCAGGTGCCTAGCAGCCCTTCGCTAGGACTTTGTTTCCTGGCAGTCCTTCGCCAGGTGCCTAGCAGCCCTTCGCTAGGACTTCTTTCTGCACACTCATGTAACTTTATTAGATCACAAATAAAATTAACTTTGAATCCTTTGCCAATATCAAACCAAGGTTCGATATGGTGCTTCCTGCACCAACACATTACCCGGGTGGTAGAGGATTTCACAGTCATAATCTTTAACTAACTCCAGCCACATTCGCTGTCTCATATTCAGGTCCTTCTGAGTGAAGAAATATCTCAGACTCTGGTGATCTATGTAAATCTTGCTCTGGACTCTGTACAGATAATGTCTCCACATTTTGAGAGCGAAGACTACTGCGGCTAACTCAAGATAATGAGTAGGGTAATTTTTTTTCATAATCCTTGAGTTGCCTGGAAGCATAAGCAATGACCTTGCCTTCTTGCATGAGTATAGCTCCAAGTCCCAGCTTGGATGCATCACTGTATATATCAAAGGTTCTATCACCTTCTGGAACTGTAAGAATGAGATCACTTGTCAATCTTTTCTTCAACTCAATAAAACTCCGCTCACATTCTTCAGTCCACTCATACTTCTTATTCTTTATGGTAAGGGTTGTTAGTGGAGAAGCTATCTTTGAAAAGTCCTCCACGAATCTTCTGTAATATCCTGCTAAATCCAGAAAGCTTCTGATCTCACTAGCATTCTTTGGTCAACCCCAATTACCAACTGGTTCAATCTTACCTGGTCTACCATGATACCTTCCTTGGAAATGATGTGGCCTAGGAAAGCCACTTGGTCAAGCCAAAATTCACACTTTGTAAACTTGGCATATAACTTTTGCTGCTGTAAAGTCTTCAACACTACCCTCAGATATTCATCATATTCTTCCTGAGACTTTGAATAAACTAAGATATCATCAATGAAGACTATGACGAACTTATCAAGAAACTCCTTGAATACTTGATTCATTAGATCCATGAATGTTGCAGGGGTGTTTGTCACTCCAAAGGGCATGACCACAAACTCGTAGTGTCCATACCGTGTTCGGAAAGCAGTTCTCACCACATCACTCTCCTTGACTCTGAGTTGATGGTAACCTGACTGCAAATCTATCTTGGAGAACACGGTTGCCCATTTCAACTGATCAAACAAATCATCTATCCTTGGCAAAGGATATCTGTTCTTGATGGTCACCTTTGTTGGTGCAAGTTGCATCAAGGATGTCCTCCTCTAAAGTGTTTTAATGTTTGACAATACACTTAAGTCAGTGATACAGTGAACAAACAAAGGGGAGTTAGGAGAGAAGTAACCAAGCTGAAGAAAAGTCCTAGTTAACCTAGGCATCGAAACCCTAAGACCTGGCGAAGGGCTGCTGGGCACCTAGCGAAGGACTGCTAGGCACCTAGCGAAGGGCTGCTAGGTATCGAAACCCCAAGACCTAGCGAAGGACTGCTAGGCACCTAACAAAGGGCTGCTAGGTATCGTAAACCCTAAAGACCTAGCGAAGGGCTGCTAGGCACCTAGCGAAGGGCTGCTAGGCATAGAAGACCTAGCGAAGGGCTGCTAGGCACCTAGCAAAGGGCTGCTAGGCATAGAAGACCTAGCGAAGGGCTGCTAGGCACCTGGCGAAGGATTGCTAGGTAATGAAGTCTTGGTCCAAGGGACTGAGCAACTTAGCTGAGCGATGACTAAGGACAGGAGTAGAGATGGGTCGGGGTTCGGGCGTCTCGAGATCCGGAGTAATCGGAGGCTAAGCAAAAGTCCACCCGAAGGACTGGGTGGCAACCGTCTCCTAAAAGGAGTAGGTGAAGGGCAAGTTCTCGGGGATGGGAACTTGTGCCGGTTCGACCTAGGGTTTCGTGGAGATCCGAAGTCAGAACCAAGTCCTTAAGACCAATATTATATGTATCTATGCTTTGTGGTTATATATCTTGCAGGTACTAAGAGTGGAAGAAATTGTAGGCTGCTGGAGGCCCTAAGCAGGGCGCCCCTAGTGTTGGGGGCGCCCCCATTCATCCAAGGCGCCCCCAACAGTGGGGGCGCCCCCAGACAAAGCTAAAATAGGCAGTTTGGTGAAGCAGGCAGAACAGGTGTCAAGCGGGCACCCGGAGCGTCCGGGGCGCCCGGGTTTGAACCTGTTTATGCTGTTTCGTATCAAAAACACAGATAAGCCTCCATGAGGGCTCCCGGAAGGTCCGGGGCACCCTGGTCAAAGCTGTTATCAGCTGCGGCGAGATAGGCGCAGGGATAAAGTTTGACCGAGTCTTCTGGGGCGCCCCCAACGTCCAGGGCGCCCCCAGGAGGCCTATATAAGGGGCTTCGACCCCTCTGCTTCAACATCAACTGCCAAGTACCATTCCAAGCATTCTGACCAACGACAACGCGCTAGAGACGAGGCTCTACGACCGGGAGGCTCCAGGAGGAAGTGCGCGGCACTTCGGAGGTCCAGATTGGCCGAGCTTCAGACTTTGTCTTGTTGGTTTGATTTTATTTAATTCCGCACTGAATTATTCTATATTATTGCTTGTAAATCTTGCACTGTAAGTCGGGTTTCTCCGACTCCGGAAAGTCCAGGAAGGAGACCAATAGTGGACGGGCATTCCCGTGCATAGGCCTTGGATGTACTGACCCTGGGGGGTCGGGAACCAAGTAAAAATCCGCTGTGTCCTTTGCTTTGTTTTTCGTTCTATTTATTTTCCGCTGCGCTACTAATACTCTAAGTCCAGAACGAACGAAAGTTTTATGAAGAATTCTAAAAGATTTTTCACGATCGATATTCACCCCCCCTCTATCGACGACACCGGTCCTACAACCTTATTCAGGGCTCAATAATCTATGCACATTCGCATAGATCCATCTTTCTTCTTGACGAACAACATAGGAGCTTCCCAGGGGGAATGACTAGGGCGGATGAACCCCTTGCCGAGTAACTCCTGTAATTGTTCTTGCAGCTCCTTCAACTCTGCTGGCACCATGCGATAAGGTGCCTTTGAAATCGGGTTGGTCCCTAGAGCCAACTCAATTTCAAACTCAATTTCTCGATTGGGAGGCAGTCCTGGTAACTCTTCAGGAAATACCTCCGGATAGTCACAAACTACCCATACTTCTTCTCTCTTTAGTCCTTCTCTTTGCCTTGCATCTACTATATGCGCTAAATAACTAGAACATCCATTATCTAACATCTTGTGAGCTTGTAGGTTAGAAAGAAACCTTTTTGTCTTTCTCCTTGGGTCTCCGACAAACTCGAATGGAAATTCCGCTTCTGGTGTGAACTTTACTCTTCTTTTGCGGCATTCAATAGAGGCACTGCACTTGCTCAAGAAATCCATCCCTAAAATGATATCGTAATCCTTCATGTCAAGGACTACTAAATCACCATAGTGTTCTCAGTTGGAAATTTGAATTGGCACAGATCTTAGCCACTGAGTAGATTCCATGACCTCTCCCGAAGATAGGGTCGTTAAGAACTCATCATTCAACACTTCTGGTGGAATCCCTAGTTTCTTGGAGAATGTTATAGACACAAAGGAATGCGTTGCACCAGTATCGAATAACACACTAGCATAATGAGATAAGATGAGTATTTGACCTGTGACCACGGTAGGAGAATTTGCCACCTCTTCCTTGGTGATGGCGAAAATTCTAGCGTTGGTCAGGACTGGTGAGGCTTTCACTCTCCCTTGACTGATGTAGGGTCCCTCCAGGGCTGGTTGCATCTGGTGCAACTGTGCAGATTTTCCCCCGTACTAAATAAGCTGTGGTGGAGGTGAGTTTGCTTTGGTAGGGCAAGCCTTGGCCATATGCCCTTCTACTCCACATATATAGCACCCGCTCATGCCTTGGCGACATACTCCTGGGTCCATCTTCCCACATTTTGGGCAAGGAGGATATTTGGGGTACTTGCTTGATGAGCTTCCTTTGTTGCTTCCCGAAGTCTTATGATCCTCCAACTTCCTCTTATTTGGGTTCCCCTTCTAGTTCTGCAGGTTACCCTAAGATTTCTGGACTGCCACTTGCTTCTGTTGCATTCTGGTGGCCTTTATACAGTTTAAGTAGTGCTCAGTGATCAAAACACTACTTATCAATTCTTCTGAGGTCTGCGGCCTATTAACACCGCTGGCCACATTTAAAGCTATCTCAGGCCTTATCATCTTGAACATTAGCCTGACTTTTCTCTTTCAGTGCCAACTAGCTCTGGGCACAGACAAACTAGTCGGTTGAACTTCCTCACTGCTTCATCCACGGATAGTTTTCCTTGTCTGAACTCCGTGAATTCATCATAATGCGTATTGGTTACCTGCATGCGAAAGTATTCTTCGAAGAACTCAGTCTCGAAGTCGGCCCATGTCATCTGGTTGACATTTCTCTTGGCCTTGACTCTCTCTCTCTCACCACATCCTAGCATCCCCGGTAAGGTAGAAGGAAACACACTTTATCTTCTCTACTTCAGGCCAGTCCAGTAGTTCTACTATGCTTTCCCGAGTTTTGAACCATGCTTGAGCATCCCATGTTTTGCTTGTGCCTGAGAAGTTCTCTGGCTTCAGTTTCTGCCACTGGATGAGGTATGCTTCTTGCCTTACCCCCCTTGCCGGCACTACAGATGTAGCCGATGGATCCTTGGTCACAACTGGGGCCACTACATTCTCTACCAGCAGGGAAAGGGGAGCGGTCTGCTGGTTAGCCATTAGGGTAGAAATCACTTGCTGCTGTTCTGCTAATTGCCTTTGTAACTGAGCCACCACCTCTAAAAGATTTAGTGGTGGTACTGACTCGGTTGTCTCTTGCCCCCTAGGATCTTGCTCCTCGTTTTGGGCCTTCCTGAGACGTCCCCATGCCATTCTCTTACTATTGTAATGAGGACAAGGACATTACTTCACTATCATCATACTCATATAACATATGTCATATCATCATACTATCATCATACGCATATAACATATGTCATATCATCCTACTATCATCATACTCGTCATCATACTAGCATCATACTCATATCATCATACTCATATATATAGCATATACTGATCATGCATATAATAGCATATGTTAAGGCTAATAGTTAAATAAAGACATGTATATAAAAACTAAATATATGCACTTTCTTACTTGGTAGGAGGCAGGACGAATGCTTGATGTCAGTGTGGCGGAAGGGCGGAACTTGCTCTAATACCAAATCAGTAATGACCCACTCTTACTAACTTTGACCTTATAGGGCCGTCACATTAACTTTATTGCTGGGCCAGGACCAGTCGACTGCCTCCCTGAGCAGTCGACTGGTGGCAGTCAACTCCCAGGCCAATTCACTCGACCAATCTTTCTGTTCGAAAACTGGCCGGGGATCAGTCGACTGATGGGGTCACCAGTCGACTGATGCAGTTGACTACACCTGAAAATCACCCGACCAATGTTTCTGTTCCCTCGATTTCCTGAGGGCAGTCGACTGATATCTAAATTAGTCGACTGATACTTCTGGAACTGTAGTTTCTAGATTTCAGAAACACTGATCAAGTATACATATACACCCTATTTCGACTACACAACAAATAGAAGAATCAAAATCATATAAGATTTTGACCAGATCATACTCCATTTAGCATGCATATCAAACTTAACATCTTTAGCGAAAACAAACATAACTTCCATGACACATAAGTCATGAACTCAAGAAAACTCATAACATTCTAGTGTTTTAGAGCTTGGAACATTAGATAAAACTTATCCCAAAGGATCTCATTCCACTGTTCAGCCGCCACTGACACAAACCATCCATCCTTTAGCTTCCTTGCCTTAGATCCTTTCTTTACCTTTATCTGCAATAAAAGGATGCAAACTATAAGCAAATTGCTTAGTAAGTAGATACCTATATCACAAAACATGCAGTCGATATAAAACATGTTCATGCTCGCTTTAAAACATGTGTAACTGATAATGCTATTCTTTAACATGAAAAATGCTCATGAATACATTTGTAACAAATGCTTGTATTTGAAAACTTTGCTTGAACTGAAAATGCTTAACTTGCTTGAAATAAATACTTGCTATGGAAAACTTGAAACTTATACTCTTATACTTCATATACTTCAAAATAATAAACATCCTCCTTTGGGCCCGACATAGTACCAATGCGCGCATCCCTAATTGGTTTCGGGGTAGCTAGCCTCCGAACCCTAATAGAGCGTCTACTAGCTTGCCTAGCTGGGCCTTGCACCCGTGGGCCTTATGTCCGGTACATGCCACTTAAAAAGTAATATACTTAACTTGTACTCATGCTTATACATAACATGGTTAAACTTAACACATTTCTTGCACATAGAAAGTAGGGTTCCCAAAACTCGCTTTTGGGACATCTTAAAACATTGGTCTTGTACTCATCAATGCATCTTGCGTGCCATAATCCAAAAACTTGCTTTTGGGCAAATCAAGACCGCGGTTTTACTTTGTACTTTCATCGAGCACCTTCGTGCCAAAATCCCAAAACATGCATTTGGGCAAATCAAGACCTTGGTCTTGCTATACTAAGATCACATCATCAAAAGACTTAGAATCATATTTAGAATCACACGAAACCTACTTTTATTGCAAGTGAGTGATCTACTTACATCCTTGGGCTTCTAAACTTACTACACCGGCATAGGATCTTCTTTCGTGTGTGATCCTCCAACCCTTGACACTAGGAGAGAACCTAGCTTCCTCTTGGCAAGAAACCGTAACTTCTCCTTTATTTGTTTTCGCAGGGAAGAAGAAGGAGGAGAAAACCCTTGGTTTTCTCTCCTTTCCATCCTTTATATACTAAGTGGAAGTTGAACCATCTCCCATAAAGGACGCTTACTATTACTTATCTAATATCGGTTCCATATTCTATTTAGATACTTTTTTTTTTTTGAATTACTGTGATCATTTTATTGTCGCCATCAATTGTACATAAGCTGAAATTTTGCCTGCACTACTCTTGCCACAAAATTTACTGTCTTGACCTCGTTTCGTTCTTGTCGAACAATTGTTGACTAATGAAACTCTCCCGGGAAAAGGGGATTGAATAGATTTGACCACAAACAAATTGCTAATGCAACAAGAAAAAGATAAGAAAACAACTATAACTCTATGAATAAATACTGTTCTTGTTGGATGAGATGTAACTTCTTGGTGTTTGATAATCTTCTGGACAAATTGTGACTACTGCAGGAGTTTAAGGTAAGATGCTGCGAAGTGCCAACCTGAAGTAGTGGTTGTCTTGAGGTAGAGGAGAGTGATCTTTAAACTTCGCCAAATATGTTTGGGCATTGATCCCATTTTTTCTGGTCCCTTGCCTCCCAATAGCCACCTACGTAGCGGTATGTACCATCTTCGCTTGCTCTTTGGAACCATCTCGGCTTCCAACCATTCTCTTGCATTTTCCTTGCCATTCGCTGCCTTTGTTCCAGACGTAACTTCTCTTCATTTGCCTTCCCATACTCCCCATTTTCTAGATGCCTCTGATCTGGCCGAAGTCTCGAATCCGTAGGTGGGAGTTTCTCCTGCAGCTCAGAAGTTAACTCGTTGAGTGTGATTGCAAATGATGTCAAGTTGTATCGCGTTGGATCAGTAGGAGGGTCACTCCTTTTCCATAGCAAACAAGCATTTTCAGTAGTAATAGCAGCCTTGTTAGCCACATCGTCTTCTTTATAGTAATACATTTTATCATCCCATTTTCCCATTAAAGATGCGACTTTGGTCTTGTTTGTGTCCTCAACAAATCCTACCACTTGACGAGGATTTCGATCTAGAAGAGACTTCTCCTTAAATCTGAGTTGGCACGAAAACATTCTGTTTCCTTTTATGTTCATGATTCCATGGTGTTCACAGTAAAGTTTGCCAAATATGAGATTATAGATGGTGGTTGTGACTCCACTGGAATATCTCACCGTCATCAAATTCAAGGGTCAAAATGCCAATAGGATCGAGCTGGATAGATTGCCCCCAGAACTTTGAGGTAAGGTTGCTATCACCCGAAAACTTCCAACCTTTGCCTTCACAGTGGCAGGCAATGAGCATTGGATGATGGCTAACCTTTTCTGATATGAAACGGATCCCTTTTTCAGGGAAGTCAGCTTCATATGTTTCTCCTAACAAAGGGTTGAAAGGCTTGCAAATTCGACCAATAGAAGAGGCATATGCAGAAACAGCAAATGCTGCTACCTTCAGAATTCTCATCAGATTGTTCCCCTTTACGCCATATTCATAGGCTTCATCCAAGAGTTGTGAATACTCAAGCTCTTCAAAGCACTTCTGAAGGGATGACAGTGGTTCATTGAAGTAAACTGGTAGGCAAACACGTGTCAGATCCTTACCAACATTGTCTTTAATCAAAGACCAAAGGCCCACACTTTTCTCCTTCTCAACAGGTTCTGGTAGCTTCTTTCGCCTTTCAGGATATGGAAATACATCCTGACAACAATCTTTTTCTTTGGAGTGCATTATCTTCACATCACCAATGTTCTCACTTCCAGAATTCTTACCTTCATGATGTGTCACCCTTGTCAAAGTAGAACAAGAATTGGATCCAGAATTGTCATTGAAGCACTCATTTGTATCAAAGAAATTTGGCTCATCCTCATCTGACATGTCATCAGTCTCTTGCTTTTCTACATCATCTGATGATTCCGTTGTGCTATATTCACTGTACTTTCCGTGTCCAGAACAGGAAAATTCAGTTTTCAATAGCTGCAAATGACCACCACAAGTTGTTTCTTCATCTTCAGTGTTGATGTCCTCTAAATGCTGCTCAACAGTTCCAAGAAACTTTAGGTGTTCTTCATACTGAAGCTTTACCCGTCTCTGATATTCTGAGAGCTCTGATAACATAATATGTTCACAGTCTCTTATCACATCCTCCCTAAGTCCCTCAGCATGCAGACGATCTCTAAGTGTATCGGTTGAAAATGTTATACCATTTGAGAGAGAAGAAATTCGTTCGCTTAATGTTCTAAATGAATATACACTCCTTGCCAAGATTAATGCCTGAATCCATGCAACACGATCTTTCTCTGAATCAGTTTTCAGATGAAGTGTCTTCGTGCGAGAAAATATATAGAACCGTCTATCATCAGACTTGCTCTCTCGAAAGGACGAAACCTTAAGATAAACGATGCCGACCGGCTTGGCGGACGGCTTTCTCCCAGCGGCCGCTCGGGCGGAGAGCTTCGCGGAGGCGTCTCCGATGATCCGTACGCCGCCTTCTTCCTTGGCGACGTCGTCGCCTGGCCGGATCTTGGAGTAAGAGAGCACACCGTGGCGGAGGGAGAACCAGCGGGACCGCCAGCCGCGGCCGTAATTGGTCCACTTGTAGAGCACGCCTTCCACGGCGACGTCCTCCCCGTTTTTGGTCGGCGCCGCCTCCGCCTCGTCGCCCCCCGGTCGCGCCGGGTCCGAGGATCGGTCGCCAACGTCGCTGTGGCGATCGATGACGATGCAGCAGAGGGGGTGCATCGCCCTCGCCGAGCTCATTACAGTCCTCCTCAATGCCCGATCCGGGAGGCGATCACGAGCCTGTGATCTGCATTGGATCAAGAGCTCCCCCAAACTGCCGATTCTTGTGGCACAAGAGAAGAGAAGAACTGGCGTCCCATTTAGATACTTACCATCAACTTAAAATTAATCCTAACCGAGGGACGTGGGTTTGAGCCCTTGCTCTCCCGACCCTTTTAAAGAATTTTTTAATTTCTTTTTATTTTGAAAAATTCTGAAAAATTCTAATGTTACATCGAGGTCTGTGATAGGGTACGCAGGTGGAGCGAGAAGGATGCACACGACGTCCAAGGGACGAGAAGCCGGGCGGAAGAATACTCGAGAAGAAGGCTAGAGGAGGGTTCGGGTGAGCCCAACTCTGGAAGGCCGAAGATCTACCAAGAAGACCCGCTGAAGACCAGTTAGCATAAAGCTGACCGAAAGCCAATCGGGCACCCGAGAGCACTCGAGCGCCCGTGAATGAGGGCGCCCATATGCTCTTGGGCGCCCCTATGAATATAGGCGTTCAAGAAGTGATTTTTATCCGCATCAATCCGTTTATAAACGTTGCGAAGAGGATAACTCTAAAGCCATGGTTCAAGCGCCCGAGTAGGGCCACGTTAATATTTGGATAGACTTGACTGAGGCTATAAATAGCCAAAAGCTTAATTACAAATAGCAATCACATTGCACACGAATTCTTTTTACTTTTCTTTGTCTTTCTGAGTTCTAGTGTGTACAAGAGGCTTCTCCGCCACAAGGAGTTTGATTTGGATGTTAAGCGTAGTTTTTGTTGATGCCGAAAGTACCAAGATTGAACCTGTGTTTTGATAATGGAAAAGGTTCATAAGTTAAGATTTTGTTGTGATCTAACGATGTTACTCAAGTGTACAGGAAAAGTCCTAGGTCAACTAGGTATGAAGTCTGGACATAAGGTTGGGCAATAAGTCCTGGTCGTGGACAGGGCACCGAAGACCTGGTGAGTGAAGCTGGGCAATAAGTCCTGGACGTGGATTGGGCATCGAAGACCTGGTGAGTGAAGCTGGGCAATAAGTCTTGGTCGCGGACTGAGCACGAAGACCTGATCTGAGGGATTGGGCAAAAGTCCAATCGGAGGAGCCGATTGGCAAAAAGGTAAACTCTCCTGAGAGGAGTAGGTGAGGACGCATTTCCCATAGGAGGGAACACTTGGCGTCAGTTTGACCTAGGGATCCATTTTGGAAGCCCAAAGTCAGAATCAAGACATCTCAGGCTATTAATCATGCTTAAACTTATATCATTTATATGTTATTTGTGTTTTGGAATTAACCCTGGTTGCAGGAACAAAGGGATGGAAGTTTCTGCTCCCAGGCGCCTGTATGAGGTCAGGCGCCTATTTGAACAGGCGCCTGTGTTGATACAGGCGCCCCAGACAAGGGTGTTTCCAAAGTCACTCGAAGCAATCCTCCACGTTAGCACATGAGGTGCCTGTGTTCATACAAGCGCCCCAGTCAGCTCAGGTGCCCCAGTTGAAGGGATAAGCGCTGGCCAAGTCTGCGGATTGAGGTTTGCTCAGGGAGGGCCACATGTCAGGCGCCCCCTTCAACACAGGCGCCTAAGCAACGACTATATAAAGGGGTTCACCCCCTTGCTTCTACATACAATTGATTCCAACGATTTCTCTCAAGCGTTCTGCTCCAAACGCTCCGTGCTCAAGACTCAAGTGCCAACGACGACCCGCAGCTCTGATTTTCAATCTTCTCCGGTCGTCGGTATAAAGTTTTAATTGCTGTATTTTCTTTAAATTCTGTATTTGATTTCAAACTTGTAATATTTTCTCGGAATATAGAATTGGCCATCGTAAACGGTCAAGGACCGTGGGCCTTGGAGTAGGAGCCGACCGCGACTCCGAACCAAGTAAAAAATCGATGTGTTAGCATTGAATTTTTCCGCTGCGCAATTGCTCTCATCTTTCCGAAAAATTGTCTTTCGATATTCACCCCACTCTATCGATTCTAAACGATCCCACAAGTGATATCAAAGCGGGTGGCTCAAACCTGGTGCAACCACCAGTTGAGCATTTTTTTTGGATCTTTTTTTCGCTTTTTAGAATATTCTTTTCGTTCGGAATTTTATTCGTTCATCGAGGTTGATGCAACACCACTTGATTTTTCTTATTACTAGTTTTTTCTGCCACACTACTAATCCAAGACCTAGTCTTGGGAAAATATTTATTTTGTAATTTTTTAGTTTAAACATTAAATGGCTAATCAAGAGTGGAACAGTGCCCGCCCACCTCTTTTCTCCGACGAAAATTTCAGAGATTGGAAAGATCAAATGGAATCTCACCTGAAGGCCCATATGGATATATGGATGATAATTCAAACAAGATTCATCTTTCCCATAGAAGATGGATCATCAACCCCATGGGATAAATTGGATAAACCAATGCTCAACAAGATTGAGACAGATGCTAAAGCAACTACGATCCTTCAGTGTGGCTTAACCAATGAACAACTCAGACTAGTCGGACCGTTTGAATGTGCTAAAGAAATTTGGCAAAAGCTGATCAATCTACATCAAGAAAGCTCAGACATCGAACTCTCAGAAAAGGTTCTGTCTAGATCATTAGAAGAATCAGATGAAGAAGAAGGTCAGGTAAGCTATCTAGCACTCTCGGCTCAAGCACAAGTAGCGGAGATAGAATCAAGACCTGACCTCGAAATCAACTCCGAACCAGAACCAGAAGATGAGTCTGCCGAGATAGAATCCGCACTCAACTTTGAAATCGACTTCGGACCAGGATCAGAAGATGAGTTTGACGAGACAGAATCCGTACCCGACTTCAAAATCAAACCAGAATCAGAAGATGAGTCTGCCAAGACAAAATCGATAACCAATTTTAAATCCTTCTCCGAATTAAGATTAAATGAGCAAACTAAGCAAACTAATACTGCAATGGTCAAGGAAAGTATAGTTTCTATTGCTGGGAAAACTCCAAGAGAACCACAGCAGAATAAGTCACAACCAATATCTGAGTCTGACTCAGATTCGGAGTTTGACGATAATAAGACAAAACTGATCCAGTGGGCTCGTGACTACTACAAGGTGCTGAAGAACCGAACAAGCAAAAGGAAGACGACTAAAATCAAGAGGGAGATTTCCAACGAGGAATCAAAAGGTAACATTGCAGATTTAAAGTTTAAAAGTCATATAGTATGTTTTAAGTGCAGGGAGAGAGGACACTATTAAAATCAGTGTCCTACTCGAAAGAGTCGATCTTCACCACCTACAATAAAGGAACCCCCAAGGATACTGGGCAAACAACCGAGAAAGGTAAATTTACCTTATATGAAAATTCAGTATTTACCTCAAATAGCGTAATTGATTCATATAGATTAATTAAGACAAATTTTAGAAAATTAAAATAAGAAAATGAGATTATGAAAAGTAAGGTTGATATGCTCGAAAATTTAATTCACAATCTTTGCTGATTTCGAAAATCCGGAGTATTACTCCAATTATGACTTTACTTAGATAGTTTTTTCTTGCATAATTGCTTATTGCTTGTTTATTTTATTTTTTTATTCTGTTTAGAGTTAGAAATGGTTAGTTAAGGTCAATAGAATTACTTGAAACTTGAACAACATAGTATTAGGTGGAGGTAAGATGATAGTACGTTAGGGAAGCCCTTCTAATAAGGTCAAGTAGGGTAAGGTGTACCCTACTTGGTCTGTTTAGTCTGGTGGAACTAGTCGAAGCTACCGATCCAAACCTAAGCTAGTTAGACCAAAATTTCTCAAGAATTAATTTGAAAATGAACTTTCAGTAAAAGTCTTTATTAAGGAAAGGGTTGTTGCTCCAATAAGGTTACGACCAAAGAAGACCTTTATGCCTCGCCAAGACCTAGAAGCCGATTATCGAAACTCAAATTCAATTTACTATTTGATAAATTTGAATCTAACACAAGTTTTAATTAAATCTTAGATTTAACATTTATTCAAGAGAAAAATAAGACATCTCATAAAATAGATAAGGAACCCTGTTTTGTCACTTAGAATTGGGTGAGATGTCTATGACCTAAAATTGTAGTCCAACCCAACCAACCAATATGTAGTCCAACCCAACCAACCAATATTTTTCAAAATTAATTCTACATTGTTCAAAATAAATTTTATACTTTCAAATTTAATTCGAATTCTACAATTTTCAAAATCAATTATCCACTTTCAAAATTCTAATTCTACATTTTTTTTAAATTTAGTTTTACATCCTCTACTTTTCAAAATTCAACATGTTTTCTAAAATTAATTCAATATGTTTTCTAAAGTTTATTCAACACTTTTCCAAAAATAACTCATCAAACTAAGCCTTGAATGAAATTGTACTAAGATCTAGGACTTGATTGGGTTAATTAGTGATTGGTCAAAACTAGTCAACACGATCAAACCTGGTCAACATGGGCGCCCGAGACCCTTACGGGTGCCCCATACTTTTTTGGTACCCAAGGCAGTCAAACCTGCCAAAAGACTGAATTTCCTAATCTCAGGCACCCGAGAAGCTCTCGGGCGCCTCACCTCTGTCACAGGTGCCCAAGAGCCCTCACGGGCGCCCGTTAACCTCCCTTATAAACACTTCACAACAAGCTCATTCACCACACCAAACCAAGTTCCCCTCATATTCCTCTCCCTTCTAAGGCGCCCTAGTGCTCTTTACTCATCCTCGATCACTCTACTTTCACAATGCCGCCCCGGTATGATTTAATTATGCATTTACGATTGAGTTTTTATTTAATTTCAGTAAATAAATGCATAATTTTTCCTACTTGTTTAGTAAACGCCGAGTTACGCAAGCCGACCCCGAGGCCGAGCCTAGCCTAGACCCTAGGTTCCCCACCCTAGCCTTATTCACTAAATTCACACATACCACCTATAAACCAATCAAGACATACTACTTAAATAAAAGCTTTTTTATTCGGTCTTGCCCCTTAGCCATAGATGTCATTAACTTTTATCAACTAGACCAACTGGTATATTGTACCCATTCAGTCCAACACAACCTTGTGTGCTGAATTCAGTCTCCGAGAGGAGATGGAGGCCCACCACGTCGAGTTCATGGACGCCCTTCAGGCCGAACACGATGCAAACCAGGCCTATCACGTCGAGTACATGGACGCCCTTCAGGCCAAATGCAATACAAACCAGGCCCGTCACGACGAGATGATGTCTATGTTCCGGTCGTGGAACCCCTGTCCGTTCTAGCCTCCTAGCCCTTCTTCCTAGACATGAGTGGTTTTCCTGATTACCTAACTGTAATTCTGATTACTTAACTTTCCCTACTTGGTAGGGTAGACTTGTTGTTGACTTGGTTTGTTCTTGTGTTGACCGGTTGACTTTCACTACTGCTACTTATTTACCTATTTCATACTTGGCTATTTATCTGCTGATTTATCTACTTCATATTTGAGTCATATTTTTTAGGGTTGTGCTTAGTAGAATAGGACTGTTCTATTTTCTTTTCAAAAATCTTTTACATTTTCATTTTTCAAAAATTAGCATTTAATAACTTATGAAAAATCATTTCTTTTATTAAGTCTTGAAATTTAAAACTGTTTTTCGACTTAGATTTTTCAAAACTTACCCCCTTTAAAACTAGGGTTTTTGCACAATGGACTTAGCCTAGGATTTAACCCTAGAATTGCATGCACCTATAGATCTAGAAGCCAGCATCTCACAAGAACCTTAGGGTACTTTAATTGATAACCTAGACTGGGTTGAGATGCTTAGGTCTATGTCTTGACTCAAGATGCTTTAAGTCAGTGCATCTACAGTAGTTGGGGCGATAAATACAATTGAACAACAATCAAGTTAAGTGTTCAAGCTTAGACAATCTAACTTGATCAGATCACTTAACATGACTAACCCTAGTGAAAGCTACTGTTATATAACAGTTAGTAAGTAGCTAACTGAGTTAGACAGGACCCGAACAAGTTTAGTTTAATTGGTTTGGTCCTTTTTGTTGCTTGAATTCACTAGAGTTGGTTCAACACGTACTCAAAATTTCTTTTAATTGGCTCTAATTCGAAATTGACCTGCAATTAGTTTCTATCTTTTTTTTTGATATATGGAAAAGGGGGAGAGAGAAGAAAAGAGAGCAAATTTTTTTTTCATATTTTCATTTTTTTCAAAAAGTTAAAGCTTAGTGCATTAAATTTTCAAGTTAAATTTAAGTGCTGATTCTTTCAAAATGTTTTTCTCAAGTGCACAAAATTTTTTTGAGCAAATTTCTCTAAGTAAAATAGTTTTTCAAGTGCACAATTTTTTTTCTAAGTATTTTTTTTTTCTCCAAATGAACTACAATATTTTGCTAAGTAATTTTGTTTGTGCACAAAATTTTTCTAAACAAAATTTTCTAAGCAAAATTTTTCTAAGTGCATTTTTCTTAGCAAAAATTTCTAAGTGCATGTTTCTAAGCAAAATTTTTCGAAATGCACAAATTTTTTAAGCAATACTTTTTAAGTGCACAAAATCTTTTAAGTAAAATACTTTTCGAAGTGCACGAAATTTTTCTCTAAGCAGAATATTTTCAAGTAAATTTTTTTTTTTACAAAAATTGGTTTGAGTGAAAATTTTTCTACGTATGAATTTTGTACAAAAATTGGTTTAATTTTTCTAAGTAAGAATTTTGTACAAAAATTGGTTTAATTTTTCTAAGTAAGAATTTTGTACAAAAATTGGTTAAATTTTTCTAAAGAAATTTGTACAAAAATTAGTTTAAGTGGAAATTCTTTTCTAAGTGAAAAGTTTGTACAAAAACTTGTTTAATTGGAAAATCTTTGTAAGTTACAAATGCTTTACTTTGAAAAACACTTAACCAAAATTTAAATCAGTTGGATTTTTTTAAAACTGCATATCATTGAAAGCTTCAGGGGGAGAATGTTTATTTCAGGGGGAGCTTAGTAAATATTTTTTTCGAAAAAGTAATCTCATTTATAAACATGTTTGATATATTAAACATGCTTGTTATATGCTTTAACTGATTAAACTTAACTTTTTGAACCTGGTTGCTATAAATCAAAAAGGGGGAGATTGTAGGTGCCGGAAGCACCATGATCGAACCTGTGTTTTGATAATGGCAAAGGGTTCATAAGTTAAGATTTTGTTGTGATCTAACGATGTTACTCAAGTGTACAGGAAAAGTCCTAGGTCAACTAGGCATGAAGTCTTGACATATGGTTGGGCAATAAGTCCTGATCGTGGACTGGGCACCGAAGACCTGGTGAGTGAAGCTGGGCAATAAGTCCTGGTTGTGGACTGGGCACCGAAGATTTGCTGAGTGAAGCTGGACAATAAGTCCTGGTCGTGGACTGGGCACCGAAGACCTGGTGAGTGAAGCTGGGCAATAAGTCTGTTGGGTTTTTCGGGCCGCGAAAACCGCCTTTTCGCGTCGCGGAAACCCTGAGAACCCAAAGCCATGGATCTCGTGCGAAGAAAAATTCCGAAACAAAAATCACGTATTCATTTCATGCTCAAAACTCGATCTACTCCTAGATCTAAAGAGGGATAAACCATTTTACCTTTGGTGCGTGCCCCGCTTAATCCCGCTCGCTCCTTTTGGATGTCGGATCTCTAGGACGTCAAGTGCCGTCCCTCTAGAAGTATCCACGCGAACAAAGTGGATGGAGGAAACCCTTTAGGTGTGCTAGCACCTTTCAAGGGTTCGGCCAAGAGGAGAAGAAGAAGAAGAGCACCAACACTTGGAGAAGGAAGAAGAGAAAACACACCCTCAGAAAAATGGAACCAAAACTTGGTTTTTGTTCTCTCATTGTGGCCGGCCACATAATGGCCATTAATGGCCATTAAGTGGCCGGCCATAATGGCCATTAATGGCCATTAAGTGGCCGGCCATAACCCCCTTTCAATTTGAATTCAAATTCAAATGGGGGGGGGTTACAACCTTTGGAGATGATGTAGAGCATCATCATTGGTCAAATACCAAGCCAAGTCATCACTTGGTCAAGTCAAGGTGAGGTGACCTTTTGGTCAAGTCAAACTTGACCATTAATCTTCCTTGATGAGGTGGCATCCACACTTAATGCTCTTGATGATGTGGAGCATCATCAATGGTTGGCTCCATGCCAATTCATCACCATGATGTGGCATTAAGTCAAGTCTAACTTGAGGTGGATTTGGGTCAAGTCAAACTTGCCTTTTATGGACTTTTCATATTTAGTCAAGTCAAACTTGACTCCATTTCTTCTCCTATGTCAAGTCTAACTTGAAGTGGAACCAAGTCAAGTCAAACTTGATTTGGATTTGGGTCAAGTCAAACTTGCCTTTTATGGACTTTCCATATTTAGCCAAGTCAAACTTGACTTCATTTTTTTTTCTCCATCTATTTGTTCTTTGTGTGTGACCCTATAGGTTCTTGTAACGTTGGCAATGCTTCTAACCTCTTAGAAACATAAGCAATGAGCGGTATCTAGCAACACATCATTGCTACCCAAGTTACAAGAATGTTGAGATCCAACATCACCAATGTGACTACTAATTATGACTTTCATAATATGTGACAATGTCCTTCTATCATCGATATCTAGATTGATCTTCTATGAAACATAGACTGTGTCATCCTCCAATCAATCTATGTGTCTTGAACTCCAAGTAGACTCACTATAATCAAATAAGCTCAATATCTCATATTGCCTTATTTGGGCATGGCCATGCACTTAGTGATCTCACTCTATCAAGACTATGATATCTCTCCCGTCATATAGGAGGGATAGATCCCATCTACATCACTCACATCCCTCCGCATAATTTGTTACATACCCAGTAATCGCCTTTATAGTCCACCCAGTTACGGGTGACGTTCGACGAAACCAAAGTACATAACTCCTTATGTAGGGAACTATGGTGACTTCAGGTCTAAGGACTAATAGTCATACTAATAGTCACATGAGAAAGTATATGACACTCATATAACGATCCATGATACTTTCTCATGGTGGGTCATTCAGTATACATTCTCCAATGCATACTCATGTGTCAACTTGATATCTCATATCCATGACTTGTGAGATCAAGTCATCGTGTTGACCTACATGCTAGTCTCTATGCATTAACATTGTCCCTGAATGTTAATACTTGACTAGGAATAATTAAGAGTAGTGTTCTCTATATCATCTCACTATCGATTCAACCAATCGATTGATATAGATATGAACCTACTACCAAGGACGTTATTACACTTAGTTATTTGGCACCAATACAAGTAAGTATAATAACCATAATCAAATGCCTTTATATATATATATGAAATATGATACAATGAGTCCATACAACAACCATCACATGATTGGCTCTAGGGCTCTCACTAACAAAGTCCTGGTCGCGGACTGGGCACGAAGACCTAATCCTGGGGATTAGGCAAAAGTCCAACCGAAAGAGCTGGTTGGCAAAAAGGTAAACTCTCTTGAGAGGAGTAGGTGAGGACGCGTTCCCCATAGGAGGGAACACTGGGCGTCGGTTCGACCTAGGGATCCATTTTGGAAGCCCAAAGTCAGAACCAAGACAGCTCAGGCTATTAATCATGCTTAAACTTATATCATTTATATGTTATTTGTGTTTTGGAACTAACCTTGGTTGCAAGAACAAAGGGATGGAAGTTTCTGCTCCCAAGCGCCTGAATGAGGTCAGGCGCCTATTTGAACAGGCGCCTGTGTTGATACAGGCGCCCCAGACAAGGGTGTTTCCAAAGCCACTCGAAGCAAGCCTCCACGTCAGCATATAAGGTGCCTGTGTTCATACAGGCGCCCCAGTCAGCTCAGGCGCCCCAGTTGATGGGATAAGTGCTGGCCAAGTCTGCGGATGAAGTTTCACGCAGGGAAGGCCATGTGTCAGGCACCCCCTTCAACACAGGCGCCCAAGCAACAACTATATAAAGGGGTTCACCCCCTTGCTTCTACATACAATTGCTTCCAATGATTTCTCTCAAGCGCTCTGCTCCAAATGCTCTGTGCTCAAGACTCAAGCGCCAACGACGACCCGTGGCTCCAATTTTCAATCTTCTCTGGTTGTCGGTATAAAGTTTTAATTGCTGTATTTTCTTTAAATTTTGTATTCGATTTCAAACTTGTAATATTTTCTCGGAATATAGAATTGCCCATCGTAAACGGTCAAGGACCATGGTCCTTGGAGTAGGAGCCGACCACGACTCCGAACCAGGTAAAAAATCGAAGTGTTAGCATTGAATTTTTCTGCTGCGCAATTGCTCTCATTTTTTTCGAAAAATTGTCTATCGATATTCACCCCCCCTTTATCGATTCTAAACGATCCCATAGTTTTGCCTTGGATTAGCAATCTTCCTGGTTGTAAACCAAATAATTATTTATGCCTCTACCTTTTGCTATTTATGTTATTAATCTATTTTTGCTTATGTTATTTATTTGTGCTAACTAACCTCCATCTTTGTTTAAGCAAGACAGAAGATAGATTTTTATTTGCGGGGACAATTCACCCCCTCTTGCTGACCAACCGATCACCGACACAAAAGCCCAATTAGAGGTGCCAGTTGGCAATAGGTAATTTCTTCAGAGTGGAGTAGGTGAGGACGTGTTTCCTGGAAGAGGGAAAGTAGGTGTCGGTTCGATCTAGGGTTTTAGTTGAAATCCAAAGTCAAGATCGGACAACACTGGCTGTTGTACATGCACTTATTTTATATATTATTTATGTTTGGACTAACCCTGTGTTGCAACTAAGGAACTTGAAGACTGGCCATATCTGGGGTGCCCGAAACG
Organism: Boesenbergia rotunda; assembly: GCA_024364735.1. Classification (NCBI taxonomy): domain Eukaryota; kingdom Viridiplantae; phylum Streptophyta; class Magnoliopsida; order Zingiberales; family Zingiberaceae; genus Boesenbergia; species Boesenbergia rotunda. The sequence continues at coordinate 469,919 of JAGFNQ010001708.1, forward strand.
ACTCAGGCACCTCAGAGGATCTCAGGCACCCGAGAAGGATAAGGTTTGACTAGGGAACGGATTGGGACGTGGCTAGATCGCGGCATTGGGGGCGCCCCTATAGGCACTCGGGCACCCGTATACCCCATTTATAAGAGGTTTCGGCCACACACTTCCGACATCAATTTTCTACAGCTTTTATGCTCAAGTGTGCTGCTCTGAAGCGATCCAAAAATACTGAAATGCTGCTCCGACAACGACGCATTACTTCTCCTTCTTACTTAAAGTTGTCGGTATATTTTATTTTTTTCTATACTTAACATTGCATCTTTGTAACAACATTTGCAACCTATAGAATTTCCCAAAGTAAACGGTCAAAGACTGTGTGCCTAGGAGTAGGAGCTGTCACATACTCTGAACCAAGTAAAATTAAACGTGTTAGCAATTGTTCTACTTGCGTTTATTCTTTCCGCTGCGTAATCTCTTACTTAAATCCAAATTTTTCGAAATGCGATATTCACCTCCCCTCCTCTATCGCTCTTTACGATCCACAAAATATATCGTACTATTGGACAATATGTTGAAAGCCCTTAAAGATACAATGGATAACACAATTCGAGTCCTTGCAATACTATCAACTCATAATAATTTAATTTAATTTCTAATATATTTTTTTCTTATATTTTTAATATATAAACTCTATTTATTATTTCTTTATATTTCTTCTTTATATATTTTTTATATTTTTTATTTATATCTTTATTTTCTTTATCTATTTATATATTTTCTTTATCTTTATCTGTATTTTATATTTGTTACTTATTATTTATTCATATTATTTATTTTACTTTACTTTATATTTGTTACTTTAGTTTTCTTTATCTTAATTTACTTATTTTTATATGTTATTAACAATCTTAATTTTTTTTCACATTCATATTTTATTTTAATATCTATTATTTTTATTTCTTATATTTTTAATCTATAACTCTATTTATTTATTTATAGTTTATATATTTCTATATTTTATATTTATATCTTTATATTTTCTTTATCTCTTTATATATTTACTTAATTTTATTTTTATTATACATATTTATTTATAATTTGGGGAAAAATATTTCCATTTTGGATATCAGAGGACTTGATATTCTCGGATTTCAGGCCCAACGCGAGCCTGATATATTGGAATTTTAGGTAGCTTGATATTTTTCCCAATTTAAAATTATATTTTAAAAATATATAATCATCATTTATTAATTATTGATATGATAATCTTTTAATTATTTCTTAATCTTTGCACAAAATAAAGTTTTTGTTGGGACTCATGTATGATCAATACCGGCTTAGATTTATCTAAACTTTAAACAAGCTTAAATATATCGTACTATTAGAGAACATCTAGAAAGCCCTTAAATACACAATGTATAGCACAATTCAAGTCCTTGCAACACCATCAACTCATAATAATTTATTTTAAATACTATTATTTTTATTTCTTATATTTTTAATCTATAAACTTTATTTATTTATTTATAGTTTATATTTTTTCCTTTATATTTATTCTTTATGTATTTCTATTTTATATTTTTATCTTTCTATAACCTTAAATTTGTATTAATCTTTTGACAATAAAAATTAGTGTATTATGGACTGATCTATGATCATATTCGGCTTACATTTAGTTAAACAAGCTGAAATATATTATACTATTGAAAAACCTCTGGAAGTGACAAGATTAACCACAACTATTTTTTTTACAATACTATCGCTGTACTAGATACAAAATATATAGATCTACTTCTCCTGCTTATAAAATATATACTCCAAGTAGAATATTCCTGCATATATATACCAGTAACTCAAGAACCTGGGGCTGGTGGCATTCTACAAGTCCTTTGATTATGGCCAAATTGTTTGCAGTGGTTGCATTTGAGTTTTACCTTCCCATAGTGTCTCGACTCAATCCGTGCCTTCTTTCACCTATCGGGCTACATAAGGCTATGGGGACATAGAACTATAATATTGTTTATGGCCCTTGGCCAAAATTTCATGCTTCGACAAGGGTAAATATGATCATTGTAAATATGATCCTTGTATTATTTTCATGCCAAACTAGTTCATTGTATTATTTTCTTCTTTTTTTTGAGCTTTCCACGTGTAAGAGGCTTCTCCGCCCAAAGAAGATATATTCAGGAGAATCAAGCTATATTCATGCTTGGATTAGCAACCTCCCCGGTTGCAAACCAAGTAAATCCTATTGCCTCTTTCTTTCAGTTTGCTTTATTTGTTTTATGTTTATTATTTCTGTTTGGACTAACAAATATCTTTGTCAAAGTTAGAAAAAAGTTTCATTTTCTTTTTCAGGGGCAATTCACCCCTCTCTTGCCGACCCTCGATCCAACACTTTCTTCTTGTATTATCAATTAACCTGTTTGTGGAAAGTTCACGTGTATTCTTGAACAAGGCATTTAAACTCTGAACACAATTAGTGGTTAGCATTCTGTATATTGTCCAAATAAAGTGTACATTAGCTCATCTTTTAGGGCCAATGTTCTGAAGCTACTTATGGGCATTTGGATTTTTTTAAGCATTGACTTCATTATGAGATCATATTGGAGTGTTGTGTTTGCTCGTGCTGCTGCCTAAAACAAACCTAAAGCTGCTCTACTTCTAGTATCTGTGGGATCGTTTAGAATCGATAGAGGGGGGGGGTGAATATCGATAAAAATAAATTCCGATACGTAAGAGCAATGCGCAGCGGAAAATACATCAATGCTAACTCCGTTTGTTTTTACTTGGTTCAGAGTCTATAATGGCTCCTACTCCAAGGCCCACAGTCTTTGACCATTTTCGTTGGGTAATTCTATATTTCGAAAAAGGTATTAGAAAATTTTAATTAATGAATATAGAATTGAAAGCAACTTAAAATTATACCGATGACCAGAAAAAAATCTGAAGAATGGAGCAGCAAGTCGTCGATCTTGAGTGTTGTTGAAGCTTGGAACTCAAGCACGGAGGAAATGAACTGAGCGTTTGAGTGCTTGACTTGAGAGAAGTCTTGTTTGGAAGCGGGGGGGGGGGGGGGTGCGAACCCCCTTTTATACTAGCGTCCAGGGCGCCTGTGTTGGATGGGGGGCCTGCCACGTCAGCCGTTTTGGGCGCAAGCTTATCCGTAGACTCGCCCAACGTCTATCCCCCATGCAGGGCGCTTGGGACGTCTAGGGTACCTGACTGCTCACGGGTGCCTCACATGCTGACGTGGCAACCTGCTAGCTCAGCTTCGCAGCCTTAGGAAGAAATCCATCTGGGGCTCCTGTATCAACACAAGCACTTATGTTCTCAGGCGCCTGAGCCCTCTCAGGCGCTTGGGATGTAAAAACTCAAACCTCTTGCTCCTGCAACTAGGGTTAGTTCCAGAACAGCAGTAATAATAAAATCAGGTATAAATAACAGCCTGTGCTGTCTTGGTTCTGACTTTGGGTTTCCAAATGGAATCCTAGGTCAAACCAATGCCTACTGTTCCCTCTTTCTGGCAATGCGTCCTCACCTACTCCACTCTGGAGAAGTTACCTTTCGCCAATCGGCTCCTCCGATTGGACTTTTACTTGGCCTCCGAGACTGCTAGATCTCAAGACGTCCATTCCTCGACCCGTCTCTACTTCTGTCCGCAGCTCCCGCCCGGCTAAGACTTCTGCCTGATCTTCTGGATCAGGACTTCGGTGCCCAGTCCACGACCAGGACTTATTGCCCAACCCCCGGTCAAGTCTTCGGTGCCTAGTCCACAACCAGGACTTATTGCCTCAGGTCTTCGGTGCCCAATCCATGACCAGGACTTATTGCTCAACCCTGCAGGTCAAGACTTCGTGCCTAGCTTACCTAGAACTTTCCTGCACACTTAACAGATTCATTAGATAACACCTTAACCTTAACTTTGAACCCTTTGCCATTATCAAAACCCAGGTTCGATCTGGTGCTTCCGACACTAACAATCTCCCCCTTTTTGATCTATGACAACCTAGTTCAAAAGTTAAGTTAAAATAGAAATAAGACAGTGTATTTAAAACAGACATATTTCTCTTTTTCCCCTTTAAAACATATTCCCTTGATTAATGATTCTCCCCCTGAAACTTTCGAAAACATGCAGTTTTTCAAAAAAAAAAACCTTTTGATTGAGAATACCCTTTTTGAGGAAAAGGTTAAAGTCTTTTAAAAATGAGAAAAGCCACAGAAAGTTTTTAGACTTTGTTTTTAAAACAACCCTCTTAAGAAAATGTCCCTTTTTCAGAAATATAATTTAGCTTTTGAAAAGGGAATTTTTCAGCTACTTTTGAAAACTGACTTTTGAAGTTTGAAAAAATTAAGACACCTTTTGAGAAAAATTTGATTTGAAAATTTTTTAACTTAACACTTTTACAAAAAAAATTTAACTTAACTTTTTCTTTTCTTACTTGAAAAGGAATTTTTAGCTACTTTTGAAGAACTTTTGAAGTTGGGAAAATTAAGACGTCTTTTGAGAAAAATTTGTTTTGAAAAAAGATTTTAACTTTACACTTTTAAAAAATTTTTAACTTTATATTTTAAAAATTTTTACTTTACTTTTCTTTTCTTACTCTCCCCCTTTGCCATATATAAAAAAAACATATTTGAAGAAAAAAATAGTGTATCAGAGCCAGTTTATTTTGCAAAACTGAATTTTGAGTGCATATCGATCCAATCCTAGTGAGTCCAAGCAAAAAAAACCAAACAAACTAAATTGAACTCGTTCGGGCCTTGTCTAACACAGTTAGCTACTTACTAACTGTTATATAACAAAAGCTTTCACTAGGGTTAGTTAAGTTAAGTGGTCTGATCAAGTTAGATTTTCTAAGCTTGAACACTTAGCTTGATTGTTGTTCAAAATGTATTTATCGCCCCAACTGCTCTTGATGTACTAACTTAAAGCATCTTGAGTCAAGGCATAGACCTAAGAATCTCAACCCAGTCTTAGTTATCAATCAAAGTGTCCTAATATGCTTGTGAGATGTTGGCTTCTAGATCTATAGGAGCATGTAATTCTAGGGTTAAGTCCTAGGGTAAGTCCATTGCGTAGAAAAACCCTAGTTTTAAAGGGGATAATTTTTTAGAAAATCTAAGTCGAAAGGAAAATTTTTAAACTTCAAGACTTAATAAGAAAATAATTTTTTCTAAAAATTTGAAATACTAGTTTTTAAAAAAAAATTTAAAAAAATAAATGAAAACAGTCCCATTCTACTAAGCACAATCCTAACTGCATTCTTAGTCAGGTGCACAAACATGAAGGAGATAAATAAGTCAGGTGCATAGACATAAGATAAGTCACCAAGTCAGGTGCATAAAATAAGTCAACACATCACCCCTATCAAGGAGGGGAAGTCAGATCATAAGACTCATAATACAATGCTGGTCTAAGAGGATGGGCTAGGATGCCAAAACGGGCCGGGCTGCCACAAGCGGAACATGGACATCATCTCCTCGTGGCGGGCTTGATCCGTCGCCAGTCTCTCGTCGTGTCGGGCCTGAAGGGCGTCCATCTGCTCAATATGATGAGCCTCCATCTCCTCTCGAAGACTATGGACCTCCATCTCTATCCGTGTAAGGCACTGTTCCGTAGTCATCAAAGGGGGTGGTGGTGGAGACTCTCGCAGCTGCTCCTCGATCTCAGCGGCGTGATCGGCTACATCGACGTCCACCTCATCGTTTGAGTCGATCTGGGGTGTAGCACCTCGTCGTCTCCAAGAAATGACCCCGGTGGCTGAGATATCTACAGCGGCTAGGGAAAGGTTCCTAGTTCCTAGTTCGTCAAACTCGGTCATCGTGATGATCTCTCCGGCAGAAACATCACGACCGTAATGGTGAAAGAGTGCGGTCAGAATGTGATAGTAGGGGGTCTGCACTCTTGAGTTAGTGGAGATGGTAACATATAGATGATCGTCTAGAATATGTGTAGACCGATGTCTGTCCAGATGATGGATCATCGCGTAAAGTAGGAACGAGTGAAAGGGACGCTTAACCGCCACATCCCGCGTAGTCAGGGGAAGAATGCAACGAACCAGGACTCAGTAGAGGGCATAGTCTTGGATGTATAGATCCACGAATCAAAAATTCTGAACTGTTGGATCTCTCTCACGTCTAAAAAAATAAGAGTGAAGAAGGTCAAGGGTAATTTGAGAGAAAGGGGCAAGAAAGGGAAGATCCTTAGGAGGATAACAGGAGAAGGTGGACTGAGAGGGTCGTAGTCGAAGAAATCTAGTAATTAAATAAGGAGAGAAGGTAAGTGGCAGGGACTGAATATGAGTATGGTAGTAGTAATCATCAACTTTGACCAAGTTGTTATAGAACTCGGCACACAAGGTCGCATTAATAGAATGATTACAGTATACTAGTCGTTCTAGTTGGTAGTAGGTAATGACGTCAGTAGCTGTAGGACAGGATTGGGTAAAGAATCCCCTATTCAGATAGCAGGTTTTTATAGGCTTGTACGTGGTGGTAGCAAATTTATTGAAAAGAGCTAGTGTAGGATACGTAGGGTCAGGGCTAGATTCGGTACCAGGGTTGGTCTCACGACGTTTGCTAATGATCAAAAGTTGACACAATTAATAATAAGAAGAAAAAAAATCATAAACTTTAACAAACGTACAGAGGAGGCATTGTAGGAGAAGAAGAAGGGAAGACTTGGAATGCTTGAAGGAAACCTTTAGGAGGGAGGGAGTAGTTTGAGTTGGGTGTGGAATGGATGCCATGGGTAAGGGTTTATATAACCCTTCCCAAGTGCCCGTGAGGGCGTACATGACAGAGGCTTAGGCGCTCATGAAGGTCTCGAGCGCCTGAGTTCAGATTTGACTCAGAAGTGCAGCTTTTTGTTAGATCGTGTGCGATAAGCTAGAGGGGGGGGGGGTGAATAGCGTTTCTTCGATTTTCTTCCTACAACCTTTAGTGCGCAAGCGGAATATACAAGATAAAACTAAACTAAAACAAGGAAGAAACACACCGATGTACGTGGTTCGGAGATGATGCTCCTACTCCACGGCTGTCCATAAGGTGGGTGATCCCTAATCCGTCGGTGGATGTTTCCCCGGAGCACCTCCGGCTAGATCTCGTAGCTCCTTGTAGGCGGAGAAACCTCTCCACCTCTGGACACTATCTGAGCAAAGAAGGCTACTAACAAGCTTTGACCAAGCAAGTTTCACCGAGGGTAAACAGCTTGAAACGAGCTCCTTTAAATAGAGCTCGAGCTGAAATATGACCGTTACCAGTCGACTTCCCCTGGGGCAGTTGACTGGCCTTTCCAGAATTCGAATTCTCACAACTGACTTTTTGAATTCTAGCCATATCAGTCGACTGCCCCTGGGGCAGTCGACTGGTCCTTCCCTAAGCCTAGGGTTACCCTTCTTGAGTACATTTCTCTCCGCACTCGAACCCTCCCGGCTTAGTTCCCGAGTACAAACACTCACACTCGGACCCTCACGACCTGGTTGACTCTTCAATCAGCAGTCTCGATCTGTTGCCTTCATGCACTCTTCTTCTTCGACTCCCGTCCCTCGGATGTGCACGCAAGCCCTCGGCTTGCCTCCATGCCACCCTTCAAGCATGCCTTGAAGTCCGCGTCCCTTGGCTTATCGTCTCTGCTCCAACATCCTCGATCTGTCGCCTTCAAGCCCTCTTCGACTTTGGCCCTCGTCTCTCGGATACACACACAAGCTCGCGGCTTGCCTCCATGCTATCCTTCACGTACGCCTTGAAGTCTGCTTCCCTCGTCTCATCGTACCTGCTTTGTCCATGGTCCCTCGGATGCGCACGCAAGCCAACAGCTTGCCTCCATTCCACCCTTCACCTGAAGACATCTAACCAAGTCTATGTGTACCTGCAAACCTGCACACTCACATACACATATTAGTCCAACAACAAACCCTAGCTTACTCATATTGACACACACATCAAAACCCATGATCCTCCAGATCATACTTGGGCCGATTGCCCCAACACTTTTGACTACCTCGTACGATGGAAAAGTGTTGGGCTCCCGTGAGGGTCTCAGGCGCCTGATTTGACCAATAGTTGACCAGGCAAAGTTTATTTCAATCAAGTCCTAGGTTCCAATGTAGTTATATTCAAGACTTAGTTTGATTAGCAACAATGGGTTATTTTTGAGATCATTAAGGTTTTTGAATTTGACAAAGTTAAATTTGAATTTTGAAAATACTAAGTGAAATTTAATTTTGAAAACATTTAGTGAAATTTAATTTTGAAAATATTAAGGGAATTTAATTTTGAAACTATTAAGTTAAATTTTAATTTTGAAAATATTAAGTGAATTTAATTTTGAAAATATTAAGTTAAATTTTAATTTTGAAAATGTTAAGTTAAATTTGAATTTTGAGAATATTAAGTGAAATTTAATTTTGAAAATGTTAAGATAATTTTGAATTTTGAAAATTTAATTTTGAAAATATTAGGTGAATTTAATTTTGAAAATGTTAAGTTAATTTTGAATTTTGAAAATATTAAGTGAATTTAATTTTGGTTTTTGAATTTGTTGAATTTGATTAAATAGTATATTAGGGGTAGAATTAATTTGGTTGGTTGGGTTGGACTACATTATTAGGTCCTAGACATCTCACCCAATTCTAATTGACAAAAAATAAGTTTCCTTATCTGTTTTGTAAGATGTATTATTTTTAACTTTTGATTTTATGTTAATTCTATGATTTAATTGATGTTTGTGTTAGATTTGAGTTTAACAAATAGTAATTTAAAAGTGAGTTTCGATAATTGGCTTCCAGGTCTTGGCGAGGCACAGAGGCCTTCTTTGGTCGTAGCCTTATTGGATCAACAACCCTTTCCTAGACAAAACCTTTTAAAGAAAGATCATTTTCAAATTATTTTTTGAGACACTCTGGTCTAACTAGCTTAGGATTTGGAGAAGTAGCTTCAGCTAGTTCCACCGGAATAAATAGACCAAATAGGGTACGCCTTACCCTACCTGACTCCTTAGACAGGCTTCCCTAACGTACTATCATCTCACCTCATCCTAATACTATGTTGTTCAAGTTTCAATTAAGTCTGATCCTTATCTAACCATTCCTAAGTCTAAGCAGAACAATATTGAAAAAAATAAATAAACAAACATCAAGCAATAATTTAAGAAAAGAAAAAAATCATCTAAGTACAAAAATGGTTTTTATATTGGCTCCCCCTGGACTGTAGCCTCAATATGGGCTAGGCAAGATATTAATCTTGTCCTTGGGGATCTAATATTAGTTTGGTCCAGCTTGTTTGTTCAAACTCAACTTAGGGACCCATGCTTGGACTCAGGTTCTAGTTTGGTTCAATACAAAGTAGTAAGATCTGTATCGTGAGTTGGCTCGATAGCCAAGTCCGGATCAATTTAGAATTGACTTCTGTTTTCCAAGAATCATGTCAAGATTCTTGGAACTCGAAGTGAACCATTCTAATGCGACTCTGAGTTCCTTGACTTGAGTTTTCAAGGAGGAATTCTCTTCCTCAAGCTTTTGAACTTGAGTTGAATTACCTTCTTGAATAGACTGAGTTAAGGAACTCGAGTTGACTTCCTCTTTCAGGATTTTGACTTCCTGTCGGAGGGTTTCAACCCGAACGTTAGCTTTTGCCAACTTACGAGATAGATATGAAATTAAATCGTAAAGCTGCGATTTGGGATAGCCTCTTACCGTTATTCGTCCGTCCTCCGAGATCGTTAGCTTTCTGGTGCCGATGTCTTCTTTCGGTTCCGATTCATATTCGGAGTCGAGATCTTCCAAGGCGGTCAGTGCGAGAAGATTGGAGTGTGGGGCCTCTTCTTTATCTTCCGAAGACGATTCGTTCCACATGGCTTGTAGTGCCTTCTTCCTCCAAGTTTTCTTGTTTTCTTTCAAGTTGGGACACTCCGATTTGAAGTGACCCTTCTTGTTGCAGCCGTAACAGGTTACATCGCTTTTCGTTTTTTGGCTTGTGGAAGGTTTAACTGGATCATCCTTCTTTGGTGCAATCTTCTTCTTTTGCTTTTGTTTCTTCAGCAGCTTGTAGTAGTTGCGAGCCATCCGGACCAGTTCTGGATGATCGATTCTGTCGTCTTCGGATTTCGAATCAGAATCTGACTCGGGTATCGATTGTAATTTTTTCTTTTTTGGTTTTCCTTATGTTTTACCTACAAATAAAGTCATACTTTTCTCGACCTGTGCAGTATTAGTTTGTTCATGTAACTCTAATTCGGAAAACAATTCATCAAGTTTTATATCTGAAAGACTCCTAGAAACTTTGTAAGCATCTACCATAGATGCCCACAATAAGTTTCTTGGGAACGAGTTCAGGTTGTACCTTATTAGGTCACGATTTTCCACCTTATGACCTATAGTGTGTAGTCCGTTCATCAGCTCCTGGATCCTTGCGTGGAGCTGTGCTGCGGTTTCCCCATCCTGCATCTTGATGGTGTATAGCTTGTTGAGTAGAAGATCACGTTTGCTGATCCGAGTATCCGACATACCCTCGTGCAGCTCAATCAACTTGTTCGAAAGCTCCTTTACGCTGCTGAAGGGGCCGACGTAGTTGAGCTCTTCCTTGGTTAAGCCACATTGAAGCGTCTGCGTGACTTTTGTGTCTGCTTCAATCTTCTTTTTGAGTGAAGCGTCCCACTCTGAGTATCCTTGCACTTCACCTTGTACATTTTTAGGGATCTCCAGTCCGGACTGGATGATGACCCACATATCCACCTCAGTTTTCAGGTGGACCTCCATCCTGCTCTTCCAGTAGGAGAAATCTTCTCCTGAGAACAGTGGTGGTCTCACGGTGCTGTAGCCTTCTTGCATGGCCAAAGAAAATTTTAATCTGAAAAAAACAACAAAAAAACTTTGTTCCAAGACTAAGTCTTGGATTAGCAGTGCGGTATGAAAAAGAAAGAAAAATAGAGTGGTGTTGCACCAACCTCGAATAACGAGAAATTTATGAACGATAGAAATTTTATGAACAAAAAAAAATCTAAAAATTGTACAATTAGTGGTTGCATCAAATTTGAGTCACCGCTCTGACACAACTTGTGGGATCGTTTAGAATCGATAGAGGGAGGGGGTGAATATCGATAAAAATAAATTTTGATAGGTAAGAGCAATGCGTAGCAGAAAATACAACAATGCTAACTCTGTTTGTTTTTACTTGGTTCAGAGTCTGTAACGACTCCTACTCCATGGCCCACGGTCCTTGAGCGTTTTCGTTGGGCAATTCTATATTTCGAAAAAGGTATTACAAAATTTTAATTAACGAATACAAATTGAAAGCAACTTGAAATTATACCGACGACCAGAAAGAAATCTGAAGAATGGAGCAGCATGTCGTCAATCTTGAGTGTTGTTGAAGTTTGGAACTCGAGCACGGAGGAAATGAACTGAGCGTTTGAGTGCTTGACTTGAGAGAAGTCTTGTTTGGAAGTGGGGGGGCGGAACCCCCTTTTATACTAGCGTCCACGAGGCCTGTGTTGGATGGGGCGCCTGCCACGTCAGCCATTTTTGGCGCAAGCTTATCCGTAGACTCGGCCAACGTCTATCCCCCATCCAGGGCACGTAGGACATCTAGGGCGCCTGACTGCTCATGGGCTCCTCACATGCTGACGTGACAACTTGCCAGCTCAGCTTCACAACCCTAGGAAGAAACCCATTTGGGGCGCCTGTATCAACACAGGTGCCTGTGTTCTCGGGCGCCTGGGATGCAGAAACTCAAGCCTCTTGCTCCTGCAACCAAGGTTAATTCTAGAACAGCAGTAATAATAAAATCAAGTATAAATAACAGCTTGCGCTGTCTTGGTTCTGACTGGGGTTTCTAAATGGAACCCTAGGTCGAACCGACGCCTACTGTTCCCTCTTCCAGGGAACGCGTCCTCACCTACTCCACTCTGGAGAAGTTACCTTTCGCCAGCCGGCTCCTCCGGTTGGACTTATGCTCGGCCTCCGAGACTGCCGGATCTCAAGACGTCCTTTCCTCGACCCGTCTCTACTTCTATCTGCAGCTCCCGCCCGGCTAAGACTTCTGCCTGATCTTCCGTATCAAGACTTCGGTGCCCAGTCCATGACTAGGACTTATTGCCAACCCCGGTCAGGTCTTCGGTGCCCAGTCCACAACCAGGACTTATTGCTCAACCTTGTAGGTCAAGACTTCATGCCTAGCTTACCTAGGACTTTCCTGCACACTTAACAGATTCATTAGATAACACCTTATCCTTAGCTTTGAATCCTTTTCCATTATCAAAACCCAGGTTCGATTTGGTGCTTCCGACACCAACAGTATCCATTACCATATTACAAGACATGTGGTGGCAACAAAAAGCATGATGGGCTATTGGGTAGACTTTCCTAACTGTTGATATACTGTCACGATGTCTATCTGATACTATGGTCATTGACTGTGCATCGACAACAAGGAACCTCTTTGTATTCTCTATAAACCACTCCCATGTGGACCCACATTAATCTTCAACGATTCCAAAGGCAACTGGGAGAACATTGTCATTACCACCGATCATTGTAGTGATCAACAATACACCCGGATACTTCCCTCTTTGATATGTGGCATTAATTCCGATAAGTTTACACAAATAAGACCTGAACACTCTTCAACAAGTACCAAAAGCCCAAAAACACCACTGGAACTCATTATTACCATTCATGTATAGTGCCACATAAGTTTCAGGATCCCTAGCTCTTAACTCATGCAAATATTGTGGAAGATCTCTATATACCTCAACATAATCTTTAATGATCTTTTTCAATGTTTTCTCCCTGGCTATATATACCTTTCTATATGATATGGTCACTCCAAACATAGCTTTTATATCCGATATAATTATACTTGGTTTGTATTGTTCATTATAAAGAAATCGCTCTTCAACAAAAGATACTACAAATGACGAAGAGCATGCTTGATGATCAACACTTTCCCTAACTGTTCCACATTGGTATTCTTTTATATATTTTGTAACAGTGAACTCTACTTCCCCCCGGGTAACTACTCTCCATGTACATGGTTGGTTGAAGCACACTACTTTAACTCTATTTTTCTAGGTGTCAACTAGGATATATCTCATATGCTTAACCATGACATATTTCACAAGTGCATTCTTGAATTCTTATCTAGATGGAAAAATCTGTCCCACAAAAAAATCATACTCATCTCTTGCCTCTACCTCTCCAATTGGACCAACTAGCAATCAAGAATTCAAAATATAAGAATCATCAACTATTGGGAACTCGTCCTCTAAGTCACTATACTGATCTGGGGTAAATTCGTAATTCTCAATTTGCGTATTATCAGCTTAGAATTCTAGTACAGTTGTACTAGGTTGTAATTCATTTGCATTTCGGATTTCATGATCTTCCTCCTCACTCCATGTTGGCGCAAAGTACTCAATAAGTCTTGTAGAATAATTCAGACACTCATCTTCTAGGTTACTTGCCTCTTCATTTAGATCAAATGTCAAATTCCTTATAATTCTATTACCACTATACTTGGAAGATAATGGAATATTAGTACTGGATATTTCTACTCCATTCCGCATGACAGCATTATTATTAACCGTATTCCATATCTCTGAGAGAATTTCATCAACAACATTATCATCCCTGAAAAATAAATTACAATTAAATTTGGCAAAGTTTCAAATTTTAATCAAGTGTTTCAATAATTCAAAAAATAAGCAACGATCGATACAGATCCAATATCAAATCAAATGAGGGCCTGATATAAGATGATATCAGGCCCACGGTGGGCCTGATATAATATGTTTTAGGCCCACGGTAGGCCTAATATCAAATGATATCAGACCCGAGGAGGACTTGATATTATCTGATATCAGTCCTGAGGAGGGCTTGATATGGTATGATATCAGGTCCGAGGCCGTATTCAAGCATGAATTTATCATAAGGTTAAATAAATTTTGAGAACCCTATTTATGTAATGGATGACATCGTTAAAGTCCTTCTGTAGACTAAAAATTAGTAGAAAGAGTTGATTATGGACAAAACTAGGTCTAATTACATACCATATAGAGCAGAACATGGTCTAGTTGAAATAAATCCTACAAGAACTCTTATACTATTTCTTTGCACCGTATACATAAATTTTAAGTAAGCAAATGATACGCACATTACTAAATTTTTTTCTTCCTTCTACCAAACACACTATTGCTAGAAATTTCTCCTTCAACACCGATTTTCCTCAACGATTCTTTGAAGTCACGTCTTTGAAGTCACCTCTAGAACACACTCTCACCTTCAACTCCCTATTTTGCAATTGCAGCAGAATACAGTAAATGTTCATGATAAGTCGAGTTGTGCAAGACAGGAAGAGATGTATAGGGTGAGAGAAGCTGAGAATACCTATATCCAAACCATAATCTCTTATTTAAAAATTAAAACTCCAAAAAGGTGGTTTGTATGCCTTGGAAATCTAACTGCAAAAGGGAGTTATTGATGGGAATGGTATAAGAGGAATAAGACATTTTTTGGTGCGCTCTTTGGTACAACACAAACCTTAGGACACTTTTTGAGAATTATGCATTCTTAAGTGCACCCTTTGGTAAAATGCCCTAACTTTTAGGTTGGGGCATGTCATGCCCTATTAAGATATTTAATAATTCATTTTATTAAATACCAACATTTCCTAAAAAATCTTCTATAATTTTTTATTTGTTTGTTTTATACAGTTGCAGCTATCGTTATTATTAATCAAATTAATATTATGTTGATTACTAAATTATTATTAAATACATGTTTAAACAATATCAACTTGATTTAATCCTCATTAAATCAATTTAATAATTATATCCGCTACGTACCAAATAAGTTCTGATTTCAACCCAATTAATTATCAATATATTTTTTTTATTTCTGAGATATAACCGTCAATGATTGCTCTTACCGCTCCAACAGAGAATTTACGTATCCGATATTCAAACTCTTGTGGTGGTCGTCAGCATACCTCTAATTCAAACTTTGTATAGCTGTAGACATGGCAGATTTCGGTGATGTTTTATCAACTGCGCCCGCCTACCCTAGTGCTGCTTGCATGCCCACCTGCGCAGTCGCCTGCGCCCGGTCCCAATCTCTATCTTGGGCATTGCCAGATCTGTGGTATTAGTGTTGAAAGTACTAGCTAACCGAACCTAAGTTTTGATATTGGCAAAGGTTCAAAGTTATGATTGTTTATGATCTAACATGTTGAATTGAGTGTGTAGGAGAGTCCTAGTTGTGTTAGGCACTAAGTCTTGGTCATGGTGATTGGGTAATAAGTCCTAGTCATGATGATTGAGCACTAAATCCTGGTCGTGTGGGTTGGGGAATGAAGATCTAGTCTAGAGGATTAGGCACTAAGTTCTGGCCGTGTGAGTTGGGCAGCGTAAACCTGGCCTGGAAGATTGGGCACTAAGTCTTAGCTATGTGGGTTGGGTAGCGAAGACCTAGTCTGGAGGATTAAGCACGAAGTCCTGGTTTAGGATACCCGACAAGAGTCTTGACAGATCAAGGACGACGGGCAGGAGTCGAGATAGGTTGAGGATTGGACGTCGAGAGTCTCGGAGGTGAAGGATCAGATGCTGAGCAGAAGTCCAAAAAGAAGTTTGCAAAAGGTAACTTCTTCTTAGAGGAGTAGGTGAGGAAGTGTTCCCTGTCGAGAAAATAGTAGACGTTGGTTGGACCTAGAGTTTCGGTTGAAACCTAATAAGTCAGGACCGGATAGCTCAAGCTATCAAAAGTACTTTACTTTTATATATATTTTGCCTGTGCTAACTCTGCGAGTGTAGAATGACACATAGAATGACACAATTGAAGAAAGCTAGAAAATAGGCACTAGGTGCTCAGAGCCAGTCCAGGTGCTCTGAAGTCCGGGTGCACGTTGGTGGTCTAGGCGCTCAAACCAGTGTGACTTTGCTAGGTGGGTGGTTGAGCTGGCATGAGTTTATTAGTGGGCCCATGTTATAGTCCAGGCGCCCAGGAGTGGTCCAAGCGTCAAGGAGTGGATAAACATAAAGGATCAAGTTTCGACAAGGAGTCACCACGTCAACACCATAGGGGCACTCTGTCCAGAATCAGGCGCCCGGATTGGCCTATATAAGCAGCTTCGACTAGGAGCCTCAAAAAATAAATCTCTATGATCTACGTGCTCAAGTGCTAGTCCAAAAATTGCTTAACAAAGTCGCTGTTCTGGAAGGAGTCGTCGACGATGACAGTCATCGAGGGTTTGCCCATGTGGAAGTTGTTGCACCGAGGAGGAACTTGGGGTCCTACGAAGTTAACACAAGCGTTAGGGGACACGCCGGCAGGGGTCCGGTGGTGTCCACTCCGATGCTCAAGTTAGTAGGGTGTCTGAAGAGTAGTGGCGGCGAGAAAGAAAGACAATATGTAGAATGAGAGAGCGTAACCCCTTTACCGGAGGGGTTAGGCTACCTTTTATACCGAAGTCCGTAGATTAGGCTCGTGTCCTCGATCTATGCCACGTTTCCGATACGCAAGCCACGCCCCCCTCTTTCATTGGTAACCGGATACCCCTTGAAATAGTCTGCGCCGTTTATCAGCTTTACGACATTTAGGGGTTGTGAAGACCTTTTCTACCGGGGATGCTTATCCGTACCATGAGGGGGGGGGTCAGTGCCTGAGGTCGGTTAGTGCGGGGACTCCCCCTCCCGAGTTAAGCTCGGGGTCTTCAGGTGCCACAGCTCCTGAGGAGCTCACGGGGCCTAACCCCCCGGGGTGCTCCCGAGGAGGCTCTCCCGACCGCCTTTCTTGGGCCCGTCGCCCCCGGGGATTCCCAAGACCTGGGAAGGAGGGTTTCCTTGACCTACCATTGCTGGGTCGCTCAGGTTCTTCATCCTTCGTTATGACGAGGGCTCATTCAACCCTATCACAAGTCCTCTCCTTCAAGTCTGATCAAAGGAAAGGTATGACTTATCGGATTATTGCAAAAGATGAAGAAGCTGAGCTCCCCCAGGTCTTCTTGCCTTCTAGCCCACACTAGCTATGAGGGGTTTTTTGGGATTGCATCATCTTCGACTGCTGTTCCTGGAGATCTCCTTTTGTTCTTTCCTCCTTTCCCAAAAAAGGATGCTCCGATTCTCGAATGGTTTATAATGACGTCTATCTTCCCATAGTGAAGGCGCATGGTCCCCTTTTTCGAGGGTAACAGGGTATTTGCGCGAATGCTTTATTGCCACGTGCTCTAACGACCATCTCCACGAGTCCTCATGGTCGTGTGTCGGTATGGTTGGCTCGCGACGATTGACTGCCTAGGTGAAGCGATTTCTTGCTCTCCACGCGTCATTTCCCCATTGTGCTTAGGAAGGTGGCTGCCAGAGTATAAGAGGGGGAAAGGCAGACGTTGGCCTCCACTCCTGGTTCGGCGATTGAGTGCACTTCGTCCTTCTCCCTGGTAGAGCTTCTTCTACGCGTGAGTAGTTCGCCTTCCCCTTGTCTTTTGTTTAGGGGTCATGGAGGACTATCGGACAGAATGGTATGAGTCTGCCTCCTCGAGAGTGAGGCCGGAGGCCCTGCAAGCAGCCATCGAGGCTTATGGGATCCCGACCGAGATGGCGATTGTCATTCCTAAAGTGGACCAGACACCCGTGGAGCCCCCAGCGGGCATGTTGACCTTCCTTTTAGGGCAGATGGAGTTAGGGCTCCATTTCCCTATCCCCCCCTTCTTTACGAACATAGCTTCCTATTTTGACATCCCTCTGCACCAGATGACTCCCAATGCCTTCGCCCAGATGGGGGGGGGCATATATCATCTTCAAGCTTTTCGATCTTCCTCTGACCCCGCACCTCTTCCATTCTTTCTTCATCCCGATAGGGTCGAGAGGAGCTTTTAGTTTCGCGGTCCGTCCGGGCCATAGGTTCTTAGGAGGATTTCCTTCTTCGCACAAAGGGTGGAAGGAGAAATTCTTCTTTATCCAACTGCTGTCATTGTCTTTCAGTCCTCTGTGTTGGATAGCGGATTTGCCAACACCTCCTCTCCTAGATAGCTTTCATCACGGCCCGGTGTACCAACATGCCAGGGAGGTACTTTCGGGCATGGAGTTCAGCATCCCGGGGTTGGTGCAAAGCGAAGAGCTTATGTATCGGGCGGGCCTTTGCCCTAAAGTAATGCGGATCAACCCCCCCTCGGTATGTTCGTTCTTTTCTTCCATGCACATTGGTTCTGACTGATGCTCTCTCTGTTTGGCTTCTGCAGAGGAAGTCATGTTTGCCAAGGTGATGGGTCGGCTCATCAAGTGGGAGGAGGCCAACAGGGAAGCACTGAACCCTCCTCCGGTCGCTCCTGACGCTCCACCTGCTCCCGCTGAGTCCTCTGAGGGGCCTGCTGTCTCGCCTCGTGGGGTCGCTTCACCTGAGAGGGTCGACGTTACTGTTACATCCATGCCAGCTGGGGGCCAAGGGCCTCTGGCTCAACAAGCTGATCAAGTGGTGGATCCTCTTCCCGGGGGTGGCTCCTCATCGAGCGTAGTCCGCCCTGGCAGGGTGGACGAAGAGTCTCCCCCCTCAGTTACTCCTTCGGCAGCCCGGTCCTTCGGTCGGCAGAAACGGCGACTCCCCAAGGGCTTGGGCCCTTCATGGAAAAAGCAGCATCCTTTCCGCTCTTCTCCGCTTCCTTCGGTGCCCGAGGAAGCGACTATACCAACCGAGGCAGTGGCTTCTCCCCCTGCTCCGTCGGCCTCCGTTCCAGAAGCAGTTGTCCCAGTGCCCCCTACTAGTTCTGTCGACCTAGCCACCTCTCCCAAGGGTAAGAAGACACTGTGCCCTCAATATCGGATGAAATTAGATCGACTAAGGGAGAGGTTGGATGCAGCGTTGGAGGCCTCCTTGCGATCTTCACCTCTGGCGCAATTAAAGGAGACTCCGACTGAGGGGGTTCTATCGGAGGAGACTTCTAGTTCCGAAGGGGATGACTCCAACTCCTCCATTGTGCCACCAGAAGCTCCAACCGTCCAATGACTTCACCTTCACCCGAGTTCACCGCTACGTGAGGGGCGAGGCGACATACCCATTACTCTGGGAGGAGTAGTCATGTGGGCTTTAGCTGGCCCGTTAGCCGGTCTTCGGGAGACCCACCTGAAGGTGCGAATGATTTTATTGCATTGTATGTTTTCTCACCCGACTGTTAACCTTTCGATGCGATGGCAGGCAGCTGAGGATTGCATAACAATTGGTAGGGGCCTATATCCTGGGCCACAAGTGGAGGCCCTACTCTATCGAGACTTACAGGCAGAGGCTGCAGCTGATCATGAGTGTCAGGCAGGAGTGAGGCAGGCAGGCGTCAGCAGGGCTCTGCGTGAAGAAGTCGAGCGCCTGAGGAAGCTTTTGCTGGACCAGAGCAGGCTCTTCAAACTTCTCGTCATAGAGAGCGCCTGGCATCTAAGAAGGCTGTGTCGGTTACCGAGGACCTTCTCCAGATGACGCTGGAGAGAGATCAGCTTCAGGCAAGAGAGAAATTGTTATCGGCCCAAATGGAGTCTGGTCTCCTAACGGCCACTGACCGCGCCTCCGTCCTAGAGGATGACCTAATTCAGGCTTGGTCGGACGAGCGGGCCACCTCAGAGAGGCTCAGGGAGGCTTTGTCTGAGCAATCAGAGATGGCTGCCGAGTTGGCATGGCTGAGGTGTTCTTATGAAGCTGCCGAGGTCGAGCTCCTAACCCTTCGGGCAACCAAAGCTTCTGACCTTAAGGAGGCCGAGCTGGGCTTCAAAGCAAGGTTCCTGGAGTCGGAGGAGTTCCGTTCTATTGTAGCTGGCCAGGTGATGGAGCGCTTACAGCAGGGCTTCCATGGGGCCATCGATAAGCTGAAGAAGGAGCTGCTTCTGCCTCCCGATGCTGACCCGAGATTGTAGATGCCTTCTGACCTAAGTAAAGGTCTTCTCCCGAGGCCCCGAGCGGCCAGATTTTTGCCCAAGAGACAAGTCCGCTTGTACTGCTCTTGACTGAGTATAATCTTTTTTCCTGTTCCTTACGTATGTGCTCTAGCGAGATGCACCTTCTGCTTTTACGTGCGTACCTAAGCAACCGTCAGTTGTCTTCAAGGTTGATTCCGATGTTTAATAATTCTTTAAGTCAAATCTTCATCCCATACATTTATGTCTATGACGGGTCCTTATTGATTTTTTCCTTTAGGATGCGAGGGTGGTTTTCGAACCGTCGCCTCCGCCTTATACGCATTCTCATTGATTAGACTCCTCAAGAGTCGCGGGTTCCTAGGCGTAGCATGGGTGTGCCAGTCGAAACGACGCTTCGACGCCTAGTGGTGTGATTGCCCCCTCCCTGCATTAACTGCCTGGAGAGACAGCCATCATTATAAATAGGGGGAGAGGGGTGTGCCGCCTCATCCATCCCTTCTGCTTGTTTGCTTCATTCCTCCTCGTTGGTCTCCCCAATGCCCAACCCTGGAGATACCGTAGTGCTCCTGGCCGAGGGACCCTTGGAGGTGTAGGTATCTGTATTGTGACCATCGTCGGGGAGTATGGTGGAGATGATACCCGGGGTCTCTCTGAAGATTCTCGAGGATGTGAGATTCCCGGGTTATCTAAGGAGTTCAGAAAAGACCTTATGTGGTCCGCCAGGGGGCATGGGGGGAGATGATCCCTCCTGCTGATCACCAAACCCCTAGTCGGCCTGTGGTGATGTACCCCACGCACTATCGGCTGCTCGTTTCCTTCAAGTTTCAGGCAGAGGAAGGTGTCTGTGGGGTACCTTGTCACCCAGAAGGGAGGGGCTACAGCCACTTTCTTTTCGTTGAGAATATTTCCATCTGGCTGTTGTTCCCCTCTTTTGTTAAGGTGATTCTCCCTTGTTTTTTTTTCTCGACCTGGGGAGAATCACGATGGCTATAACCTGGAGTTGTGTTCTTCCGTGCTCCGGAGAGAAATCGCAACAACTTCTTCCTCTCCTTTTTTTCTGCCTCTGGCATGCAATACCACCTCCAACTTTATGAAAAAGAGAGGGGGTGATTGGATGGGGTCGATCCGCTCATGTATTACCTCAGGCGTCCATCTTCGTCCTGGAATACTTAGAGAAAGTGTCCAAACTACCATCTTCATCCCGGACTACTTGGACGGAGTACCCGAACTACTCACGTGTTACCTCAGACATCCATCTTCGTCCCGGACTACTTGGAAGGAGTACCCGAACTACTCATGTGTTACATCAGGCATCCATCTTTGTCCCGGACTACTTGGAGGGAGTACCCAAACTACTCATGTGTTACCTCAGGCATCCATCTTTGTCGGTCCCCTGAAAGTTACTCCGAGCGCCAGGACTCTATAAACAGGGTGGAAGTGGTGCGGAGGGAAAACCCGAACAGAAGGATGCTTTTTTCTATTTGATACTCGGCGTATATTTTAATAATGTTTCTAGATGTATCACTTGATGTATATCTTCATGCCAATATACAACTCTTTCGAATACCTTTTATGTGTGTATAACTGTCTTGTGTTGATATTTTGATGTTTTGTCGGTTCTTCCGCAGTTGGGTATTGTCTAGGCTCCTGAACCAGCTATGTACCCCGTGCGCCCGAGAGGGCAGCTGCTGTACAGCGGAGTAGCAGAGTCTGGGATTGCTTCGTTAGGTGCGCATGTCTGTGATCAAGCCCAGTACCCTGGGCATAGACGACACCATGGGGCATCGGGGTTCTGGTTACTTGGTCGGGCTCGTATGTCCCAGACAAAGCCTAAGTACCCTGGGCATCGGCTGTACCACAGGGTATTAGGGTTTTGGCTACTTGGTCGGGCGCTATGTCCCAGACCAAGCCTAAGTACCCCGGGTGTCGACTGTACCGTGGGGTATTAGGGTTTTGGCTACTTGGTCGGGCGCGTATGTCCCGGACCAAGCCTAAGTACCCTCGAGCGTTGACTGTACCATGGGGTATTACGGTTTTGGCTACTTGGTCGGGCGCGTATGTCCCAGACCAAGCCTAAGTACCCCGGGCGTCGGCTGTACCACGGGGTATTAGGGTTTTGGCTACTTGGTCGGCCGCGTATGTCCCAGACCAAGCCAAAGTACCCTGGGCGTCGGCTGTACCGTGGGGTATTAGGGTTTTGGCTACTTGGTAGGGCACGTATGTCCCAGTCCATGCCTAAGTACCCCGGGCATTGGCTGTACCGTTGGGTATTAGGGTTTTGACTACTTGGTCGGGCGCGTATGTCCCAAACCAAGCCTAAGTACCACGGGCGTTGGCTGTACCGTGGGGTATTAGGGTTTTGGCTACTTGGTCGGACGCGTATGTCACAGACCAAGCCTAAGTACCCCGGCCGTCGGCTGTACTGCGGGGTAATAGGGTTTTGGCTACTTGGTCGGGCACGTATGTCCCAGACCAAGCCTAAATACCCGGGTGTTGGCTGTACCGTGGGGTATTAGGGTTTTGACTACTTGGTTGGGCGCGTATGCCCCAGACCAAGCCTAAGAACCCCAGGCGTTGGCTGTACCGTGGGGTATTAGGATTTTGGCTACTTGGTCGGGCGCGTATGTCCCAGACCAAGCCTAAGTACCTCGGGCGTCGACTGTACCGCGAGGTATTAGGGTTTTGGCTACTTGGTCGGGAGCGTATGTCCCAGACCAAGCCTAAGTACCCCGGGCGTTGGCTGTACCACGGGGTATTAGGGTTTTGGCAACTTGATCGGGCGTGTATGTCCCAGACCAAGCCTAAATACCCTGGGCGTCAGCTGTACCGCGGGGTATTAGGGTTTTGGCTACTTGGTCCGACGTGTATGTCCCAGACCAAGCCTAAGTACCCCGGGCGTTGGCTGTACAGTGGGGTATTAGGGTTTTGGATACTTGGTCGGTCTCGTATGTCTCAGACCAAGCCGATTTTTGAATTCCTCGGTAGTGCATTGTCATTGAAGGAATCACCTCCTTTTTATTACTCAATTTTGCTACGAGAGCACAGAGAGACACAGACAGATGTTCTAAATAAATTGTAAATCTTACCCATACTAGAGGGGTCCAAGGCCGCCACCGGACCGGGACCTCTTGAGTTTTTTCCTTTCTACCCCCTCTAGTCTTCTAGACTTTTCGGGTTCTTCCGGGACTCCGTTCTGACTTCTCCGCTATAGCATCGCATAGACACCAGCTGATCTCCTCGGACTTCCACCACCCAATGCCCACCGGGAACTTGATCTTCTGGTGGTAAACAGAGACCACCGTCTGGAAGGTGCTGAGCGCTGGGCGGCTCAAGATAGCATTGTAGGAGGAGGGCGCAAGAGTCCTCCGGTTCTCTCGAGCCTATCACTGCCCAACGAGAGTGACAAGGTGATTTGCCCCACCGGCTGTACTCGATATCCCGTGAAGCCAAACAGTGGGGTCGAGACAGGGAGCAATTTGCCCTCGTCTATTTGCATCTGCTCCCAAGCCGCCTTGTACAGAATGTTCACAGAACTCCCCGTGTCTACGAAGATTCACTTCACCTAGTAATTGACAATGCGGGCCACGATCACTATAGCGTCTTCATGGGGAGCTTCCACTTCTTCAAGGTCGGATGGCCCAAACGAGATTGTATGGCCTGGCACCTTGCTTCGACTTGTCCCAATGGAGTAGTTCTCCAACCTCCGGGTGTAAGACTTCCTGGCCCGGTTAGAGTCACCTCCAGTAGGTCCTCCGGAGATGACCCCTACATGGCCGAAGGAGGACTTCGCATAGGGGCTTTGCCTTTTTGGGGATCTCTCTCTAAGGAGAGGGATCTTCGGGGTGCGGGCCTCCGACTCCTACCTCTTGATCGTGACTGGGACCGAGGTCGGACCTCATTCACCCCGGCGAGCCGTCGCCGAGGGGAGAAGCTTCGCCTGGGCGACCTTTGGTGATACCCCGACTTGTTCCATTTTCTTCGAGGTTTGATGTCGGCTTCCTCACTGAACTTCTTCTTCAAGGCATGACACTCCTCCGTGGAGTTAGTCGAGCTGCCATGATAATTGTAGTACTTTGGCAATGACTCAGGCTGCTCGGTATCTACCGTGTCCACTAGCCGATGCCTGCCAGTCCCTTGGTCCCTCCCAGGCGGCAGGTCTCTTCCCTGTGCCGGAGCCGGGGGCTCTCTTCGATCTGACCAGGGGGCTGTCAGAGGAGGAGCTCCAACTAGATCCTTGCGCGCGGGCGTACTGTACCTCTTCTACGTTGATATGTTTAACGGAGCGCCCCAGCAGATCATCGAAGCTGGCGGGGGGCCTCCTCACCAAGGACCGGAAGAAGCCCCCTTCGGCGAGTCCTTGGGTGCAAGCACTGACTAGTATCTCTGACGTCGCGCTGGGCACGTCCTGCGCCACCCGGTTGAACCTCTAGATATACTCCTTGAGCGGTTCCTTGGGCTTCAACATGAGAGCAAACAGGTTAAGCGCCGTCTTCTGGTAGCGACGGCTACTCACGAAAAGGTGGAGGAAGGCTGTCTTGAACTCCATGAAGGAGTTGATGGAACCTTGTGGCAGCCTCTAGAACCACCGCTGAGCTGCTCCAGACAAAGTGTTCAAGAACACACGACACTTTACCCCATCAGTATACTGGTGCAGGAGTGTCACATTCTCGAATTTGCTGACGTGATCCTCCGAATCCGTCTTCCCATCATACTCAGGGATCCCAGGCCCACGGAACTGCTTCGGCATGGGGTCTTCGACAATCTCGGACGAGAAAGGGGTGGAGGGAGCCTTTTGGGAGGTCTTGGGTCCATCCCTCCTCCCCGGTCCCTCTTCATGCCTCTGAGCGCTGGAGGCCACTGAGTGGGCCTTCTCCATATCTCCAGGGGATTCTCTTTGGGGGCCCTGGACTGCTCCGTCCTGTCACCCCACAGGGGTGACGGATCTTCGGGAATGCGAGGCGGAGACTCTGGGGAGCTCCTCCCTCACTGGACCCACCGGTTGCGGGGCAGCCTGTTTGACTTGGTGCTGCTCTAGGGCTTTCTTGATGGCGCTAGCCACTAGATGATCAAGCTCCTCTTGGGTGAGGGTAAGGGGTTGTCCCTCCGATCCTGCCATCGGCGCTCCTTCAGGTGATTTACTAGTTTCCCACAGATGGTGGCAAATTTGTTCCGGAAGGAGTCGTCGACGATGGCAGTCACCGAGGTTTTGCCCGTGTGGAAGTTGTTGCGCCGAGGAGGAACTTGGGGTCCTACTGTTAACTTTCATTTTGTTGATTAAATTATGCCTTCAAATCCATGTTTTGATCCACTATTCATATGCTTAAGTTTGCATTATATTAGGTTTCATGGATTGTCTTCATTTTATCTTAAATTTCAATTCTTTCTATATGTGAGATGTTTTGGCACTAAAATTTAATATCATTTTGTAGGGTTCATATGATCATGGACCTGGATCATATTGGGTCAAACTTGGGTCAGAATTGGATCCAGATCAAAGGGATCAAGCATTGGATTAATATGGGCCGTCCATTCAAGAGAACGGTTAGATCTGAACCATCCTCCAACTTCTGGCCGATCCAAGCTCAAGATAGGCTTAATCAAGTTCATGGATCAAGATCTGAAAGTTTGGGCCAGATCAGAGTTAATTCAGCCGTTGGATCGGGCAATAGAAGATCTAGACCGTCCAAGCTAAAGAAGAGAAGATCTGAGCCATCCGCTTCAGATCTGAGTGATCCAAGCTAAGGAGCAGTGGATCAGAGCCCTTGATCAAGATCTGTAGGATTTGGATCAGATCTGACTTGATCTGACCGTTGGTTTGGGCTAGATCAATCTCAGCCGTCGAAATTCAAAATGCTCAGTTAAATCAAGAATTCCCTCTGTCGCTCGGGGTGGTCGTGTCTTCGCCACTTCCTTCACTGTTCTTGCGATTTTCTTCTCCGTTTTTCTTCTGATCGCGCGGCCACAGCCGTTTTGGAGCTTCAATTCAAGTTCCCAAGTCATTGAGAGATACTCCTCAACAGGTTTTTGATGGATTCTCGTTGTTGAAAAGTCCTGTGGAGAGGGTTTCGCCAAAGGGACTGCCTTCCGTTCGATCGCCTCTTGATTGCTCGACTTCGCCGATCGAAGCGGCTAAAGAATTCAGAAGGGTTTTCTGAAGGCCTTGGAAAGGTTCTGATCCTCAAGCTTCAATCGATTCATCAATCAAGAGGATGCTCGAATGAAAAGACAGCTTCGACTTGATTCAGCGCAATCTCACAAGGAGAGCTCGGATCTGGGTGATTTGGCAAGCTAGAGGGTTTCTAGCTAGATCTTGGGTGACAACAAGATAGTTTTTGTATTGAAAATTCATTCTGCTGTTTAGTTTTCGATTCGCATTCATTCTCGGCATTGTTCTTAGATCTGTATCAGCTCGTTTTCAGTTACTGATCGAACTGTCGTCCGATCTAGACTCCACCTGATCGGACACTCAGACCGATAAGGCTTACATCTGATCGGTCAGCCGATCGATCAGGAGATTTTCCTGCACAAACAAACTCTGTTTTAGTTTTCAGCTTGCTTAATTTCCATTTCCGATTTTAGATGCAATGTTAGTGAATTCCTACAATTGATATCAGTTTTGTATTTCAATTTTGCAACTTCAAGTTGTTATGTTAAATTTTCCTAGTGGTTAAGCTTCAGTCTTGCAACACCTAGTTTAACTCTCCTTAGCTTAATCAATTTCATTTCAATTTTTTGCTTTCATTCTTACGTGCAAAACAAAACCCCGATTTTATCTAGAAAACCCAAATCATTTAACGACAAATAACTTTCAAGCTCGATTCAAACACTCACGACTAGTCCTTGGAAAAAAAATACAACCTGAGGCCCCTATTCTACATTTCTATTTTGCTAGCAAGGGTTTTCAGCTATAAATTCTAAATTTGAGTCTCATATCGTGACATCTATTCGGGACCTATCACCTGCGAAGTTAACACAAGCGTTAGGGGACACGCCGGCGGGGATTCGATGGAGTCACTTCGACGCTCAAGTTAGTAGGGTGTCTGAAGAGTAGTGGCGGCGAGAAAGAAAGACAGTATGTAGAATGAGAGAGCGTAACCCCTTTACCGGAGGGGTTGGACTACCTTTTATACCAAAGTCCGTAGACTAGGCTCGTGTCCTCGATCTATGCCATGTCTCCGATACGCAAGCCACACCCCCCTCTTTCATCGGTAACCGGATACCCCTTGAAACGGTCTGCGCCGTTTATCAGCTTTACGACATTCAGGGGTTGTGAAGACCTTTTCTACTGGGGATGCTTATCCGTACCATGAGGGGGGGGTCAGTGTCTGAGGTCGGTTAGTGCGGGGACTCCCCCTCCCGAGTTGAGCTCGAGGTCTTTGGGTGCCACAGCTCCCGAGGTGCTCTCGGGGCCTAACCCCCCGGGGTGCTCCCAAGGAGGCTCTCCCAACCGCCTTTCCTGGGCCCGTCGCCCCCGGGGATTCCTGAGACCTGGGAAAGAGGGTTACCTTGACCTACCATTGCTGGGTCGCGCAGCTTCTTCATCATTCGTAATGACCAGGGCTCATTCAACCCTATCAGTCGCAATGATGCATCGACGACTACGCTCAAGTTTTGACTTTAGTTCGTCGGTATTGTAATTGTTGATTGTACTTTTTTTTCTATATCATTGTGATTGTTCAAATTGATAGTGATTGCTCATAGTAAGCAATCAACGATCGCGGACCTTGGAGTAGGAGTCGTCATAGGCTCTGAAATAAGTAAAAAAAAATTGTGTCAGCATTGCTTAATTTGTTTTTTATTTCCGCTGCTTCAACTCTTGAGTGTTTTACGAAAACGTGAAAAAGCTGCGAGCACTATTCACACTGGGAAATAGAAACGAAAGTCCTAGTTATGGTAGGCACTAAGTCTTAGTCGTGGTAATTGGTCACTAAGTCCTGATTGTGGTGATTGAGCACTAAGTTCTGACCGTGTGGTTTGAGGAACGAAGACTTGGTCTAGAGGATTGAGCACTAAGTTTTGGTCGTATGGGTTGGGCAGCGAAGACCTTGTCTAGAGGATTGGACACTAAGTTATGACCGTGCAGGTTGGGCTATGAAGACCTGGTCTAGAGGATTGGGTACGAAGTCTTGGTTTAAGAGACTGCGCAGGAGTCATGGCAGATCGAGGACGACGGGCAAGAGTTGAGATAGATCGAGGATTGGACGTCGAGAGTCCTTGAAATCAAGGATAATATGCTGAGCAAAAGTTCAAATAGGAGTTTTATAAAAGGTAACTTCTCTTGAGAGAAGTAGATGAGGACGCGTTCCACGTCGAGGAAATAGTAGGCATTATCGAACCTACAGTTTCGGTCAAAACCTAAAAGTCAGGACCGGATAGCTCAAGTTGTCAAAAGTACTTTACTCTCATATATATTTTGCCTATGCTAACTCTGTGGGTGCAGAAAGACATAATTGAAGAAAGCTGGAAAAAAGGCTCCCGGCACCCAAAGCTAGTCTAGGCACTCGAAGGTCCAGGTGCCTGTGGGTGGCATAGCCGCCCAACCAGTGCGACTCTGCCAGGTGCACATTTGAGCTGGCATGAGTTGATTGGTGGGCCCACATTATAGTCGAAGTGCCCGGAAGTGGTTCAGGTGTTCAGGAGTGGATAAACTTGAAGGATCAAGTTTCAACGAGGAGTCATCATACCAGCACCATTGGGGCACCCAGACCGGAATCAGGTGCTCGGACTAGCCTATATAAGCAGCTTCGACCAGGAGCCTCAAAAAATAATTCTCTACAATCTACGTGCTCAAGTGCTGGTTTGAAAATTGCTCTACAACGCCGCAACGTTGTATCGATGATTACACTCATGTTTCGACTTTACTTCGTTGGTATTGTAATTGTTAATTGTACTTCATATTCCATATCTTTGTAATTGTTCGAATTGATAGTCATTGCCCATAGTAAGAGATCAATGATTCCAGGCCTTGGAGTAGGAGTCGTCACAAGCTCCGAATCAAGTAAAAAAATAAACTGTGTCAGCATTTCTTAATTTGTTTTCTGCTTCCGTTGCTTTAACTCTCAAGTGTTTTACGAAAACGTGAAAAAGCCATGAGCATTATTCACCCCCTCTTACACTTTCTCGATCCTATAATTGGTATCAGAATGAGATTACTCTGAATTGGTGAAATTGCCATTAGAGTATTGTTTTTTCAATTTTTTTAGCAAAAATTATTTATTTGGAGTTATAAAATTGGTGCAATTAGATAGATGTGGTGAAATTACCTTCTCTAACAAATTTGTCATTGTTCTTTCTTTAATTTTATATTATTTTATTATTTTCTTTGAAATTGATACAACACCACTCAAGTAACTTATTTTACTTCTCTTTCCACACTACTAATCCAAGACCAAGTCTTGGTAATTTTTTTGTCGTTCATGTTTTTGCGAGGTTATTTTTCCTCTTCTCTATGGCCCAACAAGAAGGCTTCAGTACTGCTCGCCCGCTTCTTTTCTTCGGTGAGGACTTTGTTGGTGCAGGAAGCACATGATCGAACCTTATTTTGATATTTGCAAAAGTTCAAAATTGAGTATTGTTTGTGATCTAACGTGCCACCTTGAGCGTGTAGAAAAGCTCTAGTTGATCTAAACACTAAGTCCTGATTGCAGGATTGGGCACTAAGTCCTGGCTAAGGGTTGGACAACAAAGACTTGACCGAGGGTTGGGTACTAAGTCCTCGCTGAAGGCTGGACAACGAAGACTTGGTGTGGACGACTAGGCACTAAGTTTTGTCCGAGGGCTAGGCAACGAAGTCCTGATCTGGAGAATCAGACAGAAGACTTGGTGATCGAGGATGACGAACAATAGTCAAGATGGGTAGAGGATCGGATGTCGTGAGTTCCGGAGTCAAGATCGAAGGTTGAGCAAAGTCCAACCATAGGTCCGGTTGGCAAAAGGTAAACTCTCCTAAGAGAAGTAGGTGAAGACGTGTTTCCCAGAAGAGGGAATAGTAGGCATTGGTCTGACCTAGGATTTCAGTCAAAACCTAAAAGTCAGGACCGGACAACCCAAGCTGTCAAACATACGTGCATTCATATATATTTGTGTTTGTGTTTTGTTCGAACTCTATTTTGTAGTTAATTAAAAGAAAGTTGGAGGTTGGAAAATGGACCCTAGGTGCCGAGGAGTCCAGGTGCCCAAGTATTATGCGCTCGCATCAACAGTGGCACCCAGTGCCCGACATGCTTTCAACTCAGTTGGGGTTTGACTGAGCTTGTGTATGCTGGTTGGTCATGCCACATCCCCATACAGGCGCCTGAGAGCATGTAGGTGCCCGGGATGGGATGTTTTTCAGATAAAGTTTTGAAGAGCAACCACCATATTATCACAATGGGGGCATCCAGGATGGGTATACAATACAATGACCTGGGAGACCTTGTATATGGGGCCTTCAACCAGTGCACTAAAGATCAAGAATTCTACGACTTTGGCTCCTGTGTGCTACACAAAAGTTCTCTCGACAAGGTCATAACGCGACTCTGACGACAACGTGCTTAATCTTCTACTTGTGTTGTCGGTATAGGTTCAAATTTTGTTTTGTACTTTCATACTCATAATATTTGTATTCATATCAGATTGATAGTGGATTACCCAAAGTAAATGAGCAAGGACCGTGAGCCTTAGAGTAGGAGCCGTCACAGTCTCTGAGCCAAGTAAAAAAGAAAAAGTGTTAGCCATGTTCTTTTTATTCTTACTTTTTCCGTTGCGTACTCGTTTTCTAAATTTGGAATCTGAAAATTTTAAGAGCGCTATTCACCCCCCTTCTCTATCGCTTTCCTTGATCCTACATACTTTGGTTACTGAAGAGTCAGATGGAATCCCACCAAAGAACCCAAGTTCAAATATAGGTGATCATTTAGACAGGTTTTACACTGCCTCTCAATGCAAATGGAGAACCATTAGGATGCGAACTCTAGGATGTAACTCTAATGAAAAAGATTGATGCATAATTTATATTTTAAACAGTAAGATGTAGGAAGGAGAATCCACAATTCATCTTCACGCATGATCCAAGACCATCTCAACGGTCTCCACGTAATCAGCCAAAAGGTAGAGAATTGCGACAACACAAGGTATACTTTAAACGCTTTTCCAAGGAAAACTTTGTGGGCATTATGGTAGATACTTACAAAGTATCTAAGGATTTTTCTTTGATTAAACTAGATGAATTATTTTCGAAATTTGTATTGCATGAACAGATTAATGTACGCCTAGTCGAGAAAGGTATTGCTTTGCTTGTATGTAAAATCAAAGACGAAGGCACCAAAGCAAAAGCCCCAATCTGAACTCGAATCCGAAGACGAATTAGATTCAGAAGATGATGATGAGATCACCACCAAACTGTTAATCAAGTCCTAAAAGTGATAAAGAAAAAGAGGATGATCCAATCAAAGGCCATGAAAGCGACGTTGTCCAATTCAACAAAAAGTTCAAACGAAGAAGAACAAACTCTACCAAGCTTCTTAGCACTACAGTACAAGCTCACACTATCAAGACCGAATCTGAAACCAAATCCGAGACCGAATCCAAAGCTGAGTCCAAGACCAAATCGGAGAATGAGTTTGAGAGAAGCCATGGATTCGTATCTGTTTCCGAAGGGCCGAACCCCACTATAAGCCTTACATCAAAAGATGAACTTTACAGTTTAATTTCCTACTTTACAGTTTAATTTCCAACTCAAGTCCTTTGACTAAACCAGTTCAATGTGAAACTTCAACTCAAGTCCAACAACTTGAGGAAGAAAATTCTGCACTGAAAACTCAAGTCAAAGAACTTAAGGATTCATTGGAATGGTTTGCCTTGGGTTTCAAAAATATTGACACAATTCTTGGAAAACAAAGGGTCATATACAATAGATCCAGACTAGGATATATGTCGAACTTACGGTTTAAGTCATATATGTCTATTGTAAATAGAAAGTTGCTTGTTTAAGTCAAAGCATAGGTCCCCAAAATAAGCTTGATCGATAAAGTTGGACCAAACCACTATTGGATCCTCAAGGGTCAAATCCATTACCTAGATATATCTTATCGAGGTTATGATCCTAGGGGAGCTAGTAAACAAACAATTTCTATCTTTAGATAAATTTGCATATTTGATTACTTGCTTGTTTATTTTCTTTTATGCTTATTTTCATTCTTAAGTTAGAAATGGTTAGATAAGGACTTAGATTTAATTGAGACTTGTACAACCTAATACCAGAATGGGACGAGATGATAGTACATTAATGAAGCTTGGTCTAGAGAGTCAAGCAGGATAAGACATACCCTATTTGGTATACACAACTAAGTGGAACTAACCGAATGTAGCTCGCTACATTCTAAACTAGTTAGATCAAAGTTTTCCGAAAGGAAAGTTAAAAGTATAATGTCTTAAAAAGGCTTTGTCTAGAAAGTGATCGTTATTCTGATACCTAAGAAGACCTCTGTGTCTTACCATGGCTTAGAAGCCAATTTTTGAAATGTGCTTTTAACTAACTACTTGCTAAACTTGAATATAACTTAAATGTCAATCAAATCTTAAAATACAACTTAAATTAATAAAAGATAAAATTGAAAACATCTCATAAAATATATAAGGATCCCTATTTTACAAACATAGGAATGAGTGAGATGTTAGGATCTATAATCTAGTCTAATCAACCCACTTAACAAACCTAACTAATCTACTTAATTAAAGTCAATTAATCAAATGAACACAAAACTAACCTTAAATTAATTTTCAATTTAACCTCAATTCAACCTAATTTTCAAAATTTAACTTAGCTTAATCTTTTTAAACTTAATCAATTTTTAAAATTTAACTAATAAATTTTAACATAAATTTAATCTTTTTAAACTTAATCAATTTTCAAAATTTAACTTAAACATAATCTTTTTAAACTTAATTAATTTTAAAAATTTAATTAATCTACTTAACTTTTTTAACTAATTAATATTCAAAATTAACTTAATCTTCTCCCGAATTCAATCTACCTTAATAGTGGAATCCATCTCAGAGAGCACTCATAGGCCTAACATACTTGATAACTTAGATGAGATGA
This sequence comes from Boesenbergia rotunda, assembly GCA_024364735.1. Taxonomy (NCBI): domain Eukaryota; kingdom Viridiplantae; phylum Streptophyta; class Magnoliopsida; order Zingiberales; family Zingiberaceae; genus Boesenbergia; species Boesenbergia rotunda. Next base: position 502,876 of record JAGFNQ010001708.1, read on the forward strand.
GATGATATAAGTAGGTGAATTCAATCAACCTATCTTAAAAATTTCTATAAGTTGGATCCAAATCAAAATACATTATGTGTAGAAACATAAAGATTTGAACCAATGAATTTTAGATACTGGGTGCTCCAGACATGTGCTTAAAGAAAATAAATGAATTATTTTGAGCTACTATGTTTCAAAATTAATTTTTCTTTTAAAAACATGCTTAGACTATAGGGATTGCTCAAAGACTCCACTTTGAATTCCTTTTTCATGCTTAAAATTATCACTAGAATTGTTCTTCTTTTATTACTTAGAAAAGATTTTTAAGCAGTTAAATTTTGGTTGAAAAACAATGTTCTCCCTCCCTCCTAATTGTAATTATTTTTTCAAAAGTTATAGTTTATTTAGAATTTTGTTTTTTGCAAAAACGTACTTTACTTAGAAATTTTTGCAAAAAATTGGCTTTATTTAGATTTTTTTAGAAAAATTGTACCTTACTTATATATATATATATATATATATGTTGGATCGAGAGAAACGATAGAGAGGGGGGGTGAATATCGTAAATCGTTTTCGGATTGAAAAAGAGAATACGCAGCGGAGAAATTAAAACACAACACACAGACACTAAGATTTTACTTGGTTCGGAATCGCGGTCGGCTCCTACTCCAAGGCCCATGGTCGTTGACCGTTTACTGCGGGCAATACTATAATCGTAGTAAGTGCAGTAAGAATACAATTAAAAATTGACTCTTCGTTACCGACGTCCGGTGTGGATTGTACTTAGGAGCAGAGGGACGTCGTCGATGCTTGTATCTTGAGTTGGGAGGTTTCCGGAGCAGAGCGCTTGAGCAGAAGAGCGTATTGGCGTTGGAAGAAGTGTTGATTGAAGCCTTGGGGTCGAGGGGCTATTTATAGCCTCCTGGGGAGCCCGGAACGTTGGGGGCGCCTCCCCCCCCCACGTGTTAATCGATCCGAGCAACTCTCGGTCAGCCGTTATCCCTCCAGGATCGGGCTGAGGTTTGACCGGGGGCGCCCGGGACGCTGGGGGAGCCCGGGTTGACTCGATCCGCTGGCTTCTCGCTGGCTTGAGTTGATCCACTTCATTAGCTTGAGCCCGGGGCGCTCGGGAGCATGGGGGCGCCCGGGAGCACGGGGGCGCCCCGCCCAGTGAGCTACCGAAGCACTTCTTTGTTTAACTTGTTTTGTATTGGCCTTGGGGGCGCCCGGGACACTAGGGGCGCCCTACTCAGCTACTTGCCTCTCTCCTTTAGGCATTCTGAGCTACAGAAACACGTTCCTTCGGTCCTGCATCCAGGGTTAGTCCAAAACAACATAAAGCAATAAAGTATTAGGTTTATACAGCCTTAGCTGTCTTGGTTCTGACTTTGGGTCTCCAAAATGGAGCCCTAGGTCAAACCGACGCCTACTGTTCCCTCGACGGGGAACGCGTCCTTACCTACTCCTCTCAGGAGAATTTACCTGATGCCAACCGGCTCCTCCGGTTGGATTTTTGCCCAGCAGTCCTTCGCCAGGTGCCTAGCTGTCCTTCGCCATGTCTTCAGTACCAAGCAGTCCTTCGCCTGGTGCCTAGCAGTCCTTCGCTAGGTCTTCGACTCCTAGCAGTCCTTCGCTAGGTGCCCAACTGTCCTTCGCCAGGTATTGGGTTCCAGGTAGTCCTTCGCCTGGTTCCTAGCTATCCTTCGCTAGGTCTTTTACTCCTAGCAGCCCTTCGCTAGGTGCCCAGTTGCCCTTCGCTGGGTCTTGGGGTTCCGTTGCCTAGCAGTCCTTCGCTAGGTGCCTAGCAGTACTTCGCTAGGACATTCAATCTGCACACTCAAGTAGCATGTTAGATAAACATAACATCTTAACTTTTGAATCCTTTTGCCATTATCAAAACACAGGTTCGACTTGGGTGCTGTCTACACCAACAATCTCCCCCTTTTTGATTTATGGCAACCCGGTTCAAAAAGTTATGTTAATCAGAACAGATGATATAAGAGTTTAGTTTCCTCCCCCTGGAAGGAATCTCCCCCTAGGTTTTTCAAAAGTTCGTGGGATTTGAAAAATTTCTAAGTCTAAAGTTGGAATTAATTTTAAACACTTAGAATAATTTTCAAAAAACTTTAGACACATATTTTCCAAAAAAGTGGTTGTTCACTTTTGAAAGTTTACACTTAAAACAAATTTCAAGTCAGTAGAAAAGAAACATCTTATGAAGTTTTAAATTCTTAGAACCATAGCTTAAGTTTAAGATGAGTACTTAGCACAAATTTTTGAACAACAACTTGATTTTAAGTACTTAGAAAAATTTTGACAATAAGCTTGAGCTTAAGTACTTAGAAAAATTTTGACAACTAGCTTAAGTTTAAGTACATAGAAAAATTTTGAACACAACTTAAATTTAAGTATTTAAAAAGATTTTTGAACACAGTTTAAATTTAAGTACTTAAAAAGATTTTTGAACACAACTTAAATTTTAGTACTTAAAAAGATTTTTGAACACAACTTAAATTTTAGTACTTTAAAGATTTTTGAAAACAGCTTAAATTTTAGTACTTTAAAGATTTTTGAAAACAGCTTAACTTAGTAAAATTTTGAAGAAAACCTTAGTACTTTTGAAAATAGATTAAGTACTTTTGCAACAGTTAAAAGCAAATAGATTAAGTACTTTTTGAAGAAAGGATAATGTTTTGAAATTTTGAATTTGAATTTTGAAAAAATTTGAAAAATTTTTAAAGCTTCTCTCCTTTCCCATCTCTCCCCCTTTGCCATATATCAAAAACAAAGCAATATAGCAAAAAATAGATAAATTGCATAAGGATAACATCAATGTGCTGTACTGAACCAGTTCAAGCTATAAACTAATCCAAAGCAATTTCAATTATCTCTTTTAGGGTCCTGTCTAACCCAATTAGCTACTTACTAACTGTTATAAACAGTAGTTTTCGCTAGGGTTAGTCAAGTTAGGTGTTCTGTTCAAGTTAGATTTTCTAAACTTGACACTTAACTTGATTACTGTTTAAGTTGTATTTAGTGCCCCAATTACTGCAGATGCACTGATCTACATCTTGAATTAAGGCAAAAATCTAAACATCTCAACCCTTTCTAGGTTATCAATCAAAAGTACCCTAAGGTTCTTGTGAGATGCTGGCTTCTAAATCTATAGGTGCATGCAGTTCTAGGGTTAGGGCCTAAGCTAAGTCCATTTGCGAAAAAGCCCTAGTTTTGAAGGGGGTAGTTTTTAAAATAAAACTAAGTCGAAAAATTTATTTTTTTTAAAAAAATTTCAAACTAAGTAAAAGCTGATTTTGAAATCAAGTAAAGCAGTTTTTTTTAAAATTCTTTTTAGAAACTGATTTTAAATCAAGTAAAGCAGTAAGAAAACCAAAAGTAGAGTTAACCTATTCTACTAAGCATAATTCTAATAAAGATCAGATAATAAAAAAATAAATAGTCAACTCCATAAGTCAGCTGGTATGAAAGAGAACCAGCACAATCATACAAGTCAAACATCAGTCAACCCTACTGAGTAGGGTAAGTCAAACAGTCACTAGTACAATGCTAATCAACTCTAGGAGGAGGGACCAGGATGATCAGAAAAGCCTGGCTGCCAGGATCGAAACAGCGCCATCATCTCGTGATATCGTGCGTCGCTGGTCTCCCTCTCGGCTCTAAGGGCGCTCATGTACTCAGAATAATAGGCATGATTTGCCTCCATTTCTTCTGCATGATTTGCCTCCACTTCCTCTTGGAGGCTCTGGACCTGTGTCTCGAGCCGTGTCACTCTCTCGTACAGTGTCGGTGGTGGGGGCTCATCTATGTGCTTACGAACCTCGGCTGCCAGATCTCCGACGTCGACCTCAACATCCTCGTCAGAGTCGATCGGTGGTCCGGCTCGCTGGCGTCTCCACGATAGAACCCTGGTAGCCGAGACCTCTATACCAGCTAGGGAAAAGTTCCTAAATCCTATCTCGTCGAAATCGATCATCGCGGTCATTTCACCTACGGTAATGTTACGACCGTGGTGATGAAGGATGGAGGTGATGATGTGACAGAAGGGGGTGCGTACCCGACCCTGAGTGGTGACACTGGAGGCATGTAAGATGGCGTGGAACATGTGAAGGCCAATGTCAATGTCTAGATGGTGGATCAACGCATACAATAAGAATGTGTGAAATGGTCGCATGGTCACGACGTCCCTGGTGGATAAAGGTAGGATGCAGCGGACCAGAACTCTATACACGGCGTAGTCCTGGACCTGAAGGTCAATGGACTGAAATCGTCTAGCTACGGGATTTCTAGCTTCCCTATAGAAGTAGGAGTGGAGAGTGTCTAGGGTAATGTGAGAGTAGGGAGCATCAAATGGAGGATCCCTAGGAGGATAGCAACAAAAGGTGGACTGAGAGAATCGTAGTCCAAGAAATCGGTTAAGTAAGGAATGCGTGATGGTTAGAGGCATCCCTTGGACTGTGGTGACAAAGCTGAGCTGATCTTGTCTGACTATATTATTATAGAATTCTGCACATAAGGTTGTATTAATAGGATGAGTGCAGAATACGAGGTTATCGAGTTGGTAAAAGTTTATAACATTTATTGCCAAGGGACAAGATTGGGTGAAGAATTGTCTATTGAGATAACTAGTTTTTATGGGTTTGTATGTGGTTCGAGCAAACCTATTACAGAGTTCTAAAGTTGGGAACCTAGGATCGGGACTAGGTTCAGTACCGGGGTTCGCTTGGTTTGCTCGGCGTTTTCTAAGTTATGAAGCATGCATTTAGAAGAAAGAATTTAAGAAAAATAAATGTAAATGCGTAAGAAAAAGGAAATGAAAATTATACCGAGTGGCCGCTCGGGGAGGCATGGTCGAAGTTGAGGGAGCAAGAGAGTCACTTGGTTGCCTTGGAAGGAGAAGAGTTGAGAAAGGAGAAAGGTTTTGGTTGTGGCAAGAAGAGGAGATTCGGGTGGCCTTTTATAGGCGTTTTGGCTAGGGCGCCCGGGAGCTCCCGGGCGCCCGGGACAAGGCTTCTACCTTTGGCAGTGTCCTGATGCAGGTTGGGGGCGCCCGTGGTAGCCCGGGTGCCCCGGTCAGGCTGGGATGGCAGCTTTGCTGCCTTTGACCAGTCCTGGGGGCGCCCGCAAGGGCCGGGGCGCCCCGGTTAGGTAAACATGGCAGTTTTTCTTCCTTGGTTGAAGAGAAAGAGAGATGGGGGGCGCCCGAGGAGTCACGGGCGCCCGGGTTGGGTTGGAGTTGACAAGATTGATGTTTTGTAGACCATTTGACCATGGTTTAATTGTTTTGACCATGGTATGACTCTTTGACTATGGTTTGACTGCTTTGACTATGGTTTGACTACATTGACCATGGTTTGACTATATTGACCATGGTTTGACTAGTATTAGTTCAATGCCATTCTAAACTATAGGATTTAATGTTTGTACTTAAACAGCAATGCAGGTATTAAATGAATTTCAATTAAGCTAAATTTTACCGTCTCACCCAATCTAGGATTATCAATCACGTTTGCCTTATGGGTTTTGTGAGACAGGTTTTGGTAGATAGAGTTATTTTGAAAAATTATGATTTATTTTGAAAAAAAATTGAATTAATTTTGGAAACCGTTGATTTTGAGTATAAAAGAAATGTTTGAATCTATAATTAACTGAAAATTTGTGTTAGATTCGAATTTGACAAAGAATAATTTGAATTTGAATTTCAAAAATTGGCTTCCAGGTCTTGGCGAGGCACTAGGCCTTCTTTGGCCGTAGCCTTATTGGATCATCAACCCTTTCCTTGACAAAGCCTTTTAATGAAATTTCATTTTCAAAATTATTTTTTGAAAAATTCTAGTTTTACTAGTTTGGATCTTGGATCGGTAGCTTCGGCTAGTTTCACCAGTCTAAAGAGACCAAGTAGAGAATACTTGACCTTATTAGAATTGGCTTCCCTAACGTACTATCATCTCACCGCCACCCAATACTATGTTATTCAAATTTCAGTTAAGTTGGTTCAGTCCTTAAACTAACCATTCCTAAGTCTAAGCATGGTAAATTGCAGGAATTAAATAAACAAGCAATCATGCAATTTGCAAACAAAGATTGAATTTTATCTAACAATAAATATTATTTTTAATTTGGCTCCCCCTGGACTAAAGCCACGATAATGGTTTGGCAAGATGTGAATCTTGTCCTTGGGGATCCAATACTGATTTAATCCAGTTTGTTTGTTCAGGCACAGTTTGGGTACCCATGCCTGAACTTTAGGTCTGGACTGGTTCAGTACAGCATAGTAGGATCTTTGTCTAGATTTGGTTCTATAGCCTAATCCGGATCGATTTAGAATCGACTTCTGTTTTCCAAGAATCATGTCAAGACCCTTGGAACCAGAAGTGAATCGTTCTAAGGCAGCTCTAAGATCCTTAACTTGAGTTTTCAAGAAAGAGTTCTCTGATTCAAGTTTTTCAACTTGAGCAGAGGTTCCTTCTTGAACCTTCTCAGTTAAGGGTTCACAGTCTGCTCTCTCTTTCAGGAGTTTTACTTCCTGTCTGAGAGACTCGACTCGGATTTTGACTTTTGCCAAATCTCGAGAAAGATAAGAAATTAATTCGCATAATTGAATTCTAGTAAAACCACTTACAGTTATTTCGCCATTTTCTGAAAAGGTGAGTTTGCCGTCATCCGGTTCTGACTCTGACTCGGTCTCGATTTCGTCTGAGGGGGTTAGTGCGAGCAGGTTCGACTGTGGGACTTCTTCTTCTTCTTCGGAGGAGGACTCGTCCCACGTTGCCTGAAGTGCCTTCTTCTTTCTTGTCTTCTTTGTTTCCTTCAGGTTGGGGCATTCCGTCTTGTAGTGGCCCTTCTTCTTGCACTGGTAATAGGTCACGTTAGGTTTGTTCTTTTCATTTGAGGGTTCAACTGGTTCTTCCTTTCTTCAGCTGGCTTTTCTTCTGTTGGTCTGGTTTTTTAGCTCTTTGTAGTAGTCCCGGGCTAGCCGAACCAACTTAGGCCGATTTCCCACGCTTTCTTCTGAGTCTGAATCTGAATCAGACTCGGGTGTAAGTTGAGGCTTCTTCTTGATTGTCTTTCCAGCTTTACCTGCAACAAAGGCAATACCTTTCTCGGCCAGATTGCAGATAGTTTGCTCATGTAATTCGAGTTCAGAAAAAAGTTCATCTAACTTGATTTTGGAAAGATCCCTAGAAACTTTGTAAGCATCTACCATAGATGCCCACAAGGTGTTTCTTGGGAAAGAGTTAAGGGCATACCTTATTAGGTCACGGTTTTCTACCTTGTGACCAATGGTGTGTAGACCGTTCATCAGCTCCTGAATTCTGGCGTGGAGCTGAGCTACTGTTTCGTTGTCGTTCATCTTGATCGTGTACAGCTTGTTCAGGAGAAGATCCCTTTTACTGATTCAGGTGTCGGAGGTTCCTTCGTGTAGTTCGATTAGCTTACCCCAGAGTTCTTTGGCGCTGTTGAATGGACCCACCCGGTTCAGGTCCTCTTTTGTTAAGCCGCATTGGAGGGTTTGGGTCGCTTTGGCATCGACTTCAATTTTCTTTTTGAGTGCAGTGTCCCATTCAGTGTAGGGTTGTTGTACTCCGTCGGCATTTCTCGGTATCTCCAGTCCGGACTGGATGATTATCCACATGTCCACTTGAGTTTTCAGGTAGACCTCCATTCTGCTCTTCCAGTAGGAGAAGTCCTCCCCACTGAAGAGCGGCGGTCTTGCGGTGCTGAAGCCCTCTTGCATGACCATTTATCTGAAACTAAAAGAAAAAGGAAAGAGATATCCCAAGACTTGGTCTTGGATTAGTAGTGCGGGAAGTAAAAGAAAAATATTTGTCGAGGGGTGTTGCACCAACCTCGATTAACGAGAAAAATTTCGAACGAAAAAAAAATTAAAAAGATTTCGTAAAAATCCAAAAAATTCTCAAATTGGTGGTTGCACCAAATTTGAGCTTCCCCGCTCTGATACCACTTGTTGGATCGAGAGAAACGATAGAGGGGGGGGGTGAATATCGTAAATCGTTTTCGGATTGAAAAAGAGAATACGCAGCGGAGAAATTAAAACACAACACACAGACACCAAGATTTTACTTGGTTCGGAGTCGCGGTCGGCTCCTACTCCAAGGCCCATGGTCGTTGACCGTTTACTGCGGGCAATACTATAATCGCGCAAAATCTTACAAACAGTTGTACAGTAGTAAGTGCAGTAAGAATACAATTAAAAATTGACTCTTCGTTACCGACATCCGGTGTGGATTGTACTTAGGAGCAGAGGGACGTCGTCGATGCTCGTATCTTGAGTTGGGAGGTTTCCGGAGCAGAGCGCTTGAGCAGAAGAGCGTATTGGCGTTGGAAGAAGTGTTGATTGAAGCCTTGGGGTCGAGGGGCTATTTATAGCCTCCTGGGGCGCCCGGAATGTTGGGGGCGCCCCCCACGTGTCAATCGATCCGAGCAACTCTCGGACAACCGTTATCCCTCCAGGATCGGGCTGACGTTTAACCGGGGGCGCCCGGGACGCTGGGGGCGCCCGGGTTGACTCGATCCACTGGCTTCTCGCTGGCTTGAGTTGATCCACTTCGTTAGCTTGAGCCCGGGGTGCCCGGACCATCCGGGGCGCCCGGGAGCATGGGGCGCCCTGGAGCAGGGGGCGCCCCACCCAGTGAGCTACCGAAGTACTTCTTTGCTTAACTTGTTTTGTATTGGCCTTGGGAGCGCCCGGGACACTGGGGGCGCCCCTACTCAGCTACTTGCCTCTCTCCTTTGGGCATTCTGAGCTGCAGAAACACGTTCCTTCGGTCCTGCATCCAGGGTTAGTCCAAAACAACATAAAGCAATAATGTATTAGGTTTATACAGCCTTAGCTGTCTTGGTTCTGACTTTGGGTCTCCAAAATGGAGCCCTAGGTCGAACCGACGCCTACTGTTCTCTCGACGGGGAACGCGTCCTCACCTACTCCTCTCAGGAGAATTTACCTGATGCCAACCGGCTCCTCCGGTTGGACTTTTGCCCAGCAGTCCTTCGCTAGGTACCTAGCTGTCCTTCGCCAGGTCTTCAGTACCAAGTAGTCGTTCGCCTGGTGCCTAGCAGTCCTTCGCTAGGTCTTCGACTCCTAGCAGTCCTTCGCTAGGTGCCCAGCTGTCCTTCACCAGGTCTTGGGTTCCAGGTAGTCCTTCGCCTGGTGGCTAGCTGTCCTTCGCTAGGTCTTTGACTCCTAGCAGCCCTTCGCTAGGTGCCCAACAGCCCTTCGTTGGGTCTTGGGGTTCCGTTGCCTAGCAGTCCTTCGCTAGGTGCCTAGCAGTCCTTCGCTAGGACTTTCAAACTGCATACTCAAGTAGCATGTTAGATAAACATAACATCTTAACTTTTGAACCCTTTTGCCATTATCAAAACACAGGTTCGACTTGGGTGCTGTCTGCACCAACAATATATATATATATTTAAAAAAAATGTGCTAAGAAATAGAAATTAAAAATAAATTTTTTATAAAAAAATCTCCCTTAGAAAATTCTTGCAAACTTTTTTTTTTTTTTTGCAAAAATTGGTTTTACTTAAATTTTTTTTTGTAAGGATAATTTTTTTTGAGGAGTTATTTTTCTTTCACAATTTTTTTTGATACATGTCGAAGGGAGAGATAAAAGAGTCAAAGTTAAATTTTTTTTTCAATTCTTTGAAAACATAAAAATTTTCAAGGGGAGTATAAGAAATTGAGGGGAGCATATAAATTTTTTTGAAAAGATGAAGGGGAGAAAAAATATTTTTGGAAACCATCTTTAAAATTGTTTTTGGATAATGGAAAATCATTTTAATCCAAATCATATTTTGTGTTAAAGGTTTTCCAGGTCAAAATTTCTATGCCTTAAATTACTATATTTTTATTTAACTTTGAACAAGATTGCCATAAATGAAAAAGGAGGAGATTATTGGTGTTGGAAGCACTAGCTAATCATACCTAATTTTTATATTGGCAAAGGTTCAAAGTTAAGGTTGTTTGTGATCTAACATGTTGAATTAAGTGTGCAGGAAAGTCCTAATTGTGTTAGGTACTAAGTCATGGTCGTGGTGATTGGGCACTAAATCCTGATGAGGGTGATTGGGCACTAAGTCCTGGCTGTGTGAATTGGGCAACGAAGACCTGGTATGGAGGATTGGCCACTAAGTCCTAACTGTGTGGGTTGGGCATTGAATAACTGGTCTAGAGGATTGGACACGAAGTCCTGGTCGATGAGATCGAGCAAGAGTCATGGAAGAGTCGAGATAGATCAAGGATAAGATGTCTAGAGTCCCGGAAGTCAAGGATCAGATGCTAAGCAAAAGTCCAAACAAGAGTTTGTCAAAAGGTAATTTCTCCTGAGAGGAGTAAGTGAGGACATGTTCCCCGTCGAAGGAACAATAGATATTGGTCTGACCTAGGATTTTGGTCGAAACCTAAAAATCATGACCGGACAACCTGAGCTGTCAAAAGTACTTACTTTCATACATATTTTGTCTATGCAAACTCTGTGGGTGTAGAAGGATAGAATTGAAGAAAGATGGAAAAATGCTCTAAGTGCTCAGAGCTATTCCAGGCGTCCGGACCAGTGCGACTTGGCCAAGCGCGTTGTCACGCCCCCAGAGGCACATGCTTCCTCAAAATCAGGCAGCATCTCCCCTGTACGGCGGACAATATGGGGCAATTATACAAAATATCTCACCAATATCGCTCAGCCACAAGCGGCTGGCATCACAATAATAAGAAGTGAACACATCCACGCAGTTTATATCGAAAGAAAATAATAATGGGTGGCTCAGCCACCTTAAACATAAAAGAAAATCACAACCAATGAGAACTCAAAAGTCTCTGTCATAATACTAACAAAACTAGTCCGATAACTGATAAACAAACAGAATGAGGAAAACTAACACAATACCGAAATAGAAACCGCTAGACCAAACCGACAAGGTGGGACTGAGGGACTGGCAACTGAATCATCTCCTAGCTCCAAGCAAAACACCTACCTACTACCTGAAACAAAAATAGGTGGTAGCGGTGGTGAGTCCGGGCAGACTCTGCGGGTATATGAGTATACAATAAGCATGACATAACAACAAGGTATAATATGTAGATAATCCAACAGGGTACAGTCCATAAGGAATATAGGAACCTAAACATGCATAACATATATCGAAACAACAGGTTATAAAACTGAATAACAACTAAACAGGCGTAAAATAATGCAACAACAATAAAACTAAGATATAGATGCATGTCAATCATGTGCAACAACCATAACTCATATAAGTGCATCAAACACAAGCAAATGCATGAAAGAAATACGTATACATATGATGCAATGACATGTGTCACCCTGACGCCAGTCAAGTTGTCAACACATCCCATCTGTGTGACCGAGTGGGTAGGGCTGTGACAACTATACGCACTCCAACAAATACCACAAAGGTGTGGTTGAGTGGACAGGAAGCTGGGGAGTCCACACTCCAAACCCCGGTACATTGGGGGAGCTATCAACAGCTACAATATCCCTCGAAAACAACGGTGAGGGTGAGCCACTGATAACCACCATTTTTTCTGATTATTTTAGGCTCTTAAATCCATGTTTGATCCACATTTTATATGCTTAAGTTTGCAATTGTATTAGGTTTCATGTATTTCCTTATTTTGACTTTTAATTCAAATCTTTGTATATTTGGGATATTTTTGGCACTAAATTTGAATATCATTTTGTAGGTTTCAAATGATCATGGACCTAGATCAAATCGGGTCAGACTTGAGTCAGCATTGGATCCAGATCAAAGGAATCAAACATCGGATTAATAGGAGCCGTCCATTCCAGAGAACGACTAGATCTGAGCCTGTAACGCCCGAAAATTCTCGAAACTAATTTTAGAAATATCTTAGAATTTATTCCGAATTTATGGATATTTGTATAGAATTTTTCCATAAACGAAAGTGGCAAAAAGGGATAAAAAGGGAAAAAACGCATAAGTGGGATTTGACCCTTGACCTACAATTGAGAGGGGGAGAGACTTACCAAGTGGGCTAGTCTATTTTCATTGAGATAAAATAGAGGAAAAGATAAATAAGGCAAAGTTAGTTAAATTTTCCCATGAGTATAAAAGGGGAACTTAGGGTTTTTAGATTCACTCTTTTCCTCACCTTCTCTTAGTGCCGACCCCTCCCTCTCTCTCCACGATTTTCTTCCTCTCCCTCTCCCGAGACTCTCTTCTCTCTCCCTCTCTTGCGCCTCTTCCTCTCCTCCTCTTCTCTTGCCGCCCAAGACAAGGGGAAAGCGAAGGGAAGGTCCCAAGAGGCCCTATTCTCTACGAGAATTCTCGTAGACGCGAGGAGAACGCCAAGGAGCAAGAAGAACGTCGAAGTTCGACGTTCCCTCGGAGATTTCATATTATATTCGTAAGGAAACCTAGCGCAGGATGTAAGTATCCCTCACCTGCAGTATAAGTAGCTTCGGTTGATCTTTCATATGCCTTATTTCCTTGTATTTATGCTTTACGATTAGAAATCATAAATTATGAACAAGCACGCACATTAGGTGTTTGTTAAAATGTTCAGTTCAGTTAATGCTATAGAAAGCATTAAAGAATAGAAATTCTTGCTCCAGTTTATGATTGGGACCAAGGTCCAACGGGATGGGCTCCTAGTTGCCCCTAGGTTTAGATAACCTAGTAAAAGCAAGAATCAGAAAACGAAAGAAAAGTATAAAAGACTATTTTATTTTCAGTTGGCATTGTACCGGACTTCGGTCCAGGGATAGGCTCCAAGTTGCCTCTAGGTTTAGATAACCTAGTATGGGATGGGCTCCTAGTTGCCCCTAGGTTTGATTGAGTGAATGTTTGTATTTGATGATCCTTCCCCATTTCAATTTGCACTTACTTGAAGAAATTTCAATCATATCTATCATGTGTTCGATTAAATGCCTCTTAGAATAGTTAATTTCAATTGTGATGTTTCTTAGTTGATTAACTTCTATTTTGGATTGTTTTTCCCATTGCTTTAAGTTTTAGGTCTTTTTTTTACATGCAAGTAAGTTAGGAGAGTGAATTTCTTTAATGCTATAGGTTTTTGTTCCATGTCTAGTTTCGTTGATGCTTAGATTCTAATTGTCTTTTTCTTTACTGCAATTGTAGTCAGGTTAAATTAGATTTCATTACCTGCACTGTCTTTCCTTAATTAGAACTAGATTTTATACCTGCTTGCTATTTCTTTTCGTAGTCTTTACGTTCAAATCCAAACCCCAGTTTGATATCAAAAACCCAAAAGCAATAAAATAGAATCCTGAGATTTATCTTATACCAACTACATTTGTTGGGAGACGACTCGAGTTACTCTATGCTACATTAGTTTAGAGGAGTTCGATACTTAAATTGTATTTGAAACCGTGACACGACTGAAACGGTCATCAAATTTGGCGCCGTTGCCGGGGAATGTAGTGGTGCTTGATAATTATATCTTTTGATTCTATTCTTGATTGCTTTATCTTTTGTATACGATTGCTGCCATTTTGTTTGCTTTGTGATAGGACTGCCAGTTCAAAATATTTTCATCTACTTACCAGCAGCCGTGTCAACAATTTCAACAGCATAACCAATATTTTCAACAGTTCCAATCAAATTTTCAACAACCAAGTTATTAATTTCAGCAAGGGCAGCCACAATGTCAGCCTTTTCAACAATTTCAGCAGCCCTATTCAGATTTGCAGCAGTACCAAACATTTAATCAGCCACCACAGCAGTTTCAACCATAATTTCAGAATTTTCAGCAAGGGTTCAATCCAAGTTTTCAACAGCCTTATTCGAATTTTCAGCAAACAAATCAGTTTTTTCAGCCACAATTTCAACCATGTCAGCAAGATTTCTAGTTTCAAGGTCAGAATTTTCAGCAAGACACTCAGAATTTTCAACCTCAAGCATTTCAACAATTCAATCAACAATGCCAGCCCAATTTCAGAATTTTCAGAACAATAATTTCCAGCAACAACATCCTAATTATCAGCCATTTCAGCAGTTTAATCAGCCCATTCAACCATTTGAGCAGCCCCAACAGTTCCAATTTCAGAATTCACATCCTACTCATGGTCTTCAACAGCCTTTTGCTACATTTCAGGACCAATAGGAGTTCTACACCAAGTTTCAAAACCTTGGAAGATGCCTTGAAAAATGGGTTGATCAAATGAATCAAACAGAAGTCGAAAGATCAGGACAATTATCTCCTCAGGCTACTCAGGATTTTAAGGGGCATGATTGTGAACTAACTTGGAGGTTGGTGGAAGAAGAAGAAGAAACAATTAAAACTAGGGCATCTACAACATGCATTCCTCCAGCTTGTGACAGCATTAAACTTGTTTCTGAAGCTCCACAGGACCCTTCTCATCTTTTAATTTGTGATGATAGTGTTATTGATGGTCCTAATTTTTCTAATATTGTTGTTGCAGATATTATAGAAGAAGCATGCATAGGAGATGATTCCATTGGTGTAGGGGATTGCATAGAGCCCCAAGGACCACCACCATTGACAGATACATTAGAAAATTCAGAGGACAAGCCAGAAAGTATAGAGACATGCATGGTGGAAGCAAGAACCCAAGGATCACCTATTCCAGTTGAATGTCCACCAGAACTTGAGCCTGGGATGGAACCTGAACTTGACCAGGAGGGGACCACAGTTACATCTATTCTTGTAGAACCTCCAGGTATTCTTCAGCATGATCAGGTAAGTATTCCTCTTATGTCCTTGGAAAAATCAATGGAGGTACCTCAAAATGATTTTATTGTTTGTGATACACTTATGGATACATCTTTTGTAGAATTTGATTGTGAAAAATTCATAGAGGTACCTGGTGTTGAATTTGTGGAATGTGAAGCATGTTGTGATACATATCATGCAAAAACTGATTGTGAAAAATTCTTGGAGGTGCCTAAAATTGATGTGGTTTATTATGATGAATCTTTTGCTATATCTTATGCTGAAGTTGAGTGTGAAAAACTTATGGAGGTACCTGAGATTAATTTTATTGGTTGTGAAACATTTCTTGATATACCTTTGGTGGATTTTAATTGTGAAAAAATTTTAAAAGAGCCTGAAATTGATGTTATTTATTGTGATGAATCTCTTGCTATATCTTATACTGAAATTGAGTGTGAAAAACTTATGGAGGTACCCGAGGTTGATTTTATTGGTTGTGATGCATGTCTTGCTATATCTTATTTAGAAATTGATTGTGAAAATTCCATTGAGGTACCTAGTGTTGATTTTATTGGTACTGATGAATTACTTGACACATCATATGCAGATATTGACAGTGAAAAACTGATAGAGGTACCCAACATTGATTTAATTGGCAGTGATGCATTTTTGGATTCTTTTTATGTAGAGATTGACGATATTACACTTCTTTCTTACCCTGCACGCTTGAGAGAGGTATTACATGGTTTTGCAGGGTCCCGAAGACTTCTGGAGTGGGTGCTCCTTCTGAACAGACTCCAACCTCCTGGAAGGACTTCCAAAAAGCATCAAGAGGGAGGAGTTGTTCTTATTTCGACTAGTAGCACCTCACCTCTTAAGTGGGTTCTGAACCTTAATCGTCTCCGACCACCGGAAGATGCTTGTGCGAAATTAATAAGGGGGAAATGTTGGGTATTGCTTGGTGGGTTTCCTAAGCGGATACCTGGTCGATCCGAGAGACCTCTCTATGCCTACGGATTAAAAAAAATTTAATCTGGATAGAGTGTCGTTTACCATCGACCGTCTCGTGCCGTATCGAACGATTCAAATTGCAACTTAGCCAATTACCAAAATTGGTCTTGCAATTTGCTCGACCGTTCGACCGCGGAAAAGGCGACGAGTTGATTGCCGGCTTTTGTGTTTATGGTAGGGGTCCAGTTAAATAATTATTGACTATGATTCACAATCAAAATAATTAAATAACAAATATGAAATGACAAGGTACATGAATAAGGCACATAATAACATAACGAAAGGAGCCAAGGAAGAATATACCTTCCGTTACCTTACGACCTTCTATCGTATGACCCTCCCCTCTTGGACGTCGTGTGGGCGACGATCTACCAAGATCCGTGGTCACCAAGTTGATCCCTTCTCCTTACGCCAACCAATCCCTTACCAAAGGGATGCCGCCGGCTGCTCCTAGGATGAAGATAATCCAAAACACAAACTCTACTTCTCCTCTCCTTCACCGTCGGTGGCCAAGCAACTCTTCTTCTCCACAGCTACTCCTCAGAAGCCTTAAGCAAAGTTGTGGCTGCTACCTTAAGCCAAGTTACGTGAGAGCAACTTAGCTACCTTGAGCAAAACCTTGATCCCGTGGAGAAGATGCCGCTGTGAGCAAAAAAATTGCTTTGCTACTGCCGTGGAGAAGATCACCTTTTTTTTCTTTTTTTTTCGGCTCACAGCAGGCAGCAATTTATTTGCCTTGGAGGCGCACGGGCTCACGGCAAGAAACACCAAGAGGCAATTTTAATTGCCTTGGAAACCGTGCCTTGGCAAATTAATTGCCTGCGTTGAAGCAATGTAACACATGGAGTAAAATAATTTCCATGTCAAGGCAAGAAACGCCAAGAGGCAATTTTAATTGCCTTGGAAACCGTGCCTTGGCAAATTAATTGCCTGCGTTTGCTCAAACCGCGAAGGAGAGAGAGAGAGAGGAGATAAGGAGAGGAAAAATTTAGGGCTTTCTGTGATCTATTGGATTAATCATCAACTTGGTTTTATACCACCATGGGGTATATATAGGGCTACGATAGGGACCACGAGGAGGAGTTGGATCTTGGCCTGCTAATGGACCCAGTCCATTAATGAGGATCCATTCCACTGAAGGGCCCTCATTGAATTACCTCACCAACCCCATAATTACATATGGGCTCCACTTATTACAAGTCGTCCACCCCCCCCCCCCCCCCCGTGTTTAAGATTTCGAATGCCCGTTAATTAATTAAATTATTGACAATTTAAATTAAGTAACTTCTAGATCCTTGACTAGTACCACTCGACCTTATCATCATGTCGGATCAAATCCACCTGCAGGGTTTAGCATGATGAACCTTTCGAGCTCATCAAGGGGGCATCATCAACCCGACTCACCAGGACACAGATTCCGTCAATAATCAACGGCACATCATATTATTAATATTATCTCCCAACTTACCGGGCCTATCGATCTAACAGAATAGGTCTCGCCCATTGGTAAATTAAAGAAATAATAGTTAATAATATATGCCCGTTATTATATCGGGATTAAGGGATCGTACTCCATAATAAAATCTGAGGTCCTATCCAATTATCAAGTCAGTACAAATTGGATAACCTCGTGTTTTGGTCCTGCTTAATGTACTCAAAGCACACTAGTGTAATCCTATGGTCAAGACCAACCACACCTAATTACACTACAACCATTCCGATGGGTTGTCCAATTCCATCTCGGTTGTGGGCCTCTATTTATACTAAGCAAGGAACTAATAACATGATCTTCCGTGTGACACCACACACCATGTTATCTACAATGCAAAGTAATTGGACTTCATGCATGTACTAATATAAACAGGCACCTAGTGTAGTTGTGATTCTCTTTTCAAAATAAAGATGTTCATATATATAAAAGAAGCATGTCTTTCAGTATACACATCTAACAATCTCCCACTTATACTCAAAGACTTTGCTGTTCTCTCACAGTCATACATCTGACTCCCATATCCTCCACATGACGATTAAAAACTCTAGCTGGAAGAGCTTTAGTGAAAGGATCTGCCAGGTTGTTCTCTGATGCAATCTTGATGACAGCCACTTCACCTCGCTTTACGATTTCTCGTATCAGATGGTACTTGCGCTCTATGTGTTTACTTGCCTTATGGGCTCGTGGTTCCTTCGAGTTTGCAACTGCACCACTGTTATCACAATAGATTGTGATAGATATTGGTAAACCAAGAATCACATCCAAGTCCATGATGAAGTTCCTGAGCCATACAACTTCTTTAGCTGCCTCTGAGGCTGCCACATACTCAGCTTCCATGGTGGGGTCCGCTATGCATTTTTGCTTGACACTCCACCAAACAATGGCTCCACCTCCTAAAGTAAATACAAATCCTGAGGTAGACTTACTCTTGTCCCTGTCTGACTGGAAATCCGAATCTGTATAACCCATAGGGACTAATTGGTCTGCCCGATAAACCAGCATATAATCCCTAGTCCGTCTTAGGTATTTCAATATATGCTTTACTGCATTCCAATGTCCCTGTCCAGGGTTACTTTGATATCTGCTAACCATGCCCACTGCAAAACAGATGTCTGGTCTCATACACAACATAGCATACATGAGGCTTCCTACTGCCGAAGCATAAGGAGCCGCCTTCATTTCCTCTATCTCCTTTGATGTTTTCGAACACATCTCCTTGGATAGAGGAACTCCATGCCTGAAGAGAAGGAAACCCTTCTAGGAGTTTTCCATGCTAAAACGAGCCAGGACAGTGTCAATATATGAAGCTTGGGATAAGCACAACACCCTTTTCTGGCGATCCCTTATTACCTTGATCCCAAGGATGTGTCCCGCTTCTCCTAAGTCCTTCATATCAAACTGTTTTGACAACCAGACCCTTACGTCTGATAACACTTTGACATTGTTGCCAATTAACAAAATGTCATCTACGTAAAGTACAAGAAACACCACTACATTTCCGTCACATCTCTTATATACACATGACTCATCCGGACTTTGAGTAAATCCATATGACTGGATTACTTCATCAAAGCGAATGTTCCATGATCGCGAAGCTTGCTTCAATCCATAAATGGACCGATTAAGCTTGCATACTAGATGCTCTTTGCCCTTTTCAATGAACCCTTCTGGCTGCTGCATGTAGATGGTCTCCTCAAGACTTCCGTTAAGGAAAGCTGTCTTGACGTCCATCTGCCATACCTCATAGTCCATATGAGATGCAATAGATAAGAGAATCCGGATCGACTTAAGCATGGCTACCGGTGAAAAGGTCTCCTCATAATCGATACCCTCTTTCTGAGTATACCCTTTCGCAACAAGCCTAGCTTTGAAGGTCTCAACCTTCCCGTCTGATCCTCTCTTTCTTTTATAGATCCACTTGCATCCAATGGCTTTTACACCATCGGGTAGTTCTACTAGCCTCCAGACATGATTAGAATCCATAGATTCTATCTCAGAGTTCATTGCCCTTTGTCAAGAATCTGCATCCTTATCTTGGAGGGCCTCGTCATAGGTCCAGGGATCTGGTTCATGTTTACCAGAGACCAAGTCTGATGACTCCCCCAAAAACATAAACCTTTCAGGTTCTCTAACAACCCTCCCACTGCGACGAGGCAGCACCTGTGTATCTTCTGTGACACGCGGTGCAGTGACATGTGGTGTATCTTCTTGTACAATTGGTCCTAAAGTTGGAACGTCCCCTCTTAACTCTTCAAGCACTAGTCTACTCTTGGGCTTATGGTTCATCACATAGTCTTCTTCTAAGAATCTGGCATTCGTGCTAACGATTACCTTCTGATCCTTAGGATTATAGAATAGACCACCCTTCGTTCCTCTAGGATAGCCTACGAACAAACATACCTCCATACGAGATTCCAACTTATCAGTATCTCCTTTCAGCACATGTGCTGGACTACCCCAAATGCGAACTACATGTCTTAGACTGGGCTTGCGCCCAGTCCACAGTTCTGATGGAGTAGAAGGGACTGACTTTGACGGAACCAAGTTCAGTATGTACGCTGCCGTTTCCAGAGCATATCCCCAGAATGAATCAGGTAAGTCTGAATAGCTCATCATTGACCTAACCATTTCCATAAGAGTCCTATTCCTTCTTTCTGCCACACCGTTCTGTTGGGGCGTACCGGGTGCAGTCAGCTGGGACTGAATCCCAGCTTCTGATAGGTAGGTCCTAAACTCTCCAGAGAGGTACTCGCCACCACGATCAGATCGTAGTGTCTTGATACTTTTACCTCGATGCTTCTCCACATCAGTCTTGAACTCCTTGAATTTATCAAAAGCATTCAGACTTGCGGCGCATCAGGTAAATATATCCATACCTTGAATAATCGTCAATGAAGGTGACGAAATATTCAAAGTCACCTCTAGCCTGGATTAACATAGGACCACATAAATCAGAATGAATCAGTTCTAGCACATCTTTGGCCCTATACCCCTTAGCCTTGAAAGGCCTCTTGGTCATCTTACCTTCTAAGCAAGACTCACAGGTCGGGAAGTCTTCCACCACTAATGAACCCAAGGGCCCATCAGCTATTAACCTCTGAATCCTACTAAGGTTAATATGACCTAGCCTAAGGTGCCAAAGATATGTCTGATTCATCTTAGAAGGCTCCTTTCTCTTATTTAGGTTAGACGATAAGCTATTAACCTCTGTGGGAGTCCTTGGTTCTAGAGTGTATAGATTGCCAATCATAGCACCCGAACAGATAATCTCTCTATTTCTTTTTATAACAACTTTGTTATTGAAAGCAACATAATATCCATCCATAATTAACTTAGAAACTGAAATCAAATTCTTTCTAAATGTGGGTACATATAAGCAATCTCTCAGAACTAATACTTTATTTCTCTCAAAAGATAAATAAAAAACTCCCACTGAAACTGCTGCCACATTCGTAGCATTGCCCATATAGACCACGATTTCTCCTTCAGCTAGCCGTCGGGTTTCCTGGAACCCCTGCAGAGTATTGCAGACATGGTCAGTGGCTCCCGTATCTACACACCAGGTATTGGTAGATAGCACCGCTAAACATGTTTCAACGACTAAATATGAAGAAATACCTTTATCTTGACGACGGGGACAGTCCGCCTTCCAGTGTCCAGTTTGCTTACATGTGAAGCACTTGCCTTTCGGCTTCTTCACGCTAGTCTGATGTCCCTGCGATGTAGCTACCTTCTTGAACCCTCCTTGTTTCTTCTTCTTCTTCTTGCCTTTCGGCATAGAAGAGGAAACCCTCTGAGTCACTAAGGCCTGCGAGTTCTGACGAAAGAGCCCCTTTGCCGACTGGAGTTCTCCCAGGAGTTCCCCCAATGTATACTTATGCTTATTCATGTTATAGTTGAGCCAGAACTACTCAAAACTCCTAGGCAGAGATTGGAGTATTATATCGACCTGGGATTCCCCGTCGATAGATCCTCCAAGAACCTCAATCTCGTTGAGGTGGGCCATCATCTTTAGGACATGATCCCTCACGGGTGTCCCTTCGACCATAGTGGTCGTCATCAGATTCTTCATCGCCAGCTGCCTAGCGGCACGACTCTGGTGCCCGAAAAGCTCCTGAAGGTTCAGCATCATATCACAAGCAGTGGGCATGGCCTGATGCTGATGTTGCAATACATTCGACATAGATGCCAGAATGTAACACCGCGCCATCTCATCTGCCTTAACCCATTTCTTGTAATGCTCCTTCTGCCCTTCACCAGAATTGTCGCTAGGCTTATCAAGACATTTTTCGGTGAGCACAAATTTGTACTCTTCAGCCGTAAGGACTATGTCAAGGTTTCTCTTCCAGTCAATGTAGTTGGGTCCAGTAAGTTTATTCTCCTTAAGTATTGTTGCTAGTGGGTTAAAAGCCATTTTGAAAATCCTGAGAATCACAATACACACTACTTTAGAAATCGAAAATAAATTGATTCCTCACAACAATAAATTTTCGAAATCAACCAACACCTCTAAACACCGAGAAATTCGCATGCCACGATGGTGTGGACGTATACAAATTTCCACATTCGTAAGAGGAGGTTTTACCCATTAATCTTACTATCTTGTCAACCTAACTTTTTGACAAGAAAGATTAATAGTTGGTCCACTTCGGCTCTACAAAATAATAGCAGTGACTCCGATGGGGAGGATACTATTATTCGCATCTAAGTGTTCACCATTACACGACACTAAGAAAATTATCTCTGATTATGTGCCTTTCGATGGGGAAGTACACACGCTCTTTAACAATTTTCTATAGTCTTTTCCGACCCAGTGATCCGCAGAACAAGTCCATCCGATGGGGAGGAAGGCACTCAGAGCCGACACACAGACTTGTTCGCATCACTTATCAAATTGTAATGGAAGCCATGGGACCCTTAGGGTCCCTCTCCCACTTAGTAATTTATCACGAGGAATTTTAACTAGCACATTCACACAACAAGCACATAACCAACATATGAAAAATAGAAAATCCTAGATTTTCCAACTTTCATGGCCCTGGTCTCTAATGTGCCTCCAGTCGTGTTGTCACCTCGTCAACCCCGAGGATTTATTAATTACAATAATTTGCAAAACCATTCACACAATCATTATTTGGCCATGACAAGTTGGAATCTCGTGCCTGCAACACAAAGTTAGCCTACGCACATCCACATATCATCCAGCTAAATAAAATGTATGAAAATGCAAAAATTAACTAATCCTCAAACACACAAAGCCGGAAACCTCAGCTCTGATACCAATTGTTGGGTATGGCTTGGTGGGTTTCCTAAGCGAATACCTGGTCGATCCGAGAGACCTCTCTATGCCTACGGATTAAAAAAAAAATTAATCTGGATAGAGTGTCATTTACCATCGACCGTCTCGTGCCGTATCGAACGATTCAAATTGCAACTTAGCCAATTACCAAAATTGGTCTTGCAATTTGCTCGACCGTTCGACCGCGGAAAAGGCGACGAGTTGATTGCCGGCTTTTGTGTTTATGGTCGGGGTCCAGTTAAATAATTATTGACTATGATTCACAATCAAAATAATTAAATAACAAATATGAAATGACAAGGTACATGAATAAGGCACATAATAACATAACGAAAGGAGCCAAGGAAGAATATACCTTCCGTTACCTTACGACCTTCTATCGTATGACCCTCCCCTCTTGGACGTCGTGTGGGCGACGATCTACTAAGATCCGTGGTCACCAAGTTGATCCCTTCTCCTTACGCCAACCAATCCCTTACCAAAGGGATGCCGCCGGCTGCTCCTAGGATGAAGATAATCCAAAACACAAACTCTACTTCTCCTCTCCTTCACCGTCGGTGGCCAAGCAACTCTTCTTCTCCACAGCTACTCCTCAGAAGCCTTAAGCAAAGTTGTGGCTGCTACCTTAAGCCAAGTTACGTGAGAGCAACTTAGCTACCTTGAGCAAAACCTTGATCCCGTGGAGAAGATGCCGCTATGAGCAAAAAAATTGCTTTGCTGCTGCCGTGGAGAAGATCACCTTTTTTTTTCTTTTTTTTTTCGGCTCACAGCAGGCGGCAATTTATTTGCCTTGGAGGCGCACGGGCTCACGGCAAGAAACACCAAGAGGCAATTTTAATTGCCTTGGAAACCGTGCCTTGGCAAATTAATTGCCTGCGTTGAAGCAATGTAATGCATGGAGTAAAATAATTTCCATGTCAAGGCAAGAAACGCCAAGAGGCAATTTTAATTGCCTTGGAAACCGTGCCTTGGCAAATTAATTGCCTGTGTTTGCTCAAACCGCGAAGGAGAGAGAGAGAGAGAGAGAGAGAGAGAGGAGATAAGGAGAGGAAAAATTTAGGGCTTTCTGTGATCTATTGGATTAATCATCAACTTGGTTTTATGCCACCATGGGGTATATATAGGGCTACGATAGGGACCACGAGGAGGAGTTGGATCTTGGCCTGCTAATGGACCCAGTCCATTAATGAGGATCCATTCCACTAAAGAGCCCTCATTGAATTACCTCACCAACCCCCATATTTACATATGGGCTCCACTTATTACAAGTCGTCCACCCCCCCTCCCCCCGTGTTTAAGATTTCGAATGCCCGTTAATTAATTAAATTACTGACAATTTAAATTAATTAACTTCTGGATCCTTGACTAGTACCACTCGACCTTATCATCATGCCGGATCAAATCCACCTGCAGGGTTTAGCATGATGAACCTTTCGAGCTCATCAAGGGGGCATCATCAACCCGACTCACCAGGACACAGATTCCGTCAATAATCAACGGCACATCATATTATTAATATTATCTCCCAACTTACCGGGCCTATCGATCTAACAGAATAGGTCTCGCCCATTGGTAAATTAAAGAAATAATAGTTAATAATATATGCCCATTATTATATCGGGATTAAGGGATCGTACTCCATAATAAAATCTGAGGTCCTATCCAATTATCAAGTCAGTACAAATTGGATAACCTCGTGTTTTGGTCCTGCTCAATGTACTCAAAGCACACTAGTGTAATCCTATGGTCAAGACCAACCACACCTAATTACACTACAACCATTCCGATGGGTTGTCCAATTCCATCTCGGTTGTGGGCCTCTATTTATACTAAGCAAGGAACTAATAACATGATCTTCCGTGTGACACCACACACCATGTTATCTACAATGCAAAGTAATTGGACTTCATGCATGTACTAATATAAACATGCACCTAGTGTAGTTGTGATTCTCTTTTCAAAATAAAGATGTTCATATATATAAAAGAAGCATGTCTTTCTGTATACACATCTAACAGGAAATACGTGCACTACGAGGTTGATCACATGAGGATAGTTCTCCCAAAATGGATGCTACGTGCTCTCTACCCTACTTGAAGGGGAGTTTGTTCCTTTACTTTCCTTTTCTTATTTTTCTTCATGTTTACACTCGCATGTTTGTTTGCTTTTATACTTTGCATTCATGTTTTGCTTCCTCATTCTGCATTTTGTTTGCTCTTCAATAAACATTGTTTGACTTCTAGTTGTATCTCCTTACATGTTCCTTTATTATGTTTTGAGAATCATAAAAGATGGTTAAGTCTGACTATTGAGTTTTGGTTTCCTTGGTATGCTTGGGGACATTAATTACATTTAGTCATTTATTGTGGTGATGGACTCTATCTTGTTGGATTAAACATGACGTTTTATTGTTCACCTAGTGAGGATATTGTCATGCCTATCCTTAATCCTCTTATGTGTGATAGCATTTGTGATATTTGACACTCTAGAACTTGCTTTGATTCTTTTTGAAATTACAATAGCATAAGCTTACATGAATATGATGGAGGCAACCTTTCTTGTTGAACTCTTAGTTTTCCCTCTCCTTTGTTGTTGTTACTATTGAGCATTTCACCTATTGCTTTCATATTTCCTTGTCTTTCCATTGTCAGATCTTTTCATTGTCATTACATTCTCACTGCCATATCTTTATTAGCTTATTCTTCCCTTGAGCATGTAATGAGAGCATGGGGTGATTGCATGATGAGTTACATTGTTATTTCTCTATTATCAGCCTCTATTATTGTGAGTTTTAGATGTTATCATGCTTTACTACATTGCCCGAGACGGGCAAGTTTTAAGTGTGGGGGGGAGACAAGTGTGTATGGACGAATGCTTGTGTGAAAAAAAATCTCTCTTTGTGAAAAAAATAGAAAATCTCTCTTTGTGGAAAAAAAGAAAAATAGAGAGATAGAAAAAAATAATAAAGATGAAAAAAAAAGTGAAAAAAAAGAGAGAAAAGAATGAAAAAAAATCTCCCTATGTGAAAAAAAAATCCCTCAAGCATTCGAGATTTTGTTAGTGATGAACAAAAAGGAATATTTTCTTGATGTGTACTCATTTGATATCTTTATTAGAGAATCTCAAGAGTGAAATTGTTGATACATGCATGCATTTTTAGAAGTGTGTAAGTTGTTGTTGTGTATTGTATTGAGAATGTGCAAGGAGAATTTTGAGTATTGGAGGTTTGATTGAGTTATTTATTTTGGCCTATTGTTTGATTGTATACATCATGTTAATTACCCCCAATGCTCTCATATTCTCTTTGATCTTCTTTCATGCTCTCTATGATCTTCTTTGTTATCTACCATTCTTGTTTTCTTGTAGCACTTGGTTTCATTATTATTCATTGAAAAGCCCTCTTGATTTGTGTACTTATGTTATAGTAGTGGAGAAGTAGAAGATAAGCAAGCATATGGTAGTGCAATGTCATGAATGCTTTGAGAGAACTCCACTTCCATATTTGTTATTTTTGTGAGCATCAGTCTATATATCCATCTTGTGAGGTTTTTGTCATGCTTAGTTTATTCAAGTTGATGAAATTACCATGTTTTTGACTTATGTGAGATTTGGAACCATAAATACATGGATGCTTGAGACTTGATGATCCTAAGTAACTTTCTTTTATTATTTCTTTGAGTATTGATAGGGGATGTAATGTTTGGGAGATATGTTGTTTTCTTTTAGTTTTGTTTACTTGCCCGAGACGTGCAAGAATTAAGTGTG
This sequence comes from Boesenbergia rotunda, assembly GCA_024364735.1. Classification (NCBI taxonomy): domain Eukaryota; kingdom Viridiplantae; phylum Streptophyta; class Magnoliopsida; order Zingiberales; family Zingiberaceae; genus Boesenbergia; species Boesenbergia rotunda. Next base: position 529,132 of record JAGFNQ010001708.1, read on the forward strand.
GGGGAGTTGATAAGCACCATTTTTTCTGATAATTTTAGGCTTTTAAATCCATGTTTGATCCACATTTTATATGCTTAAGTTTGCAATTGTATTAGGTTTCATGTATTTCCCTTATTTTGGCTTTTAATTCAAATCTTTGTATATTTGGGATATTTTTGGCACTAAATTTGAATATCATTTTGTAGGCTTCAAATGATCATGGACCTAGATCAAATCGGGTCAGACTTGAGTCAGCATTGGATCCAGATCAAAGGAATCAAGCATCAGATTAATAGGAGCCGTCCATTCCAGAGAACGGCTAGATCTGAGCTATCGGTTAACTTCTGGTCAATTCGAGTTCAGGATAGAGTCAATCATGACCATAGATCAAGATCTGAAAATTTCAGCAAAATCAGAAGCAATCTGACCGTTGGATCGAGCTCAAGATGTTCTAGACCATCCATTCAAGAAAAAGGGAGATCTGAACTATCCGCCACTGATCTGGTTGATCCGAGCTGGGGATAGGTAGATCAGGACCATTGATTGGATCTGTGGAGTTTGGTTCAGATCGAAAGAGATCTGACCGTTGGATGAAGCCAAATCGATCTCAGTCGTCCGTTGTTAAATTCCTTCTAAACTGTTGGGCTGAAGAACTGAACCCAAGCCAAGCTCAAGCGCAAGCCGAACTCAAGTGCTTGGCTGAACCAAAGAACTGAACCCTGGGCTGAATCTTGACTGAACCGGATTGCTGGACTGAACTCAAGTTGATTGAATCGAACTGTTGAAGCTGTAGCTTGGTTGACCGAACCCACGCGCAGCAGGAACAAAAGGGGATCGCGCAGAGAAGCTAGGGCAGATTCGGAACGAGGGCAGATTGGAACGGGGGAGTCGAGGGGTTCCCGATTCTCTTCTTCCTCTTCACCTTCATCTCCTCCGGCCATTGCACAGCTAGGGTTAGGGGTTCCAACCTTAGTCGGCCAGAGTTCATCATCGCCACGGTCTTCCACTTCTCCATCTTCATCGCCGCCGGAGCTTTGATCGATCGCAGTTTGAGGGGTTCCAGACTCGATCCGATCAACTCCATCCACTCTTCACCATCATCACCATCCACTCCACCGCCGCCGTTCTTCTTCTTCATCAGCAGATTTCATTTCTTCGGCACTTAGTTTTCATTTACAGCCGTCCTTCAATTCCAGTAGCCAGTAGTTTCATCTTCTTCGCAGTATTTCCAGCTGTTTTTCTTCATCAGATTAGATCCAATTTCATTCAGCAGTTTATTTCTTCCAGCAGTTTGTTTTTCAGCAGATTTCTTTCCCAACACACAGTTCTTCTCATCGCATCCAGGGCAGCTTCATCCTTCACAGCAGTAGCCATTTCATATCACAGCAGCTCAGCTTCAATTTCCAGCGATTAATCCAAGTTTTCATCAGATTTGGTTATTGGTTAATGTAGTGAATGCTATGTGTTTGATTGAGTGAATGTTTGTATTTGATGATCCTTCCCCATTTCAATTTGCACTTACTTGAAGAAATTTCAATCATGTCTATCATGTGTTCGATTAAATGCCTCTTAGAATAGTTAATTTCAATTGTGATATTTCTTAGTTGATTAACTTCTATTTTGGATTGTTTTTCCCATTGCTTTAAGTTTTAGGTCTTTTTTTTACATGCAAGTAAGTTAGGAGAGTGAATTTCTTTAATGCTATAGGTTTTTGTTCCATGTCTAGTTTCGTTGATGCTTAGTTTCTAGTTGTTCTTTTCTTTATTGCAATTGTAGTCAGGTTAAATTAGATTTCATTACCTGCATTGTCTTTCCTTAATTAGAACTAGATTTCATACCTGCTTTGCTATTTCTTTTCGTAGTCTTTACGTTCAAATCCAAACCCCAGTTTGATATCAAAAACCCAAAAGCAATAAAATACAATTCTGATATTTATCTTGTACCAACTACATTCGTTGGGAGACGACTCGAGTTACTCTATGCTACATTAGTTTAGAGGAGTTCGATACTTAAATTGTATTTGAAACCGTGACACGACTGAAACGGTCATCAGCCACCAACGACTCTAATATCTCTCTAAAAACAACGTTGAGGGTGTCACTATTTGGCATAACAGGACAAATGCTCGCACTTTAATAACTACCACGACAACAAGTGGTTGAGTGAATCGAGCAACAATATGACTAAAGACGGCTTAACCAAATGTAAGCCCAACAGTCGTTAGTATGCAACGTGCAAGTATGGTGCATGTTATACGATGCACAAACAACCGGAGAAACAACGATGCAATAAAATCCAACGAGTATACGATGCATCAATACAACCAATCAGAAATCGTAAACTAACGATTATGCACCTACACTAATAGGTAGGATATTTCTAATGCCAAATAAACCTAATTATATTTAATGGACTTCTAAGTACTCGCGTACAAGCGGTACTTTACAGAACAGAAAACCAACAGAGGACTGTACAGAAACGAATTTGGAATACTCGAAGATCAACGAAGAGTAAGTATCAACGGCGATGTTAAAATAACAAACGACAATGAACAAGGTCAAGCAACCTACTAGACATAAGATAGTCATGCTTTAAGGTAAATGAAACTACTCGAGTACAAAGGAGAAATACCCGCCTTAATTCAGAAGTCCGTAAGCGGAAAGAACCTTCCACGATCGACAACGTGAGTCCAAGGTCAAGGTCCTGTATAATAAGTAATAAAGTTTAGCTAATTATAAAATTAACAAATTAGCTAAACAAAATATGAAATATTATTAGGATAAATCCTAACTATAATACATATTTAATTAACTCATAATTAGCTAAACAAACTTAATCTTCCAAGCTAAATAAGATACTCATTATGATTAGATCATATCACAGCTATAACATATATAATTAATTAATTAATCAACGCATTAATTAATTATAAATCCAAGTTTCTGCCAAAAGCTTTAACCAAATACCTCATAGCACCAAGGCTACTCTGATACAAATCCATAGCATAAAACTACACCTAAATCATGTTACCAAATAAATCCCAAAACTACAACCACAGTATTAACATTTGCATGTGAACTAATGAAAACTTGAATAAACGAATTCCTTCTCCCTTTCGGTGGAACCCAAATAAACTAACATCATATGTGCTTAACATGCATGATTGTCTACTGATCAGTTTACAAGTCTATAGTATATCTTCCAACTCCATACAAAACGTAAATAAGGATCTCCTTACCTAAAGCTTCCCACACACTACTCCTCTGCTTCGAAAGAAACCTTTTTGTCACAAATCAGAGGATGAACTTTGACTAGGGAAAAATTCAAAGACGGAACACCAACAAGGTGGCACTTGTGAAGATCGCTGGAGAGGGAATCGACGTGACTTGCTCGCCAAGAAGTCAAGGCTTAGCGCCTGCTCAACCGTGTGGAGAAGACGATGAGGAAATACGACGAAGAGACGGCGAAGGGGCGGCGCTCGGTGGGAACCGCTGCGGCGTCGGCTTTGCTCGGGAACGGCTGCGGTTTCTCGCTGGGGAAGTCGGCGCCGAGAGAGGTTTCGGGAGGAGTTAGGGCACGAGAAGGGATTTAGGATTTTATAACTGTTTTGGCCTTTTTGCAAATTAACCCAACAACTTCAGTAAATTCCAACTAGGTCCTTATTTTTGAAATTCTTACCTTTTCAACCCTTTTTAAAATCCGGTATTTAACATTCTCCCCCACTAACAAAAATTTGGTCCCCAAATTTCTCTAACAAACCAAAACAAATACTAATCAACCACAACAGGTATCAACACTTCAACTATAATATAAATACAAAATGAAGACCAACCATACGCACCTCAAGTAAACAGATGAGGGTAGCGAGCTCTGATCGTATCCTCGAGCTCCCAAGTAGCTTCCTCATCAAAGTGGTGCTGCCAACCAATTTTAACCAACCGAACTATCTTGTTCCTCAACCGATGCTCTTTGCGGTCCAAAATCCGCATAGGCACCTCCTCATACGTCGCATCTGGCTGAAGTGTGACCGGCACCTCCGATAACACATGTGTAGGATCCGGTACATATTTCCTCAGCATGGAAACATGGAACACATCATGAACTCTAGCCAGTGTCGGTGGTAACACCAAACGATAAGCGACAGCTCCAATCCGCTCCAAAATCTGGAAGGGTCCAATATAACGGGAAGCTAGCTTACCTCGAAACCCAAACCTTTTCACCCCTTTCGTGGGCGACACTCGTAAGAACACATGATTGCTCACGGAGAACTCCAAGGGTCTGCATCTCCGATCTGCATAACTCTTCTGACGATCCTGAGCCTCTGACAGCCTACGTCTGATAATACGAACTAGCTCTGCGTCATGATGAATACTCTGAGGACCTTCATGATCAACTGTGCGTAACCAACTCAAGGTCATGTACCGAATGATATAGTTTAGCTAATTATAAAATTAACAACTTAGCTAAACGAAATACTAAACACAATTAGAATAAATCCTAATCATAACTTCTATTTAATTACATCTATTTAGTTAAATCCAATATAACTATGGGTTCCGTCCATACCTAATTATCACCATTAGGTTATTAAATAAAATTCCCAAATTAACGAAACTACCACGACTACCAACCTAATCCTCGAATCCGTTGACTATAAGATTCAAGGTATACATAATAAGGAGGTCAAGTTTGAAAATCCAGATACGTGCCTAGGCTATGGTCTAAGATTTAGTCACAATAGTTACAGTTCAAGTTCTGGACATTGGGACACATCTTACGGAGAAACCAGCCAGTATTCCGTAACATCAAAGCAAGAAATATTAAGCACCAAAGATCAAACCTAGGTAATACTCTTACCTGCTATAGCTCGTCGGCCAAATTAGTATAGCTTTGATTCAGACAGATTGGGCACAAATTCAGCAAGCACTGAGCACAGAACTAACACCACAGGATTCATAAATCCTTGGTAAGAACTAACACTGGGCATAAATTCAGCCAGTATAGCTTTGATTTTTGCAGCTCACTTGGTATCAGGATTCATAAACTCTAGTACTTATCCTGGAGGTCTAGAGTTCGAATTCTGAGGAAGGCAAAAATCCACTGGCCAGGGGTGGAAAGACCTAGTGAGTAACGACACGGTTGTTGGTCGTCGACATCGGTTGTTGGTCGACGACATAGTTGGGCCGCCAAATGTTGATTTGGCCACCAGGTTGTTGGGCCGAGGGGCCAGGTTGTTTGGCCGTCAAATGTTGATTTGGCCGTCAATGGGTTTAGGGGTCGTGTCGTTACACGCGTGGCTGATCTGAGCTGGTGTGAGTTGATTGGTGGGCCCAGGTCACAATCTAGGTGCCCGGGAGTGGTCCAAGCGCCCGAGAGAGGATAAACTTGAAGGATCAAGTTTTGATGAGGAGTCACCACGTCAGCACCACGAGGGTGTCCAGACCGAAATCGGGCTACCAAACTAGCCTATATAAGTAGCTTTGACCAGAAGCCTCAAAATATAATTCTTTATTATTTATGTGCTCGTGTTGATTCGAAAATTGCTCTACAATGCCCCAACACTGTGTTGGACCTTGGATGGCTAGAGAGGGGGGTGTGAATAGCCAGAAACTAAAACTATTCGCTTCTTTGGAACTTTCTGCACGTAAGGGTTAGCAGCGGAAGAATACAAGTATAAATGCAGAAACCGAAATGCAGAAACTAAACACAAACCCAAGACGCTAACACGGATGGTTTATAAGATTCGGGGATAACTTGCCCCTACTCCTTGGCGTGCCCGTAAGGTGGGCGATCCCTTGATCGTCGGCAGATCAAGCCCCGGAACTCCGGATAGAATAGAGCCTCCTTCTCGGTGGAGAAACCTCTCCACAATCGTCTCAAGATGATATGAGGTTGAGTACAGGAGATCACGAGAGGAACGCTCACACAAATGTAGCAGGAACACTTAAGCACGAAGCTATACAGAGAGCTCAAAACAATCCAGCCAAACCCTTCACTAGTTTTCTGTTCGTTCTATCCCGCGCCTCTGCTTCCCAGCTTCTTCTTAAGCGTCTGCTCACCGGCGCGTCTGCAACCTCTGATCAGCTCCTGTAACGACCCAGAAAATCTTCTCAATATTTTCTTTAAAATATTGATCATGTCTAAATAGTTTTGAAGGAGTTTAGAGATACTAGTACGAACCTTAGCCTAATTATCCATAATTTCTTATTTAAATTGAGAAGCTAAGTACTAATGGGCTTTTCTAAAACCATGGTTATTAGTGGATTTTAGGTGAAATTTAATATAAACATAAATGGGTTTTAATTAGGAATATTAGTATGATCATGGGGGAATTTGTGGGGAATTTTCGAAAATAATATAAAAATAAAATGAAAAATAAAATAAAAATAAAGTGCATGCACCAAGATTGAACCTTGGACCTATGTTACCACCATGCATGTACTAACCAATTCACCTAGCAAGGGAGTGCTAGTAGAGAATGAAGTGGATTTTAGTTAAGACTTAGTGAAAAAGAAGAGTCATCCACCATGACTCTTCACTTGCCCTCCTTAATGTGGTTTAAAGAGGTGGCATGGGAGTTACTTTTCTTCTTACACCAAGTCCACCCTTCTCCCTCTTCCTTCCTCATTCTAGCCGAAACCTCAAGGGGGAGTTTCCCTTTGGAAAAGCTTCACAAGAAGGTCTCTCTTCCAAGATCCAAGTTTTTTTACAAGGTTACAAAGGCTAGGGGTGGTCAAGAGACAACAAGGTTTTCATCCTCCTCCCCATCTAAGGTCTATAACCAAGGTAAACCAAGGTAAGACTCCCTCACCTGTGGTGTAATGGTTTTCCTTGATATGGTTATGATCTAAGTTTTTGTTTGAGATCTAAGTTGAGAAATCCATGAAAGAGGACTTCTAGGGTTCGGCCACCTTCATGTTTCCATGGCTAGGACTAGTTTTAACTCTCTAATGATGGTTCTTATGTCTCCTTATGATGTAAGTGATGTTAGTGATGATTCATGTGAATTTTTACATGCTTAATGGCTCCTATAAGTTTCGGCCAAGACCCCTAACCCATGGATGGAACTTGATCTAACCATTCAACATGTTTAATTTGTTTCCCCTATGACATGATGGATAGTGATTGGGTTTTATAATAATTTTTCTATGAATTTCATGGGCCTTTAGGTTTCGGCCAAGGGCTAATATAGGGCTAAGGGATTAGGGTTAACTTTAACTATAGGATCAAATGTTTTCTATGGCATTGCATGTTTGTATGGGACGTTATTTGTGACCTATATGAATTTTTCCATGGACCTAGGGTTCCTTAGGGTTTCGGCCAAGACCATGACCCAGGGCTTGGATTGGGTTAAGGTCTCAAGGATACTTGTTGTTAGGTTACAATGATGTAAGTATATGGTTAAGCATGATGTATGGATCCTTATGTTACTAAAACCCTAGTTTTATGTGTTATGTGTCATGATTTTTTTTGGTATGTTTAGGTTATGTGTGATGTTTTATTCATGAATATTATAGATCAAATACCATGAACATATGTGATGTAGGAGTAGGTTGAATAGAATAATGCATGTAGAATATGTGTGCGAAGGTCTATGTATGGTTTATGATGAATGCTATGACCCTAAATACTGTAGTATGCCATGAACACGGCAAGCTTTATGAACTAGGATGATGTTTATACCTTAAGACATGATTATGTATGCATGTCATGTTTATGACTGAAAATGATGAATGAAGTTAAAGTTCATGCCTTCGAGGCATAATGATGATATGGAATGAAAATGATGAACGAAGATAAGGTTCATGCCTTCAAGGCATAATGATGATGTTAAGTATTAAGAATAAATGATTATGCTATGTATGTTTATGAATAAAGAAGCATGTGAAAGTATTTTATATTATGAATGGGCTTGTACCAGACCTAAGTAAGGTCCACGGTTCTGGACTACCGATGAAGCTGTCCACGGTTCTGGACTACCGATGAAGCTGTCCACGGTTCGGGGACTACCGATGAAGCTGTCCACGGTTCGGGGACTACCGATGAAGCTGTCCTTACCCTAGTAGGTTGAGACTAGCTACCTCATATTTACTTAGGGATGCGCGCATATGATGTATGAATGTGGTACAAGCCGGGGACCCCAATGATGTTATGATTATGTTTAAGTATCTAAAAGTATGATTTTAAAATTAAGCATCCTTATGTATATGCATTTTGACTCATGCATTCATTCATGTTATGCATTATGCCATGATAGAAAATGTTTATGTTTATGCTTATGTTAAGAATTATGCCATGATAGAAAATGTTTATGTTTATGCTTATGTTAAGAATTATGCCATGATAGAAAATGTTTATGTTTATGCTTATGTTAAGAATTATGCCATGATAGAAAAATGCTTCATGTTTATGTTTGATGTTAAGAATTATGCCATGATAGAAAAATGCTTCATGTTTATGTTTGATGTTAAGAAGTATGTCATGATAGAAAAGGGTTTATGATTATGATTGATGTTAAGAAACTATGTCATAATAGAAAATGTTTTATGCTTTATGCTCATGTTCTATGTTAAGAACTATGTCATGCTAAGTGAATTTTATATGCTTATGTTTTATGTTAAGCACCTAGTGATGTTAATGTTCGTGTGCTTATGTTTAAGTGACGAATGGTTTTAGTGAGTAGGAAAGGGTCTTACTAAGCTATGTGCTTATAGTCTTACTTTTCTTATACCGCAGATCAAGCAAGAGGATACTAAGGAAGCAGCAAGAGAGGCGCCAATGAGTGTGTGGTAGTGACTTGGCCAAGGAAAGATATAATTACAAGTTTTATGTTAACCTTATGATGGTGTTGTCTAGAACAACTTACGTTGCTACTTATGTGCCTAATGGATGACTATGTGACTTTATGACATGATGGTAAGTATGATGTTGATATGCTAAGTTCCATGTCACCATGATAGGAAAAAAATAGTTAGGTGCATGTATGTGTAAGTTTTAAGTATTCCGCTGCCTTACAATGTTCACATGCCCTTATGTATGTTAACGTAACGCCGCTTTACGGGAAAAAAAAGCGGGCGTTACAGCTCCGTCATCACTGACCCACTGACCTCTACTGGGCTCAGTCCACTGAAACCACTTCAGTTGAGCCTCAGGTCAGTCGCCGCTGCACCAGACAGTCGCCAGCCCGTGCCATAAGCCGTTGAGACCTGAAAACAAAAAACAGACAAACCTGCCACTGTGAAAGTCGCCATTGACTCTTCTCCTTGGCTTGTATCATCCCTGCAACGTCTGCACACTCAACAGATGATTAGCAAAGCATATCAAAAGAAATCAGCAGTGTAACAGAGAAATCAGAAGCGATTCAGAGCGTCTGATAACGATTCAAATTAAAGTTATCAGACACTGATCGATCACCAGACCGATCAATGAAGACCTAGATCGATCAGGTCACCTCCTGATCGATCCAGTGACTCCCTGATCGGTCACACTGACCGATCAGTGATTATGGATCGGTCACACTGACCGATCCATCAGCTACCTCCAGCTCTCACCAGCCAAAGGCCCTGATCGGTCACCTGACCAATCAGGTTGTGCCCTGATCGGTCATGGTGACCGATCAGGCCACCTCTGGACCAATCAGGACCCAACCTGTGTTGGATCAAGAAACACGATAGAGGGGGGGGTGAATATTGTGAAAGCTTTTTCGGATAAGAAAGAGAAAACATAGCGAAATTAAAACACACAAAGAACACAAGTAATTTTACTTGGTTCGGAGTCATGGTCGGCTCCTACTCCAAGGCCCACAGTTCTTGACCGTTTACTACGGGCAATTTTATATTCGCGCAAAGGTTTATAGTTTTAGTACAAGAATAGTGCAGTAAGTAAATGAATTACACTTTTTGTTACCGACGCCCTTATGTGGATTGTACTTCGGAGCAGAGGGTCGTCGTCGGTGCTGGAATGTCGAGAACGGAGTTTGCCGGAGTAGAGCGCTTGAATGAAAAGCTTGGAGGTGTTGTAAAAAGTGTTGTTGAAGCCTTAGGGGCCGAGCCCCTTTTATAGTGCTCCTGGGGGCGCCTGGGATGTCGGGGGCGCCTGACACGTGCCTTCGGATTCAAGTGTTAGTGATATGAGAGAAGTGTCCTAAGACAATCGCCTTATGATTGTAAACATTTATTTTAATAAATGAAAATTCACTATTTGAGTATACATGTTTGTGTATTTGATTGGGATCTTAAACTCATCTACTGAATGTCTGCAATACAATTCACAGCATAAGAGAATTTGTGATGAGATCACAACTAGTGATTATCTCTACATGTGCAATTGTGAAGTATTGAAAATATCCCTAGTCGATGAATTGATAAAAATGGACACTATCAATTCTGTTGAGACTAGCATGGGTTATTATCTAATCAGCTGATTCTCACTGGCTGGTGACATTGGGATGTCTGGAGATAAACATGGATGCTAGTTAAGGGAACTAGTTCATTGGAGTGACTAGCTGTAAAACTTCATATGGTAATCTATATAGATATGTCAGTGAAGTTCTTACTGCAGCTTAAGTGCGATGTTCCTTTGACTTGCGGTGTTCAAGTCATCTTGGTCATGGAGACTTATACTTTAACATCTTAAGCAAGCATCTCCAAGGAGGTGTGGACCCAGGATGATTGGGTATAAGCCGAAGTGCCCGAAGATGTTTGAACAGCCTACAAAGGATTCACCACTCCTTGCGAGGAGATGTATACCCAGGCCTATCGTCGGATTGTTACTCAAAGCCTCTGGCCAGAGCATGTCATGTTTAGAGTATGAGTCTCTTAAATACATGAGAGTAATTAGAAATCCAAAGGACGAGAAAGACACTACTTGGGCTAGGTGTGACGTAGTCAGCCTAGTGGGGACTGACACACACAGACCATGTCCTGAACCAAGTGGGTATAAGATGGTGAAGGGAATGGGGCACGATTCATTAGAGCTGCTGAAGGGTTTCAGAATTACTTCTGAGGTCAACCGTTGATCTTTCGATTAATTGGGGGTCATGATGTACTACTAGGTGCCACTCATGATCGTTCTATAATTAGTTGATTATAGACGGCCAACATAAATCGAAAGCCTATTTAGTCACACGCACTACGAGTAATCCGAGGGATTTAAAACGAGTTGAAAATTGGATTTTCCGATCAAGAGAAATAAGTCGAATCTGAGTTAATCAGAGGCGCAACGGAAGCTAAAAATGGCTAAGTCTTTTGAAGGCTTATTGGGCGAATTAAATGAGTTTAATTCGCGATCGGTTCGGCTCGGTTTGGCCGGCCAAAGAGGGTGCCAACCCCCTTTGGTTTGGCCGGCCACATCATTGGGGAGAAACCAATTTAATTGGTTTAATTAATAAAATAAATCTAGCGCGATTTGTTTTATAAATTATGGATAAATAAATTTGTATAAAGAAATTTATATAAAGAAATTTATAGAAATTTATTCTTTTTTATGGAAATTAAAATGATCCATGGAATGGTTTATTTTAATTTTATAAAATCAATTATGAATTGATTTTTCCATAATAAGAAAATTTATAAATTTCTTGTAAAATTTATTCCATAATAAAAGGAGAGATGTATTTGTTTTATTATAAAATTAGTTATAATAAAACTTGGTTTAAACGGAATAATTCATAAAGAAAATTTATAGGATAAATTTCTTATGAAAAATTCCGTTAAAGGGGAGACTTGGCAAGGGAGAGGCTACTATATAAAGGAACCAAGGCTAGGCTTGATTTCCTTAATAGATTGATCAAGAGATTAACTCTCTCCCTCTCTCTCTAACTCTCTCTCTCTCTAGGGCCGGCGCCCTTTCTCTCTCTAGGGCCGGCTCTCTCTCCTCCCCTAGGGCCGGCGCAAGCACCTAGGGTGCCCGTGAGTTTCCTCCACCAAGTTCGTGCCGAAGAAGAAGAAGAAGCGGATCGCGACTCCTTCCTTCCTTTCCCGGAATTTTGATTCCGTTACTTGGTGGTTAGTTTCCTTTCTTCTCTCTTGATATTCTAGTTGTGTCTTTGGAGAATCTAGTAGTTCTCGTCGACACAAAACTCGTGGCTTTGCGAAGTCATCCCGAAGAGAACTCGGCGTGGACGCGAATAGAGGCGGAGCTTCCAAGGGACGCTACGGTTGGATCTCGTCCCTTTCTTCGAGTTACGCGAGGTACAAAGTAAATTAGTTTACTTTTCCGCAAAGTTTTAATTTATGATCATGTCCACACATCATAAGGTTGCATGCTAGATACGTGGTTAAAATAATTTGAGAAATTATTTTATGCTAATTCTTCCGCTGCACGTAAAAATTTAAAATTTTACGAACCCGTATCCTTGTCAACATGCACCCGGTCCCAACAGTGGTATCAGAGCCGGTTAGTGTTCGACATAATCATATAATTGTTTTGCGGAAAACTTTGTCATAATCTCAATTTTGGAAAAATTTTCAATTATGGAAAATTTTCAATTATTATAAGTTTTAGATTTAGGAATTTCAAAGTTTGGAAATCCTCATGAAATTTCGCAAACGTTTGAAATATCCTAGTTTCTGAAATTTTATGATAATTGTGAAAACTTCCCATCTTTGGAAACTTTCCAATTTTGGAAATTTTCTATTTTAGAAATTTTCCAATTTTGGAAATATGTAAGTTTTCTTTGTACCAGAAACTTACAATTATTCTGAAAACCTATTATGAAATCTCGCAATTTTGGGCACTTTCTTTCAAGAAAGTCTAGACAAATTTATGGACAATTAATTGACAATTAAATTTGAATTGGTTTTTAAATTGACAACAAAATTCTTTATTTTGGATTGAGCCTCGGGGAGCCGTCCAATTTAAAGTTAGTTGTTGTAATTTAATTTCCCAATTTTAAATGAAATTGTCATGTTTAATTTGGTTACGCTTCCGAAGCGGACCAAATTGGATTTACGACAAATTACTTTTCTTTGGGTATCTGAGCCTCGGGGAGCCACCCTTAGAAAACGATTTGTTGTAATTAATTAAATCCATGAATAAAATATGATTTAAGAGGTGATGCTCTTACATATTGTTGTCTCCAAAATTAATTAGGAAAATGGTTTCCTATAGAGTTTCTTAAATGAGATTTTCATGAAAATAATATGTGGTTGAATTAAGGGAATTATCTCTTAATTTAATAAGATTTGATTTAGAGAAATCAAAGTCTTAAACATATTATTTCCGAAATTGATTATGACAATTTAGGAAATTGTTTCCCAAAACAATTCCTTTAATAAAGTATGAAATTAGAATTAGGAAATCCGGTTCCTAATTCAATTCATGGGACTTGATAAATTAAGTCACATACATACTTTATTAAGGAAATCGTTAGTCATGACATAATTATATGTCATGAATGTGCTTAGAAAAGAAAGGATGAGACCCAAAACCCCTTACAAAATATTAAGGCCAACACCTTCCATTAATATGGTTAGAATCGGAGTTTTGTTTCTCGTTTGGGTTGATGGACACATCCATGCCCGGCTTGAACCTCAACATGTTCAAACCATGGAATTAGTTTACGAATAATATAGTTGGAGTCAGAGGTCAATCCTTAGTTTTGGTTGTTGGACACATCCAAGCCTGACTAAACGGTTGAATGAGCTCCAACCATATTAAAACTATTTCTTGATTAATGGGTCAGCCTTAAGCTTGGAGCATCGATTTGTTGTGCCACAGCCAAGGTCGATGCAAAGAGAGGTGCAGTTGGGTGCTATGTATAATGTCGCATACTTGTTAATGAGTTAACAACCCAATGATTTATGCAAACATTCAATTAGTTGATAGCATAAAGTGATAGTTACATATATGTGATATGTAATCGGTATAATTACCTACCTTCATAGCTAAGAATAACTTGATGGCCACAGCCATGGTTGTTCTTATCTATGGTTGGATATCAACCTATTTGGAGATGTTCCTACAATCTCCCGAATTGATAAAAAGGGTTATTCAATTTGAAAAATAAATAGGATTTTTAATTAATGTATATTGATACATTCTTTATCATTCTTCTCACATAAGCTCAATTTGTATTTCTAGGTTAATCACTCGATCATGTCTTCTCTAAACTTGCGTTCCATTTTGGACACCAATAAACTGACTGGGCCAAACTTCATGGACTGGCTTCGAAACCTGAGGATAGTCCTCAAGGCAGAGAAGCTTGCATATGTCCTTGAAGATCAACTTCCCAACCATCCTCCAGAAGGTGCAACTCCAGACCAGCTAATGGCCTATCAGAAACATGTGACCGATTCTGAACTTGCGAGTTGCATCATGCTAGCCTCTATGATACCTGAGCTGCAAAAGCAGCATGAGCATATGGATGCTTATACCATCATCTTCCATCTTAATGAGTTGTTTGAAGAGCAGGCGAGATCCGAAAGGTTCGAAGTCTCCAGACTCCTCTTCACCACTAAGATGCAGGAAGGCACTTCTGCCTCGCAGTTTGTGTTAAAGATGTTGGGGTACATTGAGCGACTGAGCACACTCGGTTTTGCAATGGATCATGAACTAAGTATTGACTTAATTCTGAGTTGTTTGCCCAAAAGTTATTCACAATTTGTGATGAACTATCGGATGAACAAACTAGAGACTACCATTCCTGAGTTGCTCAACCTGCTGAAGACTGTGGAGCCTTCTGTAAAGCCGGATCAAAAGACGGTACTGTTAGTTGGTTCCTCGAAGAAAGGTTCTAAGAGGAAGGCCAAAGAACAGAATAAAGGGAAGAAGAAAAAGGCCAAAAAGACTGAAAAGAAACCAAAAGGAACTTGCCATCATTGTGGCAAGGAGGGTCACTGGCGAAGAAACTGCAAGGTTTATCTTGAGTCCTTGAAGAATAAGGCATCCGATGCCCCATCCTCTTCAGGTATCTTCGTTATTGAATGTCACTCTATTTCCTCAAATACCTGGGTACTTGATACTGGGTGTAGCTCACATATATGTAATGACATACAGGGGCTAAGGAATAGAAGAAGACTCGTCAAAGGAGAAGCAAATTTGCGAGTTGGAAATGGAGCAAAGATTGCTGCTGTTGCCATCGGAACATATTTGCTAAAGCTCCCCACTGGACGTGTCTTAGAATTGGATAATTGTTATTTTGTTCCTTCGTTAATAAAGAACATTGTATCTATTTCATGTTTGAATGAAAAGGGTTATCATTTAACTTTTAGTAACAATTGTTGTTACATAACTTTAAATGGCGTTCTTTATGGGAATGGAACTTTGTGCAATGGTATCTACACGTTAGATTTATCCAATGACGTTTTCAATATCGAAGTTAGCAACAAACGTGCTCGAATAGATAATCGAATAGACTCCTACACTTGGCATTGCCGTCTTGGCCATGTAAGTAAGAAACGCATGACCGAATTACACCGATGTGGAATTCTGGAATCATTTGAACCCGGTTCATTTGATACATGCGAATCATGCTTAAAAGGCAAGATGACCAAATTACCCTTTTCTGGAAAAGGTAATCCAGTGGGAGAATTGCTTGGTCTAATACATACTGATGTATGTGGACCAATGTCAACTCTTGCACAAGGAGGCTATAGCTACTTCATCACCTTTATCGATGATCACTCACGATTCGGGTATGTGTTCTTGATGAAACACAAATCTGAAGCTTTTGAGAAATTCAAAGAGTTCAGAAATGAAGTAGAGAAACAGCTTGGCAAAAGTATTAAGATACTTCGATCCGATCGAGGTGGTGAATACTTAAGTCAAGAGTTTCAAGATTATCTTAGGGACAATGGGATATTGTCCCAATGGACTCCGCCATATACACCACAGCATAATGGTGTATCTGAGAGGCGCAACCGAACCTTAATGGACATGGTTAGGTCGATGATGAATCATGCAACTCTTCCAAAATCCTTTTGGGGCTATGCACTTAAGACAGCTGTTTACTTGCTAAACAGAGTCCCGACCAAGGTAGTCTCTACTACTCCATATGAGACATGGAATAGTAAGAAACCTCACTTAACTCACCTTAAGATATGGGGTTGTCCTGCTTATGTGAAGCGGACTGTATCAGACAAATTGGATGCTAAGTCTGATAAATGTCTATTTATTGGATACCCTAAGGAAACGAAGGGTTACCAATTCTATCATCCCTTGGAACAAAAGGTGTTTGTTTCAAGGCATGCTGTATTTCTGGAAAAAGAATTTCTTTTACAAGAAAACAGTGGGAGTGGCATTGAACTTGATGAAGTTCAAGAAACTCCAATAGACATTACAGAGACACCTAGTCTAGACCCACAACCAATAACTCATAATGATGAGCTATCAGTTGAACCTAAAACAACACCACCTCTTCGTAGATCTGATAGGACACGCAATATTCCAGAGAGATACGGATTTCTCATAAGCGAATCGAACGACGTGTTACTCATAAGCGATGACGAACCTATCAGTTATGAAGATGTTCTGAAAGTTCAGAAAGGGACAAATGGCTTGAAGCCATGAAGTCGGAAATGGATTCCATGTACGAAAATCAAGTATGGGACTTGGTTAACCCACCTGAAGGGATTAAGCCCATAGGGTGCAAGTGGGTTTTCAAGAAGAAAACCGACATGGAAGGTAATTATGCTTAAATCCATTCGGATGCTCCTGGCCATAGCAGCTCATTATGATTATGAGATATGGCAAATGGATGTGAAAACAGCTTTCCTTAATGGAAACCTGCTTGAGGATGTATACATGATACAACCTGAAGGTTTCACATCGGTTGATAAAACCAAAGTATGCAAGCTTCGACGATCCATATATGGACTGAAGCAAGCATCCAGGAGCTGGAACATCCGTTTTGATGAGACAATCAAAGAGTTTGATTTCTCACAAAATCCTGACGAACCTTGGGTGTACAAGAAGGTTAGTGGGAGTGCAGTCGTATTCCTAGTATTATATGTCGATGACATATTACTTATAGGAAACGATATATCAGTTTTACAGACAGTTAAAATTTGGTTGTCCAAAACTTTCTCCATGAAAGACCTGGGAGAAGCAACCATATCCTTGGGATTAGAATCTATAGAGATAGATCAAAACGGTTGCTTGGTCTTTCGCAGTCTACATATATAGACCGAGTGCTAAAAAGGTTTAGCATGTCGGAATCCAAGAAAGGTTACCTTCCCATCAGGCATGGGATCAACCTTTCAAAGTCTATGTGTCCGCGCACAGAAGACGAGAGGATTTGCATGAATAAGATTCCTTATGCATCCGCGATAGGATCTATCATGTATGCTATGTTATGTACAAGGCCCGATGTATCGTATGCTTTGAGCGTCACAAGCAGATACCAGTCGGATCCAGGAATGGATCATTGGGCGGCTGTCAAGACAATCCTTAAGTACTTAAGAAGAACTAAGGATGTGTTCCTAATATATGGAGAAGGAGATATGGTAATACGTGGGTATACAGATGCCAGTTTCCAGACAGATAAGGATGACTCCAAATCTCAGTCTGGATACGTATTTACTTTGAATGGAGGCGCAATAAGTTGGAAGAGTTCCAAA